>OW240913.1:278753912-278944001 GCA_933207985.1 Pelobates cultripes
CTATAGATTAGGGAGTGAGGGTGGCATCCTATAGATTAGGGGAGTGAGGGGGGCAGCAGCCTATAGATTAGGGAGTGAGGCCTTGCGGGTGGCAGCAGCCTATAGATTAGGAGTGAGTAAAGTATCCTATAGATTAGGAGTGAGGCTGGGGCAGCAAGCCTATGGACAGGAGTGAGGCATGGGGGTAATTTTATATTAGAAGTGAGTATAGGCGCAGCAGCCTATTGGGGTGTAATTCTAAAGCTAACAAACACACGCCATGTATATAGTATGTGTGTGTGTGTGTGTATATATGAGAGGCATGTCATCACACACTGCTGTGTGTGTGTGAGGGTGCTGTTTGTGTGCTGTGTGTGAGGGAACTGGTAGTGTGCTGTGTGTGTGTGTGTGTGAGAGGGTGTTTGTGTGTGCGTGTTTGTTCGGGTCCTGTTAGTGTGCTGTGTGTGGGTGTTGTGTGTTTGTCAGGGTGCTGTTTGTGTGTGAGTGTGCTGTTTGTGTGTGGGTGCTGTGCGGGTGTTGTGTGTGGGTTTTGTGTGTTTGTGAGGATGCTGTTAGTGTGCTGTATGTGTGTGGGTGCTGTTTGTGGGCTGTGTGTGCTGTGTGTGTGTGCTGTATGTTTGGGTGGAGGTGGGGGCAGATTAGTTAATATCCCAGTCCTGCTGCCTTCCCTGGTGGTTCAGTGGAGAGTGAACTCTAGCCCGGGTTCTCTGCTACCTCCCTCCATGCTGCTGTGGACCGGTGAGGTAGAACTTTGATCTCCCCACCGGCCCATGGAGGCTTAGACCAGAGCCGCCGCTCGGATAGCGTCGGCTCTGCATGAGCCGACTGGTGAGATCCAGAGATCTCCCCTGCCGGTCTCAGTCCATTGGCGTGCCGCGGGATTAGGGTGTGCCCAGGCACACCCGACACACCCCATGCGCACGCCTATGGAAGTGAGGGATGGGGGAGACAGCCTACATGAAGAATCAGCAAGGAGCAAGAAGGTAAAGTAAGAAAAGGAGAAGGAACAGAAATGAGCAGGAAGGGACATCAAGGGGCAGCAAGGAGCTGGAAGGGACAGCAAGGAGCACAAAAGGTAAAGTAGGAGAAGGAGCACAAAGGAACAGAAATGAACAGGAAGGGTCAGCAAGGAGCTGGAATGTAAAGCAGCACAAAGGTAAAGTAGAAGGAGCAGAAAGGGTCAGAAATGAGCTGGAAGGGGCAGAAGGAGCACAAAGGTAAAATAGGAGAATGAGTGGAAAGGGCCTGCAAGGAGCAGGAAGGAGCATAAAGGTAAAGGAGCAGAAAGAATCAGAGGGAGCACAAAGGTAAAGTAGAAAAGGGAGCAGAAAGGGATCAGAATGAGAATGGAGCAGAAGGGCACTAAATAAGCAGAAAGTAGCAGAAAGGTAAAAGAGCAGAAGGGGCCAAGGATAGAAAACAGTGTCAGAAGAAAAAAAAACACTGTCAAATGAAGGAGAGGAAAAGGAGAGGGCCCAGGCAGGGAAACGCTGGACCTTCTCATCTCCAAAGGTAAAAAAACATCAGTATTAATGTGTTCACTTTTATTTACTGAGTGTCAGGAAGCACAGAGTGCCATTGGGTAGGGGTGTTGCTGATTGGCTAGAGCGGTCAGCTGGCACTCTAAGCCAATCAGTAGCTCCCCATTCATAAAAAAGTAAAAATATTTTATGAACCGGGAACTAGCGATTGGCTTAGAGCGTCAACTGTCCACTCTAGCCAATCAGCGGCACCCATGCCTGACGTCAATCTGCACTTCCTGACACTCTGTTTCAGAAGCCAAATACCACTGAGCGACCTGGGGCTGGAGGAAGCCTTTGGGTTAAACCATTTGAGAGCGATTTAACCCCTTAAAGGAAAGCGAGCACCCAGGGGCTTCCTGGCATCATAGCATTTTCATTTAGGTGAAGTTGTTATGGTGACCAGAAGGTTCTTTAATTTGCTTAAAGGAACACTATAGTGTCAGGAATACAAACATATATTCCTGACACCATAGTTGTGAAAACTCTATTCACCCTGGCTTTATATAATGATAATGGTAATGGCTATGCCCCTTCCCTTTCATGACACTGTCAAAAAGGTACCAAGCATGGATGTCATTACAATTATGCCCCCCCCTGGAAAAATTCCTGCGGACTCCCATGGTGGTAACCGGCAATATTACCTTTCTCCCTGGAGCCCGAGGACGAGGATGTGGCATTACTTACCTCCGCCAAGCCACACAGACCTCCTCCTGCCACTCGGCCGCACGGCAGATGTGGACGTGATGTCACGCCAACTCTTAAAATGGCCACATCATTAATGCAATCCTAATCTGTTTTGGATCGCAGTGATGACGTGGACCTATCAGAACATAGGTAGCCTATTTAAGGCTTGTTTTAGTCTTTTCATGGTTTCTGTTAAATCCTTTTTTAGTGCTCCTAGATATTCCCTTGTGATTTCCTGTGTTTGAATTTGGCTTCATATTTGACTTGTGATTTCTGGTATCCTGACCTCGGCTTCATATTTGACTCATGATTTCTGGTATTCTGACCTGGCTTTGTCTTTACTCTGAGTGTTTTTGTTATCTTGTCCTTAATTTATCTTGACCCTGTTTCTTGTTGCATT
The DNA here is from genome assembly GCA_933207985.1 of Pelobates cultripes. Lineage (NCBI taxonomy): Eukaryota > Metazoa > Chordata > Amphibia > Anura > Pelobatidae > Pelobates > Pelobates cultripes. The sequence continues at coordinate 278,756,520 of OW240913.1, forward strand.
ATACATTAAGTCCAGACAATCTAAGGCTCGGTAACACGTCTTTCGAATCCAGCATTTGTTGGTTTTCTCTTTCCTGCATGTTGTTGTACAACTCCCGTGACAGAAGAGTCCATCCCCAAAACACACAGGGAAGAAAAATAAAAACTTCAGAAACGAACCATGGTTACCAAGATATCTGGACCATCCTGCACCAACCTGTTAGGCATGAGCCTCCCAAAATGGCGCCGGCGGAAACCTCACCCTCAGTATCCTCAAATTAAGCAAGTCTGTCTGAAAGGCTGTCCACCTTTCCAAAGGTAACTGCAGTGCCACAGGGACCCCTACACTAAGGGGGGCACATTCCTATCCACATTAATGCCCTACTCTAGGAGCTCAGAGCCATGTTCCAGGATGATGTAGCTGTGGTGGAGGAAGTAAATGCACTAGCCAGCAGACTATCCACAACGGAGGGAGAGGTGGGAGCTGCAAAGTTGGCACAGGCAGCCACTGATGCGGCCCTTGGCTTGCTGCAAAAGTAAAATGCAGGCATGATGCGACTCATAGCTGCCCTGGAAGACAGAACCAAGGCAGGTAATCTCAAACTCAGGGGGGTTCCTGTGACTTGTCACAACACTGCTCCCACCGAAACAAGTTAAGCAAGTAGTGGTGGACTACTGCTTTCATTTGCATAAAACCCACCAGGGCCCCCCCACCCTTCCCCTGGACACTTCGAGGGACATTCTCATTAGGTTCGCGTGGGACTCTGACAGAGGACTCGTCATGGAGGTGACGAGAAATACTCTATGATTTTTTTAAGGCAATACGCCTTACAGAGACTTGTCTAGACATATTGTCCTGTGGAGGCAATCCCTCCGACATCTTACCCAGTATCTGCGAGACCATGATGTGCCATATCGGTGGGCTCAAATCGGCCTACAGCAGAAAAAGAAGGCATAACCTGCTCCCTTGCACACCCCACTGAAGTAACCACCCTACTTCAGGAACTGGGTTTACCGGCTGGATCATTCCCAGCAGTGTCCAGTCAGTTGTGGTCTGTAAACCAAATTACTTTTTTTTTGCATCGACTTAACACCATGAAGAGGACTTTCGCAATGTGCACTATCCAATGCAGACCTGCTGCATATATATTCTTTGTTTATCTTTAATTCACAGTCTCAGTTTTACATTTTTATATTTTAAGTTACATTAGTTAATTAATCCCCTATATGTGGCTCCGTAAGCCAACACCACACATGTTGTACACAGCGTAATTCCCCCTACCTAAGCCTACAGCACCTTGATCCATCAACTGTTTTTATTTCCCCAAGATAACTAAGCCAGCCATCTAGGTTTAAGCTAACACACTCATCTACTTCTAGCTGATGATTCTACAGCAGACAGCTGGCTTATTTTACAGACCAAGCTATGCATCACCTTTATTCCAACCCATAATATGTTAGGTGTAAATTTACAAGGAGTACATGTGATGCTGAAGCTAATTGCATTACAACCTGTTACGTGTTATTTAACTATAATAATATATAAGCGTTGCTAGGACTTTTGACAAGTATTTTGCTCCTCTCACTGAATTTGTTTCTGAATGTTATTGAGGACATGTCTATGTAAAGCTTGTCAGCCTTGTTGGCAGCACACCCAAAATAAAGCATGTGAAAAAAAAAATGATCTTGGAATATACTTTTTACATATATACAGGTGATACTCGAAAAATTATCATGCAAAAGTTCATTTATTTCAGTAATGCAACGTAAAAGAGGAAACTAATATATGAGATGGATGCATTACATGCAAAGCAAGATAGTTCAAGCCGTGATTTGTCATAAGTGCGATGCTTGTGGCTTACAGCTCATGAAAACCCCAAATCCACAATCTCAGTAAATTAGAATATTACATGCAATCAATAAAACAAGGAATGTACATAGAACAATATCGGACCTCTGAAAAGTATAAGCATGCATATGGACTCAGTACTTGGTTTGGGCCTCTTTTGCAGCAATTACTGCCTCAATGCGGCATGGCATGGAAGCTATCAGCCTGTGGCACTGCTGAGGTGTTATGGAAGACCAGGATGCTTCAATAGCGGCCTTCAGCTCTTCTGCATTGTTCGGTCTCATGTCTCTCATCTTTCTCTTGGCAATGCCCCATAGATTCTGTTTGGGGTTCAGGTCAGGCGAGTTTGTTGGCCAATCAAGCACAGTAATCCCACAGTCATGGAACAAGGCTTTGGTGCTTTTGGCAGTGTGCCAAGTCCTGCTGGAAAATGAAGTCAGCATCCCCATAAAGCTCGTCTGCGGAAGGAAGCATGAAGTGCTCCAAAATCTCCTGGTATATGGCTGCATTGACCCTCGACTTTATGAAGCACAGCAGATGACATGGCTCCCCAAATCAACACAGACTGTGGAAACTTCACACTGGACTTCAAGCATCTTGCAGTGTGTGCCTCTCCATTAGTTCCAGTAAAATACGTAGACTTAAGAGAAATAAATATTAGTAAGAGACATTATAAGAGACACACAAGATGGTGAAAGGGGTTTAGAGATACACAAGGTTGAAAAGGGGTATTAGGATTAACACACAAGCAGGCTTAGAAGGGATGAGTTGGTGCCGAGAGACACACAAATGTTTAAAATTCAGGAGCTGTGTCATCCTGAGTGCTAAGTGACCCTAGAGGGTTTTGACACATTAACATGCATCTTCATTTATATATATATATATATATATATATATACAAAATACAGAATCCAGCGCACTCGCTTATTCACTAAACAATGATTTCAAATCTTAGCGATTGTAATAGTTTTATTTAACCCCTTAAGGACCGAGGACGGTTCAGGACCGTCATCGGCATTTTTGCGTTGCCGACCGATGACGGTCCTGAACCGTCCTAACGGTCAGAGCTACTTACCTGATCGCCGTCGTTCCCCCGGCGGTGATCAGCGTGGCTCTGGTTGTGGGGAGACCGTCTGCAGCCCAGACAGTCTCCCCATGGCAGATTAGGACCCCTGGGGCCATGTGATCGCTCAACACAGCGATCACATGGTCACAATAGGTGTCCTAGTGTCTGCCTGCAGGGGGACTGCCTGTGCTGACAGGCAGTCTCCCTGCTAGTGTAAAATCAAAAAAAAAAAAAAAGTTAATGGTAATAAAAAAAATAAAAATAATTATATATGTGTATATATGATATATAGACATATATTATACCTATATACCTATTATATACCTATATAATATATGTCTATATAGCATATATATATAATGTCATACTAAGTGTATTTTTATATTAATATGTACTTATATTAATATAAAAATACACTTATAATTAAATTACACACGTATATATATAATATATATAATAACTATATATATTGTATATATATATTATTATAAAATATAAATAATAAGTAATTTAAATTAAATAAAATTTTTTTTAAATAATAATAAAAAATTAAAAAAAAATTATATAGCTATATGAAATTTTATTCTAACTGTATTTTAAAATTATTATATATATATTTATATCAAAATACACTTAGAATGAATTTGTATATATATATATATCTATGTATATAAAAATAAATAAAAATAATAAGAAATATACATACGTCCATATACAAAATTACATAAATAATTATATAAATATACACGTAGACTTCAAATATATAAATATGCATATATATTTAAATTCTACGTGCGTATTTATGTAATATTTTTACATAATTAAGTAATTTTATTGATTGCAATTTGAGGGACCTGCCTGCCAACCCAGGCCGAAAGTCCAGAGAATTTAATTTGCTAGCACTGTATTTTACCCTGTAACGTTCTACGACACCCTAAAACCTGTACATGGGGGGTACTGTTTTACTCGGGAGACTTCGCTGAACACAAATATTAGTGATTCAAAACAGTAAAACATATCACAGCGATGATATTGTCAGTGAAAGTGACTTTTTTTGCATTTTTCACACACAAACAGCAGTTTTACTGATGATATAATTGTTGTGATACGTTTTCCAGTTTTTAAACACTAATATTTGTGTTCAGCAAAGTCTCCTGAGTAAAACAGTACCCCCCATGTACAGGTTTTATAGCATTTTTGAACGTTACAAGGTCAAATATATGGGTCAAATATTTTTACATTGAAAATGGCCAGGTTGGTTACGTTGCCTTTGAGAGCGTATGGTAGCCCAGGAATGAGAATTACCCCCATGATGGCATACCATTTGCAAAAGAAGACAACCCAAGGTATTGCAAATGGGGTATGTCCAGTCTTTTTTAGTAACCACTTGGTCACAAACACTGGCCAAAATTAGCGTTCAATTTCGTTTTTTTACTTTTTTCACACACAAACAAATATGAATGCTTACTTTGGCCAGTGTTTTCGACTAAGTGGCTACTAAAAAAGACTGGACATACCCCATATTGAAAACTCCGGATCAGTAAACGTAACCCCCCCAAAAAAACTCAATGGCAAATGTAAAAAAAAAATAGAAAAACGGAGCAGTGTGTGATATCGCTTGGAGCAGTCCCCAATGTAGAGTCCAGGCTTTGCAGGGCAATCAGGTCAGTAAAAGGTGGTGTCCTTTCTCTGCCCCCTCTTGAAAGAGACTCTGCATCTTTTATATTATTGATTTTATTTTTTTATTTTTTTTTTATTTCCTATTTTATTGATTTTATTTAAGTCTTCACTGAGTGCCTCGACCCCAGGCAGAGCATCGGAAGCCTGCCCAATGGCTTCCGATGCTCTGCTACACTGCCAGGCTCCTGGGGAGCGATCACCCGGCAGTCAGGAGAAGTATTGCAGGATGCCTCGATATCGAGGCATCGCTGAAATACCCTTAGAGTCGCTGAAAGGGGTTGTCTACTTTAAAAAAAATATGTACATGTGGGGTGTTATTCAGAGATTTATGACAGATAATAGTGTTACAATGTCACTATTGATAAATTTTAAAATGTATGTTTTGAAACCGCAATATCCTACTTGTACCTATAGCCCTATAACATGCAAAAAAAAGCAAAAAAGCACGTAAACACTAGGTATTTTTAAACTCAGGACAAAATTTGGAATCTATTTAGCAGTTTTTTTCATTCGCTTTTGTAGATGAGTAAAAGATTTTTCAAGTAAAAGTCAAAAAACATGTATTTTTTTCAATTTTTCATCAGATTTTTGTATTTTTTTTAAATTAAAATACATGAGATTATATAAATAATGGTATGTAAAGAAAGCCCCTTTTGTCCTGAAAAAAACAATATATAATTTGTATGGGAACAGTAAATGAGAAAGCAGAAAATTACAGCCAAACACAAACACCACAAAAGTGTAAAAATATGCCTGGTCGCAAATGTACAACATCGCAAAAACAGTCCAGTCCTTAAGGGGTTAAAAACACCTCACCTAGGCAAAAAATGATGGGGGGTTAGTTACATTATATGATCATACATTGCATAAGCCTGTCAACTACGTCAAAGTACCCCATATTGACGTAGTTGACAGGCTTATGCAATGTATGATCATATAATGTAACTAAACCCCCATAATTTTTTGCCTAGGTGAAGTGTTTTTAAATAAAACTATTACAATCGCTAAGATTTGAAATCATTGAAAATCACAGTGAGAAGCTCGGAAGCGCCTCTAGCGGCTGTCAATGAGACAGCCACTAGAGGCTGGATAAACCCTAAAGTAAACATAGCAGTTTCTCTGAATGGTGGTATTTTAACACTTTCCATGCACTAATTCTACCACCAGTCTTTGTCAAACTATTGGGAAGTCATTTTTTTGTGTTATTTTTTATTCTCACGTTGTATTTTAGGCGTGCATTCTCAGTTCCTGTTATGTGGTACTGACAAAGAACATCCCAATATGTGTTCAGCAACATCTCCTGAGTACAGTGATACCACATATGCATAGGTTTGTTGGGTTGCTTGGGGGGTACAATGCCAAAGCTTTGACATGTGTTTTTCAAATTTGACATATCTTCTTTGTCTATCTTCTTTTTTTGGAGACCTTTTTACATATCCCAATTTATTTTCTTGCCGTGAACGTGCATATATTTGAAAAGTTGACACCCCAAGGTATTGTATATGGAGTGTTTTGATGCCTTTGATGCAACCGTTTTAGCCCAAAAAATTGGAGGAAATATGTGGTGGTAATTTTTACATTTTCATTTTTACACACACATTGTGTGTGATTTAGGGTAGCCTGTTGTTGGTTATTGCGAGAAAACACTCCAGGTTGTTTTCTGCAAGGCCTTCTGAGTACACTCATGCCTCCATACATATGTTGAATAAAGATAGTCTGGCGCAGTAAAAGTAAAAAAAAAACTCCGGTTCAGTAAACGTAACCCCCCCAAAAAAACTCAATGGCAAATGTAAAAAAAAAATAGAAAAACGGACCAGTGTGTGATATCGCTTGGAGCAGTCCCCAATGTAGAGTCCAGGCTTTGCAGGGCAATCAGGTCAGTAAAAGGTGGTGTCCTTTCTCTGCCCCCTCTTGAAAGAGACTCTGCATCTTTTATTTTATTGATTTTTTTTTTTGATTTTTTTTTTATTTCCTATTTTATTGATTTTATTTAAGTCTTCACTGAGTGCCTCGACCCCAGGCAGAGCATCGGAAGCCTGCCCAATGGCTTCCGATGCTCTGCTACACTGCCAGGCTCCTGGGGAGCGATCACCCGGCAGTCAGGAGAAGTATTGCAGGATGCCTCGATATCGAGGCATCGCTGCAATACCCTTAGAGTCGCTGAAAGGGGTCCCGATTTCTTCCAGTGCTCATATTTGCGACGGACGTAATAGAAATATCCACAGTCCTTAAGGACTGTTTTTTTAATTCTTTATATTTGCAGTGAATGAAGGTACCCCAACGGCATTCCTTCAATGCATTTCAGTCGATTGTAACATATAGGTACATGATGAAACTTGCACAGTTTTATATTTATGTATACTGGAACAAATTATATCTCAAGAACCGCTGAATAACAACAAGGTACATTAATAACAGAGTAAAGCTATTAAAATAATTAATTAAAATAACGGTTATTGCTGTGGAAGGTGTACAGGTTTGAGCTAAAATATTGATTAGCGTACGTTTAGGACAGGTACACCCTTATGTGGTAAAGTAGCTGGGCTCAAGATGATTATGAGCGTTCTAACATATCAAGCCTACAGGTTGTGTGGTCAGTATTGGCTATTTCTATGTGTGCCGCTATGTGTAAGCTGCAATATGTTTCTTGCTTATGAGTCGCGTGATTTTATGAAAATTACCAGGCAGATGAGTAAGTGATCGGCTGTCTGGGCGCATGGGAGATACATGCGATGAGGCATTACACGTGTGTGTAGAGAGTGGCGTGAGATTACAGGACTACATTGCTGGTGAGTCTCTTGTTAGGAGGCTGCAGTGAGGCACACACAGCCTCTCTTGTAGTCCTGCCAGGTGTAGTCGCTGTCAGCCTATGCCCAGCACAGGGAAAGATGGTAGGGATGCTTTACAGTCCTGCTGGGGCATGAGTAAGTGTAGCGTAGCTGATTCCAGTGGCTTGCTTGTCCGCCGTCGCTGTATAGGCCTGCCTTGATGTTGCTGGCAAGTGGAGTCCCCTTCTGGTGCTCTGGGCCCCTCCGTGACATCGGGAGAGTTTGGAGCCAGGAGGCATGCTTGTCTGTGGTTAGTCACTTTGTGGGTCTCGGCTTTGCACCGTATCTATATGGAGCTTGTGGGCTCCGTTGGCTTGATAGCGTTGCGCGGCTTCATCTTGCCTGTTGATGCACAGGTGATACGGGTCTTTTTTCCCGGCGCCATCTTTTAGGTCTCGTCGAGCGGAGGCCTGTGCGGCTGTGGCGTGTATGTGCAGGTTCTTCAATGGGTAAGTACGCTGTTGCTGTGGCCTGTTGCTCCCTGCTAGTTATTTTTGCCCAGAAGGCGTTGAATAGGGCATCAAGCTTTGTTTGTATATTTTGCCTCTCTGTACGGTGGTAGCGGTCCCATGTGGCGTCCGCCATTTTGTAGGTCCGTGTAGCCAAGGGCTGTCAGTGGGGTTCTGCTGTCCACTCTCTTTGTGGCTCCGCTGCCTGGGTGAGTTGGACCGGGATCACCCCCATCGGTCCTGAGGGGGGAGTGGGTAGTCAGTGGTTCGGTATCTCCGGCTTGGGGGCGAAGAGAGCGGCCATCTCCCCCCAGCTCCATCCGCCGCAGGCCACAGCCTGCCACCTTGTTTACACGATTATTGGGTATACTCAAGTTTGGTATTGGGTGATTCACCAGGGATCTCCCAGCATGGGTAGCGTGCCCCGGTATCATTACAGGCTTGAGAGCTGGAGGTATTTCCCCTGGATTTAGTTTGTTTGGGGGGAGCTCGTCCACCATGCAACTGTTCTGCAGGCCCCCCCTTAAGGACCATTTTTTTGTCAGACATACCTAGTACGTCCGCAGTCCTTAAGGTGTTAATGTTCTTCATGTAGTTGCCTTCTACAATCAAGCATTGAGGCAGGATGCAGCACAAATAAAATCAGAGACCTCAAAATTAGCAAATTTCTTTTGAAGGGAAACTCAATTCTTTTGGAGAAAGTTTGAGGGGCTTCCACTGAAAAATGTCTGGGAGATTAATGGCTCTTTAGCGCTAACAAAGAAACCTTTTATCCCAAGCGATTATGGATGACATCTACATTAGTTAATATAAATTTTTCCATGATATTGCATGATTGAATTTTTCACTTATTTTTTTCAGTTTTGGTCAGTTGGAGACATTCAAGAATTTCCTTACAAAAGATATTAGAGATTTGGAAATTTGGATTTTAATTGGTAGAAGGAGTAAAAGGAAAATATAAAAAAAAACACAGGTTATTCAATAATCTAACAATTATAGAACCTGAGAAGGGGAAAAAAATTATGCCAGAATGGCCAAGTTAAATTGGATAATTCTTCCATTGTATTTATTAATTTATTATTAAAGCTCATATTTACTTTTTGCTGATTTACAAGCATTGAAGTAGTTTTGAGATTATGACAACAAACCTGTATAGTTTTAGGATTGTTCCAGGGTTAAATTTTGATAATTAAAAATATTTTAAAAGATTAAGGATTGTTAAATTGCACCAGTAGTTATATTTTCCATGCATAATTAATCTCATAGAAACAGAGAAACATAGAATGTGACGGCAGATAAGAACCATTCGGCCCATCTAGTCTGCCCAATTTTCTAAATACTTTGATTAGTCTCTAGCCTTATCTTATAGTTAGGATAGCCTTATGCCTATCCCACGCATGCTTAAACTCCTTTACTCCCAATACACAAACCCAACATACCACTTTGTTACATTACAATAAGTTGAAAAAAAAAAGTTATATCAATCCATTTGGGGTGATACTTTAATGAGAGCAAATAAAAGAATGTTACAATAGGTAAAGCGACATTAAGTCTTCACTGAGTGCCTTGATCCCTCGAGGCACTCAGTACACAGGCAGACCTTCAGACGCCTGCCCCATGGCTTCCGATGCTCTACTACACTGCCGGGCGCCACATGGGGCAACCTGGAAGTGATCTCTCCCGGGGAGCGATCACTCAGCGGCCCGGCAGTCAGGAAAGGTATTGCAGGATACCTTGACATCCAGCAAGGATGCCTTCCAGCGCTCAGATTTGCAGCGGACATACTAGGTACGTCCCTTTTTTGTCGGATGTACCTAGTATGTCCGTGGTCCTTAAGGGAAACTCAATTATTTTGGAGAAAGTTTGAGGGGCTTCCACTGAAAAATGTCTGGGAGATTAATGGCTCTTAAATAAGAGGCTTCTTATTTATTTATTTTTACATTTTTTTTTAGTTGTCCATTCCTTATGCTTGTTGCAACTTAACAATTATACTCCTCTCGTTGTAACTTGCCTTTATTTATATTTATTAGCTTATATTTATTTATTAACTTATACTTATTCCCATCTACTTCCATAATCAAACCGGGAAATAAGCTGGGCAGGTGTTATCGTTATAGATGAACAACATTATTTGGAAGATGCTAATAATATTTTAGGAGCTCAAGAAACTTAAATTATAGTAAACAAGGATTAAGACAGGGAGAGAACACTAACGTGTCATGGAGTATAATCCTAACATGCAGAGTTTAGGATAGCAAGGAACGGACTAAGGAAATATAAACGTCTTACCGGGCCTTAGAGTGGCCGGACTTAAACAGAGTAAAGCGTAGTCAAAATACAAGCCGAGGTCAGGGTAGCGGAGAGACAGCGAAAACAAAAACTAGCCAGAGTCAGGTACACGGTAATAATCAGAAGGTCAAACAATAGAGGCAAGGGTTAAAGAGAAACTCAGAGTCAGGAAACAAAGCCAAGGTCAATACCAGAATGCAATACTATATCACAAGGAACGCACTAAAGGGTACTGGGAACAGAAACCACAAGAGGGCACAGAATCTAGGGCCAGATAGGTTTAAATATGTTTATTGTTAATTTGATTGGTCCACATCATGCCTGCACCCCAAAACGTGCGTGAATGGGGGAGCCGGAATGACGTGGGCCAATGGGAGCCGGCCGCAAGGTTAGGCTCCCATTTTCCCTTTAAGAACGTGCTCGCAATGCGAGCAGCGGTCCCAATACTGTACGGGCCAGACTATTCGGCGCGCGCTGCCTGACAGGAGCCAGGAGTGTTAGAGCCGCACACGGCTCGCCTAGAGGCAGGAGTGCTTGAGCCGCATGCAGCTCAATCGTAGGACCCCTGCTGGCACACGGACCGTTACATTACCCAGCCCCGAAGACCCACCCATTGGGCAGGAAGGACCAGGTTTGTTGGAGAAGCGGGAATGAAATGCACGAAGAAGACGAGGAGCATGAACATCGCACGCAGAGACCCAACTATGCTCCTTAGGACCATATCCCTTCAAATGGACAAAATATTGGAGAGGGCCCTATAAGAGACAAGAATCAAGCACAGCAGCCACCTCATATCCCTCTTGGCCCTCAACAGACACAGGAGGAGGAGGAATAGGAGTAGGTTTAGTGTATCTGTTACAAAGGAGTGTTTTCAATAAGGAGGTGTGGAAAACATTAGGTAAACGCATGTGCCTAGGAAGATCCAGGGCAAACAAAACGGGATTAATTTTCCATTGAAATATGGACGATGAATCTTGGGGCCAGTTTTATAGAAGGAACCCGAAGACGAATGTTATGGGTAGAAAGCCACACCTTATCCCCCAAAACATTAAAGGGGGATAGCCATTAGAAGGCAGTAAGTCAACAATAAAGTCCATTGATGTATTGGACAAAGGTCAATCAGGTATAGACCAAGGATGCAATAACCCACAAGGAACTCCACGAGCATACTTTACACTAGCACAAGTGATACAGGCTTCTACATACTCTTTAATATCCCTGCGCATACTGGGCCACCAGAAGTTTCGAGACAACGCAGAGAATGTTTTGAATATACCAGGATGCCATCTTAGTATCATGAAAAAGGGAGATTAATTCATGCCTTTCAGGAGGAGCTACAAACAATTTTTTAGGAAGTGTACCTATGGGAGCATCGTTTTGTTTGGATTGTATGTCTTTCATTACAGATGAAGAAATAGAAAGCAGGGTGGTAGCAACAATCCTCTCAGAGAGAACAATATGGGTGAGGTCAATCTCTTGCAGTCTCAAATTGTCTGAATAAAGCATCAGCTTTAGTGTTACAGTTGCCGGGTCTATAGATTATGATAAAGTTAAAGCGGGATAAAAACAGAGACCACCTGGCTTGTCTAGAAGATAACCTTTTAGCTTCGCTGAGATAAGACAGGTATTTATGATCCGTAAAAATGATAATAGGATCCTTAGAACCTTCCAAGAGGTATCTCTATTCTTTAAGGGCTACTATAATAGCAAGGAGTCCTCGGTTGCCGATATAGTAATTCCTTTCAGCCTTGTACAATTGTTTAGAATGAAAACCACAAGGATGCAATGGTGAGTCAGGGGACTCTCTTTGGGATAGGCCAGCTCCCACACCCACCTCAGAGGCATCAACTTCCAATATAAATGGCAAGGAAGGGTTTGGGTGTTTCAAGATGGGAGCTGAGCAAAGCGTGTATTTTAAAAATGTGAAAGCGAAAAGTGCTTCATAGGTCCAGAAATAGGAATTGGCGTCCTTTTTTGTTAAACAGTGATAGGTGCAATGATGGAAGAAAAGTTCTTAATAAACCTTCTATAATAATTTGCAAAGCCAGCAAAGCACTGGATGGCTTTTAGACCGTGTGGAAGGGGCTATTCAATGACAGCAGAGAGTTTCTTACGATCCATACGAAAACCATCAGAAGAGACTAGATAACTCAGGAATTGCACCTCAGTCTGATCAAACAAACACTTCTCGAGCTTGCAATTAAGACCATTGGCGAAAAGTGTCTGTAGTACTTGTTTGTCATGAATGTGGTGTGTATGCAGGTCAGGGGAAAAGTTTAGAATATTATCCAGGTAAACAATAACAAAAGTATGTATAAACTCCCTAAACACATCGTTGATAACATCCTGAAACACTGCTGGAGCGTTACAGAGACCAAAGAGCATTACAGTGTATTCCACTCCTAGTGTTAAAGGCAGTTTTCCACTCATGGCCCTCTTTGATACGCACTAGATTAGAAGCACCCTTAAGATCTAACTTGGTAAAAACTGTAGCCTGTTTCAGTTCCGTGATCAAGCAATAGGTTAGGCGATCTTTATGATGATTTTGTTTAAACCCCCATAATCGAAACAAGGCCTCAAATCACCTTCTTTCTTCGATACAAAAAATAAGCCAGCCCCAGCTGGAGAAAAAGGTCTCATGATAAACCCCTTCTGTAACGATTACCTGATATATTCCTCCATAACAAGGTTTTCTTGTGGTGACAAAGGATGCACCCTACCCTTGGGAGGAATAGTGCCAGGTAGTAAATCAATCATACAGTCATATGGTCGATGGGGTAGTAATTTATCTGCCGCTCTTTTAACAAAAGCTTTCAACGATACATACTGAGGGGGTACAACAGTAGATAAAGGAGGAGCTGTAGGAACATTAATAGAATTTAAAGGAGTAACCTTAGTGATACATGAGCCTTGACATATGGTACTCCATGATTCTATCTGACCTGTTTTCCAATTAATAGTAGGGTTGTGTTTGGGCAGCCAAGGAAAACCCAGCATGATTTCAGAAGAAGAAGAGATAACTTGGAACTGAATTTTTTCAGTATCTAACACTCCTGTAGACATAAGAATAGGAACCGTTTTGTGAGCAATCTATCTATGAAATTCTTGGCCGCTCCTGAGTCGACCAAGGCTTGAATGTTCCCTATATCAGAAGTGTCATTAATAAGCAGGGAAACAGGGAGAAGCAATCTATGTAGTGGCAAATGAGGGGACTCTGAGTGCCAGCCTTTTAATATGTGTGTATATACAAGCCCTGGCTGTGCAGCACCAGGCACAATATCACAGATTCAGCATTAGTGCAAGGACTATTTGGAAATTTTCTGTGTATATATATATATATATATATATATATATATAAAACTGGAGAAAATTTATAGAAGCAACTTATTGTAAATTTGCCATTGAGTGTATCCCTACACTGATGCACATGTGTAGTTTAGAAAAAAAAGTTAAATTATACGCACACCTTAGCGAAGAAAATAAAGAATGGGGAAAGCTAACTTACATTGACCAATGGGAGAACGATCTCGGGGAGATTTTGGAAGGGGTCGAGTGGCAGGAGATATGGGAAGCAAACGCCAAGGTCTCCATTTGTGTCACCTTTCAGGAGCAGGCATGGAAAACTATGTTCAGATGGTATACTACCCCAGTCAAACTTCATAGAATGCACAAACGGGAGACAGACGAATGCTGGAGAGGATGTGGAGCGCGAGGGACGTACATACACATGTGGTGGGAGAGCTCGAGGCTACTGGGTTTCTGGAAGTCGGTGGAGGACCTGTTGAGACAGACGTTTGATAGACCTCTGAAAATGGACCCGTGGATATATTTGTTGAATAGATCAATTGATGGATGGACCAAACGGGAGCAGAAATTAGTACACAAAATCACTTTGTGTGCGCGCCGAGCAATAGCGTCAGCATGGCTTACACTAGAGGGCCCAGAATTCACAGGGGTTCTATCTAGAATTAAAGAATGTAGAGTAATGGATAACCTAACGGCGAGGGTGAGAGGGAACATCACGACATTTCATAAAACCTGGGAACCATGGGACAATAGTGTAGTTGGCTCGAGAGGAGAATGAGGGCCCTCCCCCGCCCAAGTACGAATCATAAGGTAAAACATCCTCGCTAGCGGGGACTCCTGTGTCGGCAGAGTAGCTGTTTTGCCCCCCCCCCCTTGCTTCCCCCCATCTCCCCTCCCCACTTCTAAATTTCCCTCTACTTCACTGAACTCTTCTTACTATGTATCTTTGTTCCATCTTCTCTTTCCTTTCCTTTTTCTCTGTTATTTTATTTTTTCCAGGCTAGGTCATACGGTAGGAGGAATAATGTAGCAAAGATACGATAATGATTAGCACATCTAATAGTTAATTGAAATGTTTATCTACCTATTTTTTGTTATACATAAATCCTCTTCATAGTTGGCAAGTGCCAAACATACAATAAGAAATGGGCTCACAATGATAAAGTTGAACAATATTTTATTGCACTTATATGGAACAGAAATTATTTGGCTTATACATAAGCCCAGCAGTGATTAAATACCTGATACGGTTACGGAAATTACAGAATTTAAGATATCTCCATAACCGGCAGATGTCAATGATACAGCACGCTTAGAGTTTTTTCAATAATACCAAAGGAATTGTAACTTAATCAACTTCTTTATCAGCCCAAAAAGGGAATGGGCATAGGATATGTTTATGTGAATATAAAGTTCGTAATAGAATATAAAAATATAAAATCCTGAGTAGACGGCAAGTGCCGATGGTTTTTTTTTAAGGAAAGAGCATATATTGTATTTGTCAATCTACATTATGTTTCCAAATATTGTTAAGTTGGCTTATGCGTAAGCCCAAAAGTCGATGTTAACTTGCTATGTCTGTTGAGAAAAAATAAAGAATTGAAAAAAAAAAAAAAAGTTAAGAGAATTTAAGAGTGTGTGCTAGCAGAATTATCTAATGACCGGTATGTATGTGAAAAGCAAGCATACCAGGCATGCAAAAGATGAAGATCAGCTCCCTACCTTTCCACAGCTTGAGAAATGCACCAAAAAGTCCCAAAACAACTGCAATCAATTTCCAGAATGGCTCGAAAACTCGATGCAAAAACCGCTCCAACACCTCCACACTCAACACCACATGCTACCCACAGGCTCTAGCATTCAGGGGGCGGTGCTATAAACCTCCCAGGTGAAATGCATCATGGGGAAACTTGCTTTGTATTGCGAAATTTTTTTGTAAACCGAGGCATTATTTTCAATGGATTTTCATTTGTAAAACGAAAATTATGTTAAGCGAGGCGTTTGTAAACCGAGGTCCCACTGTATATATATTTAGCAAAAAAAACAAAAAGGTATGGTGAGGAAAAATTGTGATTGAATACCCCTTACACCTGAAGTCTGTGGATAGTTAATACAATGTTAAACAAAAATCTGAACACCAGTCAAGCCATAAGACTTGCTTTTCCTGCAGAAATCACAAATTTGCAGTGATGTTACTACCGAAAAGGATTCTGGGTGGGCATATTCAAATTAGTTCAACAAAGAATCACATTTTTGCCTCATTCCATTTTAAACATGGATTCCTTTGAGTCTGCGTTTGCTGTATACAACAGCTTTGAAACACAACTTAGGAAAAGATACAAAGCCAGTGAACCACTCATGGACAGCTGTTTCATTGTTAATGCAAATCATCAGCATGAGGTTGGTTACTGGCTTTCTAGTGAAGCTAGGCAGTGCTTGTGAAGCAAAAACCAAAATTGGTATGGAGGGGGAAAATTGTGATTGAAAACCCCTCCCACCTGAAGTCTGTGGATAGTTAATACATTGTATTAACTAAACACAGACTAATACATTGCATTAGTCAATACATTATATTAACTATCCACAGACTTCAGATGGAAGGGTTTGTCAATCACAATTTTTCCCCATCATACCTTATAGCCAGTAACCAACCTCATGCTGATGATTTGCATTAACAATGTAACAGCTGTCCGTGAGCAGGGCCGTATTAACATAGGGGCTGATGGAGCTGCAGCTCCAGGCCCATGGAATAGGCCCATTGATTTAAAAAAAAAAAAATTTTCACTCACTTCTCTTAGGGATTCCACCTGGCTTTTATTTTATTGGCACAGCCAGTATTTGAGGCTGCCTGGCTGGTGCCAATATTGCAGTGATACTGGCAATACAAATGCTGGTATTTTTTTCAGTATAAACAAGAGATTACTATGCAATACCAGCACTGGCCAGTAGGGGTCGCTATATGTGGAGACAGGCAGGGATAGGAAGTTCCAGCATTTCCCTCCCTGCTTATCTATACTCACTGATCTGCAGGGGTGCAGCTACAGAGAGTCCAGACAGAAATTCCCACCCTGTAGAGACAGCCTACAGCTCAGGGAAGTAAGGGATGGGGGGAAAGGCTGCAAGGAGACATACACTGAGACACTAAGGGACATTGGGAGACATTATGAAACAGACACATGGGGACACAGTGTCCCCATGTCTCCCAGCCAGTGTCCCTGGTGTCTCAGTGCCCCCTAGTCTCCCAGTCTGCCAGTGTCTCACTGTCCCCATGTCTCCTAGTGCCTCCATGTCTCTCAGTGCCTCAAGTGTCACAATGTCCCCATGTCTCCAAGCTAGTGTCCCTAGTGTCTGTGGCCCTGGTGTCTCAGTGTCCCCATGTCTCCCAGTGCCCCCATGTCTCAATGTCCCCATGTCCCCCAGCCAGTGTCTCTAGTGTCTGTGTCCCTGGTGTCTGTGTCCCCATGTCTTCAAGTGTCCCCTATTTTCCCATTGTCCCCATGTGTCCCATCCAGAGTCCCCTAGTCTCCCAGTGTCACTGGTCTCCCTGTCTTCCTAGTGTCCTAGTGACATGGGGACCATGGGATACATGGGGACACAGGGAGACATGGGGCATTGAGACACTGTGATACATAGGATTACTGGGAGACAGTGGCGTACATACCAGGGTCGCAGGGGTCGCGGCTGCGACCGGGCCCGGCCCACCAGGGGGCCCGGCCGCCCCTGCGACCCGGTATGTACGCTCAGGGCCAGCCTCTTCCCTTGGGGGGCCCAGGAGCCGACCACCCCAGGGCCCCCCAAGGCTGGCCCTGCTGTCACCGGGTGGCCGGTCGGGAAGGCGGGCGCGCGAGGGAGCACTCAGTGCTTCCTCTTCAGCTCCCTCGCGCACCTTAATGATACCGGAGCCGGAAGATGACGTCATCTTCCGGCTCCGCCTCCGGCATCCCTATGCGGCGCGCGAGGGAGCTGAAGAGGAAGCACTGAGTGCTCCCTCGCGCGCCCGCCTTCCCGACCGGCCACCCGCCCGCCGGGGTCAGCAGCACCACTGGACCCCAGGGAATCCCCCCAGCACTCCAAAAGGTAAGGAGGCTGGGGGGATTACATTTAAAAAAAAAAACTAGTGTTAGTGTGAGAGTGAGTGTTAGTGTGAGTGTGTGTGTGTTAGTGTGTGTGTGTCTGCTAGTGAGTGTTAGTGTGTGTGTTAGTGTGTGTGTGTCTGCTAGTGAGTGTTAGTGTGTGTGTGTCTGCTAGTGAGTGTTAGTGTTAGTGTGTGTGTGTCTGCTAGTAGTGTTAGTGTGTGTGTCTGTTAGTTAGTGTTAGTGTGTGTGTGTGTTAGAGTTAGTGTGTGTGTTACTGTGTGTGTCTTACTGAGTGTGTGTGTTAGTGAGTCTGTTTGATGTCTGTTAGTGAGTGTGTGTTTGTCAATGAGGGTGTATGTTTTGTAAGTGAGTGTGTATGTATGTCTGTCGCTGACTGTGTCTCTGTCAGTAAATGTGTGTGTCTGTTAGCTAGTGTGTATGCGTCTGTAAGTGAGAGTGTGTGTGTCTTCAGCACTTACCTTTCTCCAGCGCCGGACTCCCTTGGCGCTGAGGATCCCTCAGCCTCTCAGCTCCGAATGCGACCGCGCACGCATTCAAACCGCCCATAGGAAAGCATTACTCAATGCTTTCCTATGGACGTTCAGTGTGCTCCTCTAGCGGCTGTCCGTGAGACAGCCACTAGAGGCTGGATTAACCCTAGTGAAACATAGCAGTTTCTCTGAAACTGCTATGTTTTCAGCTGCAGGGTTAAAACTAGAGGGACCTGACACCCAGACAACTTCATTGAGCTGATGTGATCTGGGTGTCTGTAGTGGTCCTTTAAAGGACCACTATAGTGCCAGGAAAACATACTCGTTTTCCTGGCACTATAGTGCCCTGAGGGTGCCCCCACCCTCAGGGCCCCCTCCCGCCCGGCTCTGGAAAGGGGAAAAGGGGTAAAACTTACCTTTTTCCAGCGCTGGGCGGAGAGCTCTCCTCCTCCGATCCTCTTCTCCTCCCCGTCGGCTGTATGCGCAGCGGCAAGAGCTGCGCGCATTCAGCCCGGTCACATAGGAAAGCATTCATAATGCTTTCCTATGGACGCTGGCGTGCTCTCACTGTGAAAATCACAGTGAGAAGCACGCAAGCGCCTCTAGCGGCTGTCAATGAGACAGCCGCTAGAGGAAATAGGGGAAGGCTTAACCCATTCAGAAACATAGCAGTTTCTCTGAAACTGCTATGTTTATGAAAAAATGGGTTAACCCTAGCTGGACCTGGCACCAAGACCACTTCATTAAGCTGAAGTGGTCTGGGTGCCTAGAGTGGTCCTTTAAGTGTGTGTGCATCTGCATGCACTGGCGTACATACCGCGATCGCAGGGGTCGCAGCCCTGTAACCTCTGCGACCAGGTGCCCACCGTCATGTGTTGCGGCCCGCGCGCGGGGGGGGAGGGAAAGGAGGGAGGGGGGGGGGCCCACGGATCAATTTTCGCACCGGGGCCCCATGGGTCCTGTGTACGCCACTGCTGGGAGACCTGGGGACACGACACTAGGGGACACTGGGAGACATGGGGCACTGAGACACTGATACATGGGAACACTGAGACTTGGAGTAATCGACACATGGGGCACTGAGTCATGAGGGCACTGGGAGACATGGGGGCACTGGGAGGAATCCATATATACAGCAGAATCAAACTAAGTAGTTTTTTGGTGATTTTACAGAATTTTCTCTTATGTCACTCCTTGTGATTTACATCATGTGATGTCACCCATACATATTTAATTATGCAAATTAGTAAGGCCGGTATGTTTTTCCAAGAAAGGTGGCAACCCTAACTACTTTTCACATACTCTTACTTAAGTATGGAAACTTAAGTGGGATGTATGGGAACAAAACTTGTGTGGACTGGCTGACAATGAATATAGTTAAAGGGACACTATAGTCACCAGAACAACTACAGCTTATTGAATTTGTTCTGGTGAGTAGAATCATTACCGTCAGGCTTTTTGCTGTAAACACTGTCTTTTCAGAAAAAATGCAGTCTTTACATTACAGCCTAGTGATAACTTCACTGGCCACTCCTTAGATGGCTGTTAGAGATCCTTCCTGGGCCATGGCTGCCTAAAATGCATCCAAACATTCAGTGTCTCCTCCCTCTGCATGCAGACACTGAACTTTCCTCATAGAGATTCATTAATTCAATTCATCTCTATAAGGAGATGCTGATTGACCAGGGCTGTGTTTGAATCATGCTGGCTCTGACCCTGATCTGCCTCTTTGTCAGTCTCAGCCAATCCTATGGGGAAGCACTGTGATTGGATCAGGCCACCACTTCTAATGATGTCAGCAGACTGCTTGTTTTTATGAGTCTAATAGCATGCAGAGTTACAGCTTCAGGTTTGAATATAGTAAGATTTTGCTATATTTATGGAGGCATGAGGGGCCCCGGGGGGCTAGATGGTAGTGTTAACACTATAGGGTCATGAATTCATGTTTGTGTTCCTGACCCTCTTGTGATCCTTTAAGGTAATGCTGACTTTGGTCTCTCTAACACTGTGGCATGTTCCCTTTCTTCTACACTCACTACATACAGCTTTTCTCATTCACAGACTATATACCAGGAGCTTCTGTCTGCTAATAAGAAGGTAAGGAGACAAGTGGACCAGCGGGTGCTAGGGAACAGTCCTTAGAAAGCGTTGAGTGAGCGCATCATTAGATGCATTTATGCCAAGCTCAGGGTGCTGTCTGCATAGTATGCCCTTAGTTGGCCAGCTGCATGATTGGCAGGCAGCCTGACATGCATTCATGGGCAGACATGTCCTCTTCTAATTCCTAATTCTTTGGGCAGACATGTCCTCTTTTTGGGCATGTTCACCCCTTTTGGCAGGTTACGTGATTTGTGTCATTGGCACACCCTTTTACCATGCCCATTGACTTCCTGCTTGACTGGACACTGCTGTTAGGGGTTATGGATTTACTTGAAAGATGAAAACATAAATTAGAGAGAGATTAACCTAGGGTATGTGTTTTCTTATAGCTGCTGTTTTCTTTCTCTCCAGCACCATCTCCATCAGATACATGACGCTTGGGAGTGTTTTACTCTTTTTGGTCGATATGATTCTGTAATTAGGCCTGTCATAATTGTCAGCACCAGGCCCACTGGGCTCTTAATCTGGCCCTGTTCATGAGTGGTTGTATGTCTCCTTGCAGCCTTTTCCCCATCCCTTACTTCCCTGAGCTGTAGGCTGTCTCTGCAGGGTGGGAATTGCTGTCTGGACTCTCTGTAGCTGCACCCCTCAGATCAGTGAGTATAGATAGGCAGGGAGGGAAATGCTGGAACTTCCTATCCCTGCCTGTCTCCACATATAGCGACCCCTACTGGCCAGTGCTGGTATTGCATAGTAATCTCTTGTTTATACTGAAAAAAATACCAGTATTTGTATTGCCAGTATCACTGCAATATTGGCACCAGACAGGCAGCCTCAAATACTGGCTGTGCCAATAAAATAAAAGCCAGGAGGAATCCCTAAGAGAAGTGTGTGAAAAAATTTTTTTTTTTAAATCAATGGGCCTATTCCATGGGCCTGGGCCTGGGCCTGGGCCTGGAGCTGCAGCTCCATCAGCCCCTATGTTAATCTGGCCCTGCTCGTTGACAGCTGTTTCATTGTTAATGCAAATCATCAGCATGAGGTTGGTTACTGGCTATAAGGTATGATGGGGAAAAATTGTGATTGACAAACCCTTCCATCTGAAGTCTGTGGATAGTTAATATAATGTATTGACTAATGCGATGTATTAGTCTTTGTTTAGTTAATACAATGTATTAACTATCCACAGACTTCAGGTGGGAGGGGTTTTCAATCACAATTTTCCCCCTCCATACCATTTTTGGTTTTTGCTTCACAAGCACTGCCTAGCTTCACTAGAAAGCCAGTAACCAACCTCATGCTGATAATTTGTATTAACAATGAAACAGCTGTCCATGAGTGGTTCACTGGCTTTGCATCTTTTCCTAAGTTGTGTTTCAAAGCTGTTGTATACAGCAAACGCAGACTCAAAGGAATCCATGTTTAAAATGGAATGAGGCAAAAATGTGATTCTTTGTTGAACTAATTTGAATATGCCCACTTTTGCAAATTTGTGATTTCTGCAGGAAAAGCAAGTCTTATGGCTTAACTGGTGTGCAGATTTTTGTTTAACATTATATTAAAATATATTTTGACGGTACACAAAAATATTGACAGACGTTTCCTAGATAATCACTGTTTTCATAGTGGTTTTTCCTTTTTCACTTTGTTTTAAAAAGGGTAAGTCCTGAGTTCTAATGGAAGACTTTCATATGATGTTTTTTCCAGCAAAAGGATGTCTTTATAGAGAGAGTTGATCCTCTTGGCCAATGATGCTGCATCAGTTTTGCTTTGCTCTATAAAGTGACATCCAGCTTCTCCTGCGGGAGAGGACTGAGTGCGGCAGTAACCAAGAAATTGTCAAATAGTCATGCTAAAATTACTGATACCATGCTTTAGTGGTTATAGTGCATTTTTAGAATGTTGTTTGTATATATGATATTACACCAGGCATTCCCTATTTAAGTATAATGTTTCAGTAACAGGTATATATATATACACTGCTCAAAAAAATAAAGGGAGCACTTAAACAACACAATGTAACTCCAAGTCAATCACACTTCTGTGAAATCAAACTGTCCACTTAGGAAGCAACACTGAGTGACAATCAATTTCACATGCTGTTGTGCAAATGGGATAGACAACAGGTGGAAATTATAGGTGATTGGCAAGACACCCCCAATAAAGGAGTGGTTCTGCTGGTGGTGACCACAGAACACTTCTCAGTTCCTATGCTTCCTGGCTGGTGTTTTGGTCACTTTTGAATGCTGGCGGTGCTGTCACTCTAGTGGTAGCATGAGACAGAGTCTACAACCCACACAAGTGGCTCAGGTAGTGCAGCTCATCCAGGATGGCACATCAATGCGAGCTGTGGCAAGAAGGTTTGCTGTGTCTGTCAGCGTAGTGTCGAGAGCATGCAGGCGCTACCAGGAGACAGGCCAGTACATCAGGAGATGTGGAGGAGGCCATAGGAGGGCAACAACTCAGCAGCTCTGCCTTTGTGCAAGGAGGAACAGGAAGAGCACTGCCAGAGCCCTGCAAAATGACCTCCAGCAGGCCACAAATGTGCATGTGTCTTCTCAAATGGTCAGAAACAGACTCCATGAGGGTGGTATGAGGGCCTGACCTCCACAGGTGGGGGTTGTGCTAACAGCCCAACACGTGCAGGACGTTTGGCATTTGCCAGAGAACACCAAGATTGCTGGTGCGGTTGGCCCTGGGCTCCTCCTAATGCAAGACAATGCTAGACCTCATGTGGCTGGAGTGTGTCAGCAGTTCCTGCAAGACGAAGGCATTGATGCTATGGACTGGCCCGCCCGTTCCCCAGACCTGAATCCAATTGAGCACATCAGGGACATCATGTCTTGCTCCATCCACCAATGTCACGTTGCACCACAGACTGTCCAGGAGTTGGCAGATGCTTTAGTCCAGGTCTGGGAGGAGATCCCTCAGGAGACCATCCGCCACCTCATCAGGAGCATACACAGGCATTGTAGGGAGGTCATACAGGCACGTGGAGGCCACACACACTACTGAGCCTCATTTTGACTTGTTTTAAGGACATTACATCAAAGTTGGATCAGCCTGTAGTATGTTTTTCCACTTTAATTTTGAGTGTGAATCAAAATCCAGACCTCCATGGGTTGAAAAATTTGATTTCCATTTTTAAATTCTTGTGTGATTTTGTTGTCAGCACATTCAACTATGTAAAGAACAAAGTATTTCAGAAGAATATTTAATTCATTCAGATCTAGGATGTGTTATTCTTGTGTTCCCTTTATTTTTTTGAGCAGTGTATTTTGAAAACAAAATCATTTTTGTATGACACCAAGTGGCCAAAACAAGCTGATGAAAAAAGTGGTGGTTAACCTATTCTGCAAAGACATTGATTGAAATGTTTAATGTTCCTTTAAACACTGCAGAGTAAGAGCTCTAAATGGGAGATTTGTTCCCATAAATTACAAATCAATTTATAAAGCTTTGCTTTCTTTTATATTTTTTCCATTCAGCTATTATTTGTCTTATTCCTTTTTATCCTAGAGTAGCCTGTGAAGTATGCTTAGTTCACATCTTGGCAGCAATTGCTTTGAAAACGAGTGAGTTATAATTCTGTCTTCACTTGGCTGTCTCAATTGTCTAGTTGGCAAACTTACAAAAGTATTTTTTTGCTTTAGCAAAATGAGTTTGTGAAATGCCTCCGATATGGATATATATTTGCCTTTGACGTACTGCCTTTTGTTTCAGCGAGCAGGTGGTTTATATTTTACGGTATTCTCATTTAGTCTCCTTGAACTCATTAGTTTGATGTAAGAGGGAAACCGTATGTGCCACTCTGCATTACACAGCTAGGTACATGCCCAATTAGCTTTGTGTATCCAGTGATTTGTTTTCACACACAGACCCCCTATACTTTTATCGCTAGATTGTATCATTAGGTAGCCTGCCAGACAGTACTCCTTGGCATGGGAAGCGTGCTGCCTAATAATTTCTTATTGATCTGATTGATAATTTAAACTTCTTCATGTTAACTGCACATTTTGTCATCTCTCTCTGATGTTTTGAAGTGCTAATCAAACAATGTATACAGTAATTGTGCCATGTTTCTATTTGTAAAAAAAAAAAAAGATACCATCTTTGCTGTCTTTCATAATGTGGCTGGGGAGATGTAATTTCTAACAATATACAAGAGAGGATAAGCTCTAGCAATACAACTTGCAATACAAATAAGGGTAGCAAATATGTAATTTCTGCCTATTGTATTTGTCAAGTGGAAAGTATTAAAATGTACCATGATTTTTCTCATTCAAGTGGCACTGACTGCTTCTGGGGTCATTAACATATTTTGCAAAGACCCAGATGATGGCGTCACCATTTGGTGTGCGGTGGTCCAGAGATGTAGTGGAGGTCAGATATACTTACTTGATGCTGTCCCCTGCACAACCTGCCATGTTCAATCTTCCTTCGGCTCATGGTGCTCCACCTACAAGGGGGCCACAACAGTGCAGTAATCTTGCACATACAAGAGAGTATAGCACTGATTTCTATGGAGGACTGTGGTCTTCCGTAGATATTGTCCATAGATATCATCTTGTGTTGAGCGAGACAATGCCTTATTTGTCCATACTTTGTCTTATGATATATTCTGAATTAAAATTTCAAACCCAGTGTTTATGAGCACTTCATAAAGATATTCTTTGGGAAGGGTGACAGAACTGTTGTAAGGATAGCAAAGGGGTACGTGTGCATTGTTAATTAAAATGTACTGCCTTGCTTGCTCAAATGTTCCAGACCAATAGATATATTAGTACCCATTTTTAGATTAGTGAGCTAGGTGGAAATTGTAGAGAACTCACGTAGAAATAGTACATTTTGGGCTGAACAAATCAAGTGATGAAACTATTTTGCCCATTTATTTTGGCAATTCTACACAATTCCTTGTCTGGTGAGTGCATGTAGAGGCTCTGCATACACATGTAGGCTATTTACTAACCCTGGAATTGTGTACAAATCACAATTGAGTTAGAAATTTTAGGCCAAACTAACGAAAATGAAAAAAATAACTGAATGGCTATCCTTTCACTTGTGCACAGTGAAATATGTTGGTGCTATATATATATGCTAATAATAATAATGCTTTAAAAATTCAATGTCTTCAATGAGGAAGAGCCTCTGCTGCCTATCTGTTTGCAAACTCTAGAGGTGTGGTTTGGGAAAAATATAAACGTTCCCGTTTCTTAGAAATAGCAATGATTTATATTGCCAGACAAAAGAGACATAGTCTAGTCTATGTACCCAAACCCCCTCATTAAGATGAAGTGGTTTTGGTACTTGAAATATTTCTTTAAATGTTGTAAAATCTTTTGGTTTACGAACAGAAGCTTAATAACATGCATGAATGCTGAAAGGATAGCACTATAATGAATTTAAGGCATACTTACAAATAATTTACACCAGACTGGCATGGAAACACAATGCTGAACTTGTCTCTTAGTGGCAAAGTAACACTCACTAAAAGGCTTTGAATTTAGATGGAGCTGCAAAGGCATTTAATATAGAAATCTTGATAGGGACTCACACTATACACAGGAACAATTACCAAGGAGTAGATGAAGTTCCTTCAAAGGGTTACAGCAACATCTATATATTGATAACTATTTTAAAAAGTATTTGACAATCTCAGTCGTTTTATTTGTCATCACTTCCACCCATTTTTTGCCAGTAAAATCTCTTTAACCCCTTAAGGACACAGCTTCAGAAGCTTGACTTATGCTTAATGACACAAGCAATTTTTGCATTTTCTTGCTGTTTGCGTTCAACTGCAATTTGCATCTCTCTCATTTATTGCACCGACACATATTATATACTGTTTTTTAAAGGACAGAAAGGGCTTTAATTTGATATAACATATATATATATATATAAATGCTTACTTATTATAAAAAAAATACAGAAAAATGCAAAAAAAATGAAAAATATTGTTTTTTTTTACAGTTTTTGCAATAATAATGTGTGCATAATTAGTGCAGGTTAAGGAAAGTAATTAAAAATAAATTTATTTATTTGTTCTGATTTACAGAATATATAATGTGTCTGGGATTTTAAGTTTTTTTTGGTAGTTACAGGTCACAAAGCACAAGGAGTAAAATAAATTTTAATGTGGAGCGATTTTAGAATTTGGTATGTTTGTCTTGTAAGCTTAATAGCCATAAAAGAAAACAAAATTGCCACACAAAAGTATATATTTATATAAAGTAGACATCACGGGCTATTTACCTAAGGTTGTTTTGACACTTTCTACGTAGCCATATTACCGCCAACCTCTGCTAAATATTGGAGTAAAATTGTGTTCTTTTTGGTTTTTGGCACACAAACTTATAACAGAGAAATTCTCGTGTATATTTTGTAAAGTTGGTGTGTGCTATTCCTGTACAAAGTTTTATTTTGTGTTCAGTTACATCTGCTGAGTAAAATGACACCCCCATTGTATGTCTTTGCACTATTTCGTGAAGTTACAGTGCCATACAGGATACCTGTCCTTTTCAGTATTCACAGTAGAATTTTGAGAGATGAATTTAATGAGCCTTAGCTTCCATTTGGGGTATTATAACAGTTTGACTGTTCAAAAAAACCCCACAAAGGCCTACCATTTGTAAAAGTAGACACTCCAGGGTATCTCATAAGGTGCATATTGTGCCTTAACATGCCCCCATTTTTTCACCAATATATGCCAAAGTATGTGGTAAAAAAAATTTTGTGCATTTTTTACATACGGATTGCATTTTTGCTGGGCGTTTTGTATATTTCATATGTGCCACTAAGTTCAAACCCCCCAAATTATGCTCAGCTAAGTCTTCTGAGTAAAATGACACCCCATATGAATGTCTTTGGCACTATTTCGTGAAGCTACAGTGCCATATAGGAGACCTGTCCTTTACAGTATTCACAGTAGAATTTTGAGAGATGGATTTAATGAGCCTTAGCTTCCATTTGGGGTATTATAACAGTTTGACTGTTCAAAAAACCCCCACAAAGGCCTACCATTTGTAAAAGTAGACACTCCAGGGTATCTCATAAGGTGCATATTGTGCCTTAACATACCCCCATTTTTTCACCAATATATGCC
Organism: Pelobates cultripes; assembly: GCA_933207985.1. Classification (NCBI taxonomy): domain Eukaryota; kingdom Metazoa; phylum Chordata; class Amphibia; order Anura; family Pelobatidae; genus Pelobates; species Pelobates cultripes. The sequence continues at coordinate 278,783,734 of OW240913.1, forward strand.
AAAGTATGTGGTAAAAAAATTATTTTGTGCATTTTTTACATACGGATTGCATTTTTGCTGGGCGTTTTGTATATTTCATATGTGCCACTAAGTTCAAACCTCCCAAATTATGCTCAGCTAAGTCTTTTGAGTAAAAATACACCCCCAATGAATGTCTTTGTCACTATTTTGTGAAGCTACAGTGCCATATAGGAGACCAAGCCATATCCGTTTTTACCAAACTTTGAATTTTGACGCTGGGCCTATGTGCAATTTCCAAGCATCTTCGCAGGTTTTAAATTCAATCTACCCCACAAAGGCCTACCATTTCTTAAAGTAGACACCCCAGGGTGTTTCAAAAGGTATAGTTTGAACCTTAGCGTGGGATCATTTTTCCGCTAGCTTGTACCAGATGTAGTGGTAATAAGCATTTTTTCTGCCTTTTTGACATACAAAGTGAGTTTGCGCAGTATATTTTGCAAACCTTATGTGTGCTACGACTGTATAATACTTCATATGTTGCTCAGCTATGTCGGCTGAGTACAGCAATACCCCCGTATGTACCTTTGCCAGGTATGTGTGGACATCGGAGGGGCACATTTGGGACACAGCCATTCCAGTTTTTTTCAAACTTTGAATTTTTATGCTGTGCCTATGTCCCATTTTAGAGTATTTTACCAGGCTATATAATCCAAATTCCCCATAAAGCCATACCATTTCTTAAAGAAGACATCCCAGGGTATTTCAAAAAGGCATATTTTGAACCTCAGCGTGGGATCATTTTTCCGCTAGCTTGTACCAAGTGTAGTGGTAATAAGCATTTTTCTGCCTTTTTGACATACAAAGTGAGTTTGCGCAGCATATTTTGCAAACCTTATGTGTACTATGACTGTATAATACTTCATATGTTGCTCAGCTATGTCGGCTGAGTACAGCAATACCCCCGTATGTACCTTTGCCAGGTATATGTGGATGTTGAAGGGGCGCATTTGAGACGCAGCCATTCAGTTTTTTTCTAACTTTGAAGTTTTACGCTGTGTCCATGTTCCAATTTGGAATAGTTTAGACGGTTGGTTATTGAAACTTCCCCACAAACACATACTATTTATTAAAGAATACACCCTGGGGTAATTCAAAAGGCATATTTTGAACCTTGGCGTGGGATAATTTTTTCTCTAGTTTGTTCCAGGTGTAGTGGTAATGAGCGTTTTTAAAATGTATTTTTTTACTTTTTATAACTTTTTTACTTTTAAAAACTAGTTTTTAAACTTTTGTTTTGCTTATAAATTTTTTTTAAACTTTCCTAAACTTTCTTAAAACTTTTTTACAGATTTAACATTTTTCTAAGCTATTTTTTTTACTGTTAACCCCTAACTAGCAGTACGCAGCACTAACAGTAAATTCCCCATTTTCCCATAACTCCCACCCACCCCAGCTAGCAAAATATATAGTTATAAAATATTTAAATTAATTAATTAAATAAATTGAACCCCTGAGGGTTAAAAAAATAAATAAAAGTTAATCCTCAGGGGTTAAAAAAAATTAGATCACAGTATAATACTGTGATCTCTATTTGATCGCTGTAGGCAGTGATCGACTGGCAGGGAAGGGGTTAATTTTTATTTGGACTAGGTAAAGTGTTTTTTTTGTTTTTATTACTTAAATGTTATTAAAACATTTTTTTAAGCTTAATTTTTAACTTTTTAAAGTTTCTTTTAAAACTTTTTTTTAACGTTAACCCCTAGTTAGCCTAACGTCAAATCCCCAATTCCCCACTAACTTCCACCTACCCCAGCTATCTAAATATATAATTTAAAAATAATTTAATTAATTAATTTAATTAATTTAACCCCTGAGGGTTAAAAAAAAAAGAATTAACCCTCAGGGGTTAAAAAAAAAAATCAGATCATAGTAAAATGTAATCCCTGCCAATTGATCACTGTAGTCAGTGATCAATTGGCAGGGAAGGGGTTAATTTTTTATTAAAATGGGTAAGGGGGGGGACACTTTAAATTAACTTTATTTTTTTTTACAGCAGGGGGCAGGATCAGCACTGATCCGGCTCCCTGCACTTCACACAGAACCCGGAAGTGCAGGGAGCCGGTAGGTAAGTATTCAGAGCACATGTGCTCGCTCCGACTTGTGGTCAGAGCGAGCACATGTGCTGGGCAGCTTGACCGGGTGCTCCCGGTATGCCTCCAATGCAGAGGCATACCGGGAGCACCATTAACCCCGCGATCGCCGCGATAGCGGCGATCCGGGGTTAATTTTACCGCGTGACGGACGAGGTCCGTCACCCGTCGTTAAGGGTCTCCCCTGTGTGACGGACCTCGTCCGTCACCCGTCCTGAAGGGGTTAAATAGTATTCAACGTACCTGAAATCAAGCACACACACAGTCCAGAAGCTTCTCTTGCAGGCAGGAAAGTGAGTATGCCTGCAAGTGAAAAATCACATGCTTTTGTTGCCAGCATGTAGTGCGTGCTGACAGATGTTATTTTTGCACAGAATTGACATTTGGATGTCCATAACAGAGTCCAAGGCTGCCAATGTCATAAGTGCTGGGGGTGCAACTAGCCCCTGGCACAAAAGTGCTAATATCTCTAAATGTGCAGGGTTTCAAGTGTCCTCAAACTCCGGCCCCCCAGATGTTGCTAAACTACAACTCCCATGATTCTTTGAATTAGATAGATAGCCAGAGAATCATGGGAGTTGTAGTTCAGCAACATCTGGGGGGCTGGATTTTGAGGACCCCTGGTTTAAATCCGTTTAAATACTGCAGCTTTGTGAACGCCTTCCCACAGTTAAAAACAGGGACCCCCAATTATATTTTGTTATCTGAGGGTCCTCTCTGTCATCCTGGGCTACATTTAGTGGTCCCAGGTTGACAGGTGAGCTATGTGAGTACTGCACATGGCCTTTTAAATACTGCGACTGATTAAGCCTTCCCACAGTTAAAATCAGGGTGCCACATGTGTCTTTCGATACATAAGGGTGTCCTCTGTCAGCTAGAACTACAATTAGTGGCCCCCATTTGACAGTAGCCATTAGGTTTGTGCTGAACATGCCCCTTTCATTTAAAGCCATTACCATGGCTGAGCAATCACACACGGCCCCCTTGATTTTAAAAGTGTATTCAGTCTGAGGGAGACCACCAGGGTGTCCACACATGTCCCTCTGCTTGGTGATTCGTGCTGAGTATTGCCAGTTGCCCACCACTGATCTCAGTTCCTGGAGCTGCAGCATGCTTCAGTCACACAGTACAGAGTGCTCACATAGCCCTCTGTACTGTGTGAGCTGGTAAATCCCTTTACTGATGCCTGTATTGGTGTCAGCAGAAGGAGTCCCTCTGAGGTGGGATAAGGGGCAAGATTAGGACCTAGGATTGTGGATTAGATTATGGGTAGGATAGGGGTTTGATTATGGATAGGATTAAGGGTTGGATAAAATGTAGGATTATTGGTAGTTGTATGGAAAAGATAATGGGTTGGATTAGGGAATGGAATAGGGGTAAAAATAGGTAAAATGTTATAATTTTGTTTATGACTGTAATCAAGAATAGTATCAGAATACAAATATGCTATGTTTGCAGTAGTGGGACAATTATGGTCTGTGAATTTCACAATAAAACTTGTGTGAAAAAAACCCACAATTGATAAAATGGTTAAATGGAAATTGTCAAATAGTAATAGTTAAATAGTCTGCGGGCTGTATTTACTTAAATAAAGTGTCAAAATGGTCTTGGCTAAATAGCCATAGTACTTTCTACAAATATATTTGTTTTTGTAGTGGTTTTGGATTCTGTGACTAAAATAAAAGTTTTGTGCAAAGTTTTACATTTTAAACTGTAATTCACTAAAAAAATGTATTGAAATACTAGACATATGATGCATATTTACGATCAGGACTAATTAGGGAATCTATATTGAGTCATTTTTTATTTGTTGCACTATTAAATGTAAAACTAATACTAAATGTGTTTATTTGTTTTAATATTTTATTCTTATTTAATATTGTATTATGTACAGTTGTGCTCAAATGTTTGCATACCCTGGCAGAAATTGTGAAATTTTGGCATTGATTTTGAAAATATGACTGATCATGCAAAAACATTTCTTTTATTGAATGATTGTGATTATACAGTGCCTGGCCAAAAAAAAAGTTGCCACCAAAAAAAAGGTCACACACTCTAATATTTTGTTGGACCGCCTTTAACTTTGATTACAGTAGGCATTCACTGTGGCATTGTTTCGATAAGCTTCTGCAATGTCACAAGATTTATTTCCGGCCAGTGTTGCATACATTTTTCACCAAGATCTTGTATTGATGATGGTAGAGTTGGACCACTGCGCAAAGCCTTCTCCAACACATCCCAAAGATGCTCAATGGGGTTAAGGTCTGAACTCTGTGGTGGCCAATCCATGTGTGAAAATGATGTCTCATGCTCCCTGAACCACTTTTTCACAATTTGAACCCTGGCATTGTCATCTTCGAATGCCCATGCCATCAGGGAAGAAAAAAATCCATTGATGGAATAACCTGGCCATTCAGTATATTCAGGTAGTCAGTTGACTCATTCTTTGGGCACATAATGTTGCTGAACCTAAACCTGACCAACTGCAGCAACCCCAGATCATAACACTGCCCCCAAAGTCTTATACAGTAGGCACTAGGCATGATGGGTCATCTGCCTCTCTTCTGTCATCACTCTCGAACAGGGTAAATCTGTACTCATCAGACCACATGACCTTCTTCCATTACTCCAGAGTCCAATCTTTATGCTCCCTAGCAAATTAAAGCATTTTATTCCGATTAGCCTCACTTTTTAGTGGTTTTCTTAAGGCTACACAGCTGTTCAGTCCCAATCCCTTGAGTTCCCTTTGCATGTGGAAATGCTCTTACTTTCACTATTAAACATAGCCCTGAGTTCTACTGTTGTTTTTCTACAATTTTATAACATGACAGGAGACTTCATATTTTGCATTAACTTTCTTTACTAGCTCCATAGCAGCAAAGAAAAAAAAACTGTTAAAGAAAGAACCAATCAGAATGAAACAGAGAACATATAAGTTCACGCATAGCCCATCATTTCCTTTTCTTTGCTGCTCCATCACAAGTCAGGTCAGAGTCAGAGCTGCTTCTTTAATTCCATGTTATAATTGTTTAATGCACTGATTAGTGCTTACATTGGGGGTGGTAGGGGCTCCCTTAATTTGTGTGGGGCAGGGTTAACTTGTGGGGGGTTTTATCAGGGCGTTGGGTTCCCCAGGGCTTTCCCTTCTGAGGCAATCTGACCGGGACCCCTCTTTACACATCTTTCCTCAGGGCTCCACCCGACCACCTTGTGAAGTTTATGCACTTCTGGATCCAGAAACCGCTAGAGAAGCACGTCCGTAAGAGGATGCGGGCAGAGTGCCCTAGACCCTCCCTGCCAGACAAGGTGACGTTTACGCCAGAGTTCGATCAGCTCATGCTGACGTTTATGGAGAGAGGTGGTCGCGATCCACGCAAGGGGATCGAACGGAGCTTTAAAGGGGCGCAAGACAAGCTCCTAGATGCAATGGGGCCACTAGCCCAAGTGATGTATCTGGCGGATGACGCCTATACTAGAGCGGACTCTTTTACCGCGGACATGGTCCTCAACTGGGCGCATGATATTAGAGAATGGACCCAGCGTGGCTTCTGCTTCCTGGGGAATACCAATGCGGCCCTTTCAACAGAACGGCACCGCGCAGCACTGTTGGCCGACCTTGGGGTAAAAGAACTAGGCCCGCAGGCACAGGACAAACTTTTCGGAGAGGCTTTTATGAAGGAGCTCAATAAACACGTCAATGTATTCACGTCCCTAAACAAAGCTCGTATCTCTATGAGAAAGGTATTCAGAGGCAACCCCTCCAGGGGTGTTTTTTCCAGGGCTGGTCGGCAAAGGGGCCGTGCCACCAGCTGCTTCTGGCCATCAGGCACCCGCACTGGACCTCCACAACAGTTCTACCCACAACTGTCCTATCCGGACTCGGGAGCGAGACAATCCTATTCCCACTTCCAAAGGGGAACGGACGTACCCGCGCAAGATTTCCCACAGGTAAGGAAACCAAACACACCTATGTCTTTACTAACCGGCCGGCCGTGTTTCTCTTTTTTCCCAGAATTGGGCAGGTCTCACCACGGGCGCGTGGGTGTTACAAACGGTCAGAGGCTACCGCATCGTACTACAATCACGCCCACTCAGCAAGGGCCTCCACGCCCCCTATGCTTCACCAACACGGACTCCCAACTTATAGAGTTGGAACTATGCGAGCTCCTCAAAAAAGGCGCAATACAACTTGCACACACCCCTGGGGGTACTTCAGCGACATGTTCCTCGTGCGGAAAAAGACCGGAGACTGCCGACCGGTGATCAATTTAAGGGACCTGAACGCCCACGTTGTCTATCGCCATTTCAAGATAGAGGGCATACATCTACTAAGGAAAATACTACAAGAAAGGGACTGGTTTACGCATCTGGACCTCAAAGACGCATACCTATCGATCCCTATTCACATAGACAGCCGACCACTCCTTCGTTTCCTATGGCACGGATCTCCGTGGCAGTTCACTTGCCTCCCTTTCGGCCTCAGCTCAGCACCTTGGTGCTTCATGAAAATGCTGAAACCGGTAGTGGCCCACATCAGGACTCGAGGAATCAGATGTATCATCTATTTAGACGATATAATCGTATTCTGCAACACAAGCAAAAGGGCTTCACGCCATACCGAATACACGATTCAACTGATAGAATCTTTGGGATTTATTGTCAACAGGGACAAATCTGCACTGAACCCCACGCGCACAATTCAATTCCTGGGCTTCGAAATAGACTCCAGATCCTGCACTCTCCACCTGCCGAAAACCAAAGTAGCGGCCATCAGAAAAGAAATACGCAACGTCCTCAAACTTGAATCCATTCCCCTCCGACAACTAGCACGGATCGTGGGTCTTCTATACTCCTCCATCCAGGCCATATTTCCGGGACCCCTACACTTTCATGCCATGCAAAGGTTGAAAGCCCGCTTCCTCAGACAAAACCCCACATACAACCAACCGGTTCCTCTGACGGACGAGGTACGCCAGGAACTCAAGTGGTGGCTCAACTGCATGCAGGCATGGAATGGTCGAGCCATCTTCGGCAATCACCCGGACTTCATTCTAGAATCGGATGCGAGCCGATGGGGATGGGGCGCCACAGATGGATCAACATCCACAGGTGGGACCTGGACGAATCAGGAACTCACCATGCACATCAATTGTCTGGAGCTATTAGCCGGATCCTTCGCCATTCGAAGCCTGGCAAAAGGGCTATCCAATTGCTGCATCCTACTGCGGATGGACAACTTTTCTGCAGTACGTTACATCAACCACCTGGGAGGGACTCGCTCCCAAACACTAGCCAATTTGACGAAAGAGATCTTCGACTATTGCCTCCCGCGCAACATCTCGATCAAGGCCGAACACGTACCAGGGGAGTCGAACTTCACCGTGGACTGGTACTCACGACATTGGAGGGACGCCAGCGATTGGCAATTAAACACATAGATATTCGCTCACTTGAACGAACAGAGAGGACCATTCACCCTCGACCTCTTCGCGTCACGCAGCAACCATCAACTACCAAGATTTTACAGCTGGCTCCCGGACCCGGAGTGCGTAGCGGTGGATGCGTTCACTAAATATTGGCCCAGACAGGGGGCGTACGCCTTCCCACCATTCGCAATGATTGCGAGAGTACTTCATCACATTCGACGACGAGAAGTGACGCTAACACTACTGACACCATTATGGCAGAGTCAACCCTGGTTCCCCGACCTGCTCGAATTATCGTGCGATGATCCACTCCTCCTGCCGAGCGATCCATACCTACTCAGGGATCCACTAGGCAACACACACCCCATGCTTCTGGACGACCGACTAACTCTGGTAGCCTGGACTCTTTCAGGGGTGCATGGGACACCCACAAACTATCGGCTACAACTAGGGACCTCCTGTGGGATTCATGGGCCCCGGGAACTAGAAGAAGTTACCTATCGGCATGGAGAACTTGGTCCAGTTGGTGCGTGGGATGGAATTTGGATCCCTTTGCGGCTCCTGTGCCCGAGATAATGAATTTCCTCTCTTCCATCTTCGAAGAAGGTAAATCGTATCGCACCATCAACGTCATCAGATCGGCTATATCTGCAGCCCACGTTCCATCCCAAGGGAGAGCAATCGGCCAAGATCCTCTGATTTACTACGGGGGATTAAAATAAGACGCCCCCCGGCACCAAAATATCAGCATCTCTGGGATGTGGAAATGGTACTTAGATTCCTGAAGGAATGGCCCCCAAATGAACATCTGCCCTTGAAGCAACTGATAGTGAAACTCACCTTCCTACTGAGCCTGGTCTCATTTCGCTGTGTCTCAGATGTTCGGGCGTTTGATTCGGATGCCTTTACTATCAGCCCGGAAGGGGTTACATTCCAAATCTCTTGGAGAACCAATACCGATTCAACATCAATTTTTTACCCGTTCTTTACATCAGAACCTCAATTATGTGTTGTTAGGGCTTTGAGAGCATATATGGAGGCAACAGAGACGCTACGTCGACCAAACTCCCGACAACTACTGATATACGTTAAACCTCATGGTCCAGTCTCGACCACCACACTATCCAGATGGATTAGATGGATCCTCACCCTTAAGGGGCTGGAACCGTCCTTCGGAGCTCACTCCGTGAGAGGAGCGGCGGCGTCGTCAGCCTTTTTGGCAGGCTCATCATTGGCAGATATCCTCCAAGTGGCAGACTGGTCTCGCGAATCAACATTACGGACATTTTACTTCCGACAATCTTCTAATGCCGCATTCTCTCTTCTGCCTAAGCGTTAAAACTGCAAAATATGAAGCCTCCTGTCATGTTATAAAATTGAAGATTATGCTAGCGCAGTGTACTGATAATCTTCATTTTAATAATGACAGGAGGCGAATATTTTCCCTCCCCTTCTTCTTGATGTTCCCACCCAAATGATGAGGTAAGTTAAGGTTAATGGGTATAATCGTATCCGGTGCTGCACTTTAGGTTCCGAATTGATGTAGGATGGGGAGTATTGTCGTACATATATATTGTAGTTTGATTAGACCAATAGTATTTTAAATATGAATATGACAAGAGGAGAGTTTACATACATAATCAGATATTTGTTATCTATGGTCACTTCCGTATCACTGATACTAGTCTCTCTTTCCTTTCAGTTTAACAAGTTTTCTGGAGGATGGAGAAGTCGACAATCCTTACTTTTTTTCAACATTGGATTAAGTTACATCAAGTTGGGTCGAGTTGGATCGGACACATTTGTCATTTTTCGAACTTGTGATGTCACATTAGTCAAGAGGAAATGATGGGCTATGCGTGGACTTATATATACTCTGTTTCATTCTGATTGGTTCTTTCTTTAACAGTTTTTTTTTCTTTGCTGCTATGGAGCTAGTAAAGAAAGTTAATGCAAAATATTCTCCTCCTGTCATTATTAAAATTAAGATTATCAGTACACTGCGCTAGAATAATCTTCAATTTGATTTCACCAAACGTTTAAGTGATCATCAATCAGGATTTTTTTCCAACCACATTTCTTCCTCAAAGATGATGGTTCCCCACTATCCTTCCAGTTTTTATAATGTGTTGGATAGTTCTTAACCCAATTTTAGTAGTTTCTGCAATCTCCTTAGATGTTTTCTCTGCTTGATGCATGCCAATAAATTTGACCCTTCTCAAACAGACTAACATCTTTTCAGCGAATGTCTTTCGACATGGTTGTTTAAGAAATGAGAAGCTACTTGTTGCATCAGTTGGGGTTAAATACAGGGCTGGTGCAAGGATTTTTGCTGCTCACGCAAACAAATATTTGCTGACCCCCATATGGTCTGCCTACCATGTGACATCACAATACCCTACAAATATGATCTGCCATATGAGCCAATGCCAGTGCTGCACACAGTGTCTTTTCTCTGAAAAGGCAGTGTGTTTACATTAAAAAGCCTGCAGGGACAGGCTATAGAGTTTTGAGTCTTACACCCCCCGTTAGTGTACCTCTCACAAGCCCCATGTGTGTCTCTTATTTCCCCCCTTTTTGTATGTCTCCTACATCCTCCAAACCCCGTTGCGTGTCTTACTCCCCCAAGTCCCTTTGTGTCTTACTCTTCCCAGCCCCTTGGTATGTCTCTTTTCCCCCCAGGCCCTTCTGTGTGTCTCCCTCACAAGTGACTCTGTGTGTTTCTCTCTTGAACCTCTCTGTGTGTCTCTGTCTCCCCTACCAGCCCTTCTGTGCTTCACTTTTACCCCTTCCTCAGCCTCTCTGTGTGTCTTACACTCCCTCCGTCCTTTAATGATCTCTACCACTTCCCCTGTCCCTTAGTGGTCTCATCTCCACTGCTCCCCCTTCTGCCCTTCCCTCCTGTCCCTTAGTGTTCTCCCCTCCTCTTCTGTCCCTTAGTGCTCTCCCATCCCCTCCTTTCCCTTAATGCTCTCCTATCCCTTAGTGATCTCCCCTCCCCACCTGTCCCTTAGTGATGTCCCTTGCCCCTTAGTGATCTCACCCGCCCCATTGCCCCTTACTGGTCTCCACTGCCCTCCTGTCCCTTAGTGATCTCCTCTCCCATCTGTCCCTTATAGTCTTCCCCCTCCCCCACCTTTCCCTTATTGGTCTCCCCTCCATCTTTCCCTTAGTGGTCTTTCCCACCCATCTTTCCCTTAGTGGTCTCTCCTCCCCCTCCCATCTTTCCGTAGTGGTTTCTCCCCCCCATCTTGCCCTTAGTTATCTCTCCCCTCTCAAGCTTTCCCTTAGTGGTCTCCCCCCGTCCCATCTTTTCCTTAGTGGTCTCTCCTCCCCCTCCCCCATCTTTTCCTTCAGTGGTCTCTCTCCCCCCCCAAGCTTTCCCTTAGTGGTCTCGCCTCACCTCCCATCTTTCCCTTAGCGGTGTCCCTCCCCCCACAGTGTCCCTTAGTGCTGTCTCCCATCCCCACCTGTCCCTTAGTGATGTCCCCTGCTCCTTAATGATCTCACCCGCCCCCCTGACCCTTACTGGTCTCCACTGCCCTCCTGTCCCTTAGTGATCTCCTCTCCCCTCTGTCCCTTATAGTCTTCCCCCTCACCCACCTTTCCCATATTGGTCTCCAACTTATCTTTCCCTTAGTTGGCTCACCCCCCCATTTTTCCCTTAGTGGTCTCTCCTACTCCCCATCTTGCCCTTAGTTATCTCTACCCTCTATCTTTCCCTTAGTGGTCTCCCCCCACCCATCTTTCCCTTGGTGGTCTCTCCTCCCCCTCCTCCCCATCTTTCCTTCGGTGGTCTCTCTCCCCAGGCTTTCCCTTGGTGGTGTGGCCTCACCCCATCTTTCATGGTGGTGTCGCTCCCCCCACAGTGTCCCTTAGTGCTGTCTCCCATCCCCACCTGTCCCTTAGTGATGTCCCCTGCTCCTTAGTGATCTCACCCGCCCCCCTGTCCCTTACTGGTCTCCACTGCCCTCCTGTCCCTTAGTGATCTCCTCTCCCCTCTGTCCCTTATAGTCTTCCCCCTCACCCACCTTTCCCATATTGGTCTCCCCCCATCTTTCTCTTAGTGGTCTTTCCCACTTATCTTTCCCATGGTAGGTGCCCCCTCCCCATTTTCCATATGGTGGTCTCCTCCTCCCCATCTTTCCTTAGTGGTCTCTCCTCCCGCCTCCTCCCCCCATCTTTCCCTCAGTGGTCTCTCTCCCCCTCAAGCTTTCCCTTAGTGGTCTCCCCCCGTCCCATCTTTTCCTTAGTGGTCTCTCCTCCCCCTCCCCCATCTTTTCCTTCAGTGGTCTCTCTCCCCCCCCTAAGCTTTCCCGTAGTGGTCTCGCCTCACCCCCCACCTTTCCCTTAGCGGTGTCCCTCCCCCCACAGTGTCCCTTAGTGCTGTCTCCCATCCCCACCTGTCCCTTAGTGATGTCCCCTGCTCCTTAATGATCTCACCCGCCCCCCTGTCCCTTACTGGTCTCCACTGCCCTCCTGTCCCTTAGTGATCTCCTCTCCCCTCTGTCCCTTATAGTCTTCCCCCTCACCCACCTTTCCCATATTGGTCTCCCCCCATCTTTCTCTTAGTGGTCTTTCCCACTTATCTTTCCCTTAGTGGTCTCACCCCCCCATTTTTCCCTAGTGGCCTCTCCTCCCCATCTTTCACTTAGTGGTCTCTCCTCCCGCCTCCTCCCCCCATCTTTCCCTCAGTGGTCTCTCTCCCCCTCAAGCTTTCCCTTAGTGGTCTCCCCCCGTCCCATCTTTTCCTTAGTGGTCTCTCCTCCCCCTCCCCCATCTTTTCCTTCAGTGGTCTCTCTCCCCCCCCAAGCTTTCCCTTAGTGGTCTCGCCTCACCTCCCATCTTTCCCTTAGCGGTGTCCCTCCCCCCACAGTGTCCCTTAGTGCTGTCTCCCATCCCCACCTGTCCCTTAGTGATGTCCCCTGCTCCTTAATGATCTCACCCGCCCCCCTGTCCCTTACTGGTCTCCACTGCCCTCCTGTCCCTTAGTGATCTCCTCTCCCCTCTGTCCCTTATAGTCTTCCCCCTCACCCACCTTTCCCATATTGGTCTCCAACTTATCTTTCCCTTAGTTGGCTCACCCCCCCATTTTTCCCTTAGTGGTCTCTCCTACTCCCCATCTTGCCCTTAGTTATCTCTACCCTCTATCTTTCCCTTAGTGGTCTCCCCCTCAAGCTTTCCCTTAGTGGTCTCCCCCCGTCCCATCTTTTCCTTAGTGGTCTCTCCTCCCCCTCCCCCATCTTTTCCTTCAGTGGTCTCTCTCCCCCCCCTAAGCTTTCCCGTAGTGGTCTCGCCTCACCCCCCACCTTTCCCTTAGCGGTGTCCCTCCCCCCACAGTGTCCCTTAGTGCTGTCTCCCATCCCCACCTGTCCCTTAGTGATGTCCCCTGCTCCTTAGTGATCTCACCCGCCCCCCTGTCCCTTACTGGTCTCCACTGCCCTCCTGTCCCTTAGTGATCTCCTATCCCCTCTGTCCCTTATAGTCTTCCCCCTCACCCACCTTTCCCATATTGGTCTCCCCCCATCTTTCTCTTAGTGGTCTTTCCCACTTATCTTTCCCTTAGTGGTCTCACCCCACCCCCATTTTTTCCCTTAGTGGTCTCTCCTCCCCCATCTTTCCTTAGTGGTCTCTCCTCCGCCTCCTCCCCATCTTTTCCTCAGTGGTCTCTCTCCCCAAGCTTTCCTTAGTGGTCTGGCCACCCCCATCATTCCCTTGGTGGTGTCCCTCCCACCACAGTGTCCTTTAGTGCTGTCTCCCCAGTGTCCCTTAGTGCTGTCTCTCCCTCCCAGTGTCCCTTAGTGCTTTCTCCTCCCATGTCCATGAGTGCTGTCTCCCCCCGTGTCCCTTAGTGCTGTCTCTCCCCCCACCAGTATTCCTTAGTGCTGTCTACCCTCCATTCCCTGATGAGCCACTATAATTGTTGTGATACGTTTTACTGTTTTGAAACACTAATATTTGTGTTCAGCGAAGTCTCCCAAGTATAACAGTACCCCTCATGTACAGGTTTTATGGTGTTTTCAAAAGTTACAGAGTCAAATATAAGGCTTGCGTTTCAGTTTTTTCACATTGAAATTCGCCAGATTGGTTACGTTGCCTTTGAGACTGTATGGTAGCCCAGGAATGAAAATTACCCCCATGATGGCATACCATTTGCAATAGAAGACAACCCAAGGTATTGCAAATTAGGTATGTCCAGTCTTATTTAGTAGCCAGTCACCTTGGGGTGTCAACGTCCATCTGTGAGGATCTCACAGGTCAATAGTAGCAGTGTGTAATAGGATGCGGTCCTGAGTCATCGACGTTTCTACTTTGGTGATAGGAAAAATGGCATTAACGTGCACCGGAGCACACTCGAAGGTGAGTTATGGACCACTCCTGGTAAAATGTGTGAAAATTGGCAAGATAGAATCTGTTTATCAGCCAGATCTGTGGGAGCCACAAAATAAGTGTGACGAACTGAACCTCATCACGGGTTCTTGGAGGTTCCTGCTGGCTATGGGCCCTGCGATATACCTTGCCTAATGCACTTAAAAAGGCCCTGTTCATGTTAGTTATGTACTTTTGTACTCCAGACAGAGAGACTGACCGTTAGCTCTGATTCCTTGGAACTGTTTTGGGCACAGGACCGTGTGCACGGTCGGTCAAAAATAAGACTTCCAGAAAATTCCTGAACCCCAGAACTGATATGGATGATTTTTAGATATATTGGGCACCCAGATCAGGGCTATCATGGAAAGTAACTTTTGTGGGGGTTTTGTGTGTTTTAAAGTATTTTTTTCTGTGCTTGGAGATAATTGGATTAGATTAGTACAGTTCCTGATCCAATTATCTCCCAGGCACATAGGAGGGATTATCTGATTTTGTATGGGAGTCTCCTGGACCTGAGAGCCAATGTAATTGTGTATATGTTTTTACTGTAGTCTACTCTCAGGTACAGGGCAGAGTGCCCCTTGCATGGGGACTGTCATAAAAGGCCAGTTGTGGCTACCATTAAAATGAGATTCGTTTTACCCTTCATGAAGTCTAGGCTCATGTTTGGGGATGGGAAAGCTATATTCAATCTCTGGGGATTGCTATAATCACAATACTCCCTTGGATCACAATACTTGTGCATCACTCTCTGGACTAGGAGAGGTCTACCCACTGGAAGCTGGATCCTGGTCTTGGGTCCAGGGTGGGTGGAGGACAGCAAGACCCCAACCAAGCTTCGGCAGTTTGTTGGGTTTACGGTGGTTATAGTGTTCCAGTGCAGTGCTTAAGGTGCTAGCAAGTACTAGGGAGCAGCGATTAACGGAGGTACCCGGTCAGGGTGCCAGGCGGTCCGTCACAATAAGCATATACACTGGTTGGATGTTCCACCTCTTCCTTAATACCCTAATACAATACACAATAAATTAATACCACAGTATTTAATTTATTTATATAATAAAATAATACCACAGTACATAGTTTGAGAATGTAAAACAAAAACAGATAAAACCCCAGATGAAGTTTAGTGCTGTGTTTGCCATTTTAACAGACCTCAATAACTTTCTCTTACGATAAACTTGTACAACAGCCATATGGGTGTATTTAAGCTTATATTCAGCATTGGCTGCAAGGTATATTTGGAATAAATGCCACAGTTTAATCTTCTCAGAAAAGCATTGTAGTATAAAAAAAAATCAATAACAGAGCAAACTTGACCTATGAAATTATTTGCAACTTTTCTCTCAACTGTGTTTCTTAACTTTAAAAAAATGTTTTCAGAGTATAGGTTTTCAAACACAAATGAAATACATATCCACACAGTAGATTGTAGTTATCAAATAGTGCCCTGTTCACTGGATTTATTGAGTTGTCTCTGTTTTACAATTTTCATTTGAAACATTCTCTCAGTTCTCAGTAACAAATATTGTGTAACTTAATCTATGAACATGGGTGAACAACATATCAGACATTTAATATATTAAAGGAGCACTATAGGGTCAGGAACACAAACATGTATTCCTGACCCTATAGGGTTAAAACCACCATCTAGCCACCCTGGTCCCCTCATGCTTCCCTAAATATAGTAAAATCGTACTTGTATTCAAGTCTGGAGCTGCTTGCTTGTCCCTGTTTCCTTTTGACCTGACCCCTGCCTGCTGACATCAGCAGACGTGGCAGCCAGATCCAATCACAATGCTTCCCCATGGGATTGGCTGAGACTGATAGATCAGGGGCAGAGCCAGCACAATTCAAACACAGTCCTGGCCAATCAGCATCTCCTCAGAGATGAATTGAATCAATGAATCTCTTTGAAGAAAGTTCAGTGTCTGCAAACAGAGGGAGGAGATACTGAATGTTTGGATGCATTTTAGGCCATGACCCAGAAAGGACCTCTAACAGCCATCTGATGAGTGGCCAGTGAAGTTTTCACTAGGCTGTAATGTAAACACTGCATTTTCTCTGAAAAGACAATGCTTACAGCAAAAAGGCCCGAAGGTAATGATTCTACTCACCAGAACAAATTCAATAAGCTGTAGTTGTTCTGGTGACTCTAGAGTACCTTTTATATTAACGTTCTAATAAAGTGTGCAGTAAATATTTGATTTTAAAACCGTTTCAATCCTGCTCGGAATTATGCTAAACAAGTGAAGTGGGTGTAACTGGATGCTGGACCAGTTTTCAAGAATTTAGTGCAACATATTTGTAACAGAGTTCCTGTACTCCAGCTGAGTACCTATGCCAAATTTGCTTCCTAGCTGCAATCAGAGACCTTTGAGTGCTTCAGACCCAGCTGCAGCTGGGGTCTCTGTGCAGCTCTGCCACCATGGACCAGGCTGTTGTTATAGCTCTCTGCAATAGTTATAGGTCTTTGCAGCGGACATTAGACATGTGCAATTCGTTTCGTTCTGAATGCAAAAGTGCCGAATTTCCGAATTGCTGAATGCCGAACCTAACCGAATTGCCTTATTTCCGAAGTGCCGAATTTCAGCATGCCAAACCGAACCGAATTGCCAAAGTGCTTTGGATTTCTGAAAATAGGGCTAAGGTAGGGTTAGTGGTTGGGGTAGGGTTCCAGGTGTGTGGCTGTTTTTCCCCGGTCTTACAAAAAGGGATTCATGGGGCCCTGTGAAGCCTGGCACCCACACATGTTATATGTCCCTGGATAGCCCTCTCTGGAGCACACATGCTGGCAAAATAGCGCCCTAATCAGTGGTTTCAGGACTGAGAAATACCCAACTAAATATTTACACGATCATAGCACAGTTGAAATCTCGCAAACAGTTCTATAGCGTTGCAGGGTATCTCCGGTACAGGCTTGTAATGTGCAGGACAGGTCCAGGCAATCCCCAGAGGCCCCAATTCCAGCTGAGAGGCAGAGTAGGAGTCCCTGGGTCTACATACCCCCTTTCCCTAACGAAAATACCTCTTTTTAGTGCATCTGGGGACCAAGCCCATGTCTAATTAAACTAACTTATATAACCATTCTGATCAGAAATTTAATTATATATGCCAGTTTTATGAAAGCCTGTGTCTTGCTTTGATGGGTGAAAAATCTCTTTTTGTTTACACTAGACTGAAAATATTGCTAACAATCTCTCTTAACCCCTTAAGAACGGCATAGAACGCCCGCCGTCCTTAGGGACCCGGCTCTAAACACAGGAGGGCGCATAGAACGCCCAAGCCGTCCTTTCTACTTACCCGGTTGCCAGCGATCCCACGTCGGCAAACGCGGTATGGGGACTTACCTGGGAGCCCAGGGAGTCCCCCTCCTTTCTCTTCGGCCCCCCTGGGCCATGTGATCGCGGGGTAATAACAGGTACTCCCCCTGCTGCCTGTAAAAAGTAAAAAAAAGTTTAAAGTTACAGTTGAAAATAAAATATATACACACACACATATATATATATATATATATATATACACACACACACACACACACACACACACACACACACACTCATATACACATGCAATGTCTAAGGTTATTTTAATATTAATATATATAATTATAAATATATATTATTATCAAAATACATGTACAATGATATTGATTAAATATATATATATATAAATAATTTTCATTATATATATTTATATACAATATAAAATAAATAAATATGTAAATACATTAAAAAATACTTCTAAAAAGTGATTGATCTTTAATTCGATTTACAATATACATTACAAATGTGTGCTATATGTCAAGATCTCTCTGACTTCTAATCTGATAAGGCCCTAAAGTCTAGTAATAAACATTACTACACTTCAGGGATCACAGGTCGTACTCTTAAATTTGGTTTACAAACAGGATACAAAACATGCCTTAAAGTGAACCTGTATTGAAAATATTAATCTACCACAAAAATACATGGTGTATTCAATGTAAAATACATTGATTTACTCATCTTTTCTACATCCCAGTTCTTCATGTAACACTCACTTACGGGCTGTCCTCTGCTCCACCTGCAACCTACAGTCCACGTGCAGCAGGGCAAATCTCCTCAACAACATTGTTACATCACTCTGTTTCTATACCTCCGCTAGGGAGTATAGGAACAGAGACCACAGTTTCCGGCTACAGTTTCCATAGCAACCACAGCGCATGCCTATTTTGCAGTAAGTTTTTCTCCTAGTCTATACATTAGCAAGCAAAATTGTTAGCACAATGAATAGATAAAATCCTATGCTCAGTCTACTGAGCACACATTGTTTGGGGCATGACAGGTCCCCTTTAATTGCTATACCATTTGGGATATTTTCCAGGCACAAACCCAAGGCATCCCAGACACAGTTCAACTAATGAGGACTTACTGTTACTGGTAACATTTGTCTTTCCTACATAGACTTTATGGTGAGGAGAGGAAGTATCTTCTGATGTCTTCTCACTTCCTCTCTCTCCTCTTAGATCTTTATATGTGTACCCTATCTTGGCTACTGCTGAGCTAATACAACTTTGCAAAATTTCAACAACCTTCCCTGCTCTTCAATGTTCACCACTAACCCATACCTCTAGCAAAAAATATAAACCTTTAACAACTTTATTGAAACAATAAAGATCTCGGATATTATTTACCTCTTTGTTGTATTTCATAGTGTTCACGTTGAGCAAATATGCTTTGGCTTTCTTAAAAAGTAAGATCCTTAAATCGAGTTCGTGTAGATGTCATTTTTTTTTTTTTTTTTTTATTAAAAAATAAAAATGCTTCCTATGCATTTTTACCTTACAACTAGCAGATATGTATTCAAAGAAAATGTTCACCCCTGTTGGTTGTATGTAGCAATAAATCTTGGTGTCATGTTCTTCAAGGTTAGTATTGATTTCCTTTGTAACTAGCAATGCTTCTCTGCTTTGCCTGTCTGTTGCAAGCCTTGTTTCTGATTAGGAAAATAGTGTATGCCTCTCAGGCTTATGTTTGAATAACTCTTAAGATCTCTACTTAAAAACCTGAAAACGAATGCAACTGTGATGTATTTGCAAAGGTTGCACATAGGGCATAATGTATTTGTTAGTTTACCTAGAAACAGTATTTCCAAGCAAACCTGCACATTACATTTTCATCAACTGATTATGGAGTAAGCCGTCCATACCTGTGCAAATTCTGAATTAGATTTTTGATAGAGAAAAATCTCAAGGGCTTAAGATCTTCAGTACACATATATATTTGTCTCAGAGATAGACACGGTGGAGAATTTTCTGTTTCAGCTTGTTTCTGATCTTACTAGCTCCTGGCAAGCTTGATTTCCTTGCTTAATTAATATCTCAAGTGTAATAGAGGAATGTTGTATACCGTTATTATGATTATTGCCATTGCAATGTTTATGAAAAAAAGCTTCAGATCAACTGTCAGCATTGTTTATGTATACATACATTATACACAAAGGGGGTTCTCTATTCATAGTTACACTATACACATAGGGGGTTCTCTATTCATAGTACATTGTGGTGACTTCAGAAACAGCTTGGAAACTATAGATCAAAACAACAGCAATGAAAAAAAAAAATTTCCAAGACAAATATTCTTTTCTAATCGGCTATTTTGGCAGAAAAGATGCTAGTTGGTTCTCAAGTCAACAAAACACACCATTTTGGGAGTAGATGCCATAATTGAAAACTTTCCAGTTCTCAAATACTAGGAGCTAAATCTCTGTTTAGAGTCTGTATGTGTGCCACTGCTTCCACAGAATTATTTGTGACCAAAAAATGAAGGCTAAAAGTTGATTTAGGAAAGGAATCTGCAGTACAATGTCTGCAAAAGAAAAAAAAAATATAGCAAAATATATAAGCAAGCAAGAATTAAAGTAATATAAGTGAATGAATGAATACATAACTATACAAGTTAAATTTTGGTTCATAAAATGCAAAATGAAAAGAGGCAAAATGCCATAGTAGTTAACAAAGAACATTAAAACATGAAGCCTGCATAAATGAACATTCACCCAATCAGTGAAAAAGAGAAGACACTTGCTATGTTTACCCTATCATGAAAAACCACTACACATGGTGACTGTGTCAAAGATATATGCTCAAAGGTACTGCCTTTTCAGGGACAGACTGACAGTGGCCTGGGCCCCAGGGCAAAATTAGTACCTGGGCCCCCAGCAGACCAATATATGTGC
Organism: Pelobates cultripes; assembly: GCA_933207985.1. Taxonomy (NCBI): domain Eukaryota; kingdom Metazoa; phylum Chordata; class Amphibia; order Anura; family Pelobatidae; genus Pelobates; species Pelobates cultripes. The sequence goes on from OW240913.1 coordinate 278,803,859, forward strand.
TGGTGTAGTTGATTGTATGCATATGTAAATTGAATTCATGTTTCTGTGTGTATATTCACTGTCCAGCATTGTATTTACTGCGAGACCGACAAGGCATTTGCCACCTCAGGGACCCCCAGAGGCTGGCAAGCTCGGATTTAGGTGGGCGGCGAGGGAGCACTCTCTCCTGAGCTTTCTCCTGCTCAGCTCCCTTGCGTGCACTGCAGTGATGCCGGAGCTGGAATATGACGTCACTCCAGCATCAGTAAGAGGTGCGCGAGGGAGCTGAGCACTAGGATCAGAGCTCCCTCGCCTTCTACCTCCACTGTGCCTGTCAGCCCGAGTGCACCACCTGTATGTCGTACTGCAGCCAGCCCACTGGACCTCTGTCAAGAATCCACCAAAAGAACACGATAATGTAAGCAAATCATTTAAAAAAATTGTGAGTGTGTTAGTGTCTGTCTGTTAGTGAGTGTTAGTGTATGTGTTAGTAAGAGTATGTGTGTATGTTAGTGAGAGATTGTCGGTTAGTGTGTGTCTAATAGTGAGAGTGTGTGTGTCTCTGTTAGTGAGAGTGTGTCTGTTAGTGAGTGTTAGTGTGTGTCTGTAAGTGAGTCTGTGTGTCTGTTAGTGAGTGTGTATCTGTATCTATCAAAGTGTGTGTGTCAGTGAGTGTGTGTCTGTTAGTTTGTGTATGCGTGTCTGTCACTGAGAGTGTGTATCTGTCAGTCAATGTGTATGTCAGTTAGCAAATGTGTGTGTCTGTCACTGAGTGTGTGTATCTGTCAGTCAATGCATATGTCAGTTAGCAAATGTGTGTGTCTGACACTGAGTGTATAGGTGTCTGTCAGTGAGTGTGTATGTGTTTATGTCAGTGTGTCTGTCAGTGAGTATGTGTGTCACAGTGTGTGTGTCTGCCACTGCGTGTGTATGTGTCTTGTCAGTGAGTATGTGAATTTCTGAATGTGAGTGTGCGTGTCTGTCTGTCGGTGTATGTTTCAGTGAATGTGTGTGACAATGACTGTGTATCTGTCAGTGAGTGTATGTCAGTGTATGCATCAGTGAAGACGTGTGTCTGTATGGCAAAGAGCGTATTGTTTTTTTAACAGGAAGTGAAATTTAGAAGGGTGGGCGGGATGACTGAGTTTTGTCATGCCTAGGGCAGCACAAAGCCAGAATACACCACAGCTGTGAACCCTGCTGTAAGTGAATATATGTATGTCTTGTATGTACAGAGTGGCCCATAAGTCCCTACCTATCCAGCACACAGATACTCTGGATACATAAGATATATGGATGGGTAGGGACTTATGGGCCACCCTGAAGTGTCAGGATATGTGGATTCATTAGTATATTTGTGTTGTGGAAATAAGGTCTACACATATTTCCTAGTTAGTGAAAAATGTCTATTTACTCATTTCACAATATATATATATGTAGCTAAGCACACATGTTATAATCAAAATGGCTGCTAGAAGCTTCTAGCTCCTTCCCCCTCCCCTCCCTTCTTTCTTCCTAACATTGACTAACTACCTCGTGCACCAAGATGGCGCTGGGAAACCGTGGGAGACCCTCATGGCCCCGGTGACATCACCTACAGTAGGCAGAGCATTGAAGCGGCCACTTAACACCTAACCAATTATTGATGTATTATTCCATGTTATCTCTGACAATGCTTATGATGTAATTTTGCTTTAAAAGGGACCTGCCGTCCCCTCTGAATAAACATTCCTCAAGTTATTCAACAACCTGGAACCTGTGTCTGGTGTGAATTACTTCAGGGAGCGTGCACGCATTGTTTCATTGATTTGGCCAGGGGCAGATACACAAAGAAATAATCAATACTTTAATTGATTTTTCCATTTCAATTGGCGCCCAACGTGGGGCCACCGGAGGGCCGGTTCGGAGGGCCGGAACCAACGGACCGGAGCGGACCTCTGGAAAGTGGGACAAGCGGAGCCTGATCACCTCCATAATACAGCCGTTGCCTGTGTTATTCTCCTGTTTTGTGTCGGTCTGCCTCCGAGTCCACTTCCGGCTTCCAGAAGGCTACTAGAGACAGGTAATTAACTCATCCGGTGTGCCTTTTTTTAGGTGAACCTGTCAATTGTCTATCTGCCTCCTGTATTCGTTTGTGTGTGTGTGTGTGTGTTTCTCATACTTCTTTTAAGTTAGCTTGACTGCCTAGCGGGCAGGGGACGCATTACAGCCGGTGGGGCTGGGATTTTACAGCCGGAGGGGCTGGGATTTTACAGCCGGTGGGGCTGGGACTTTACAGCCGGAGGGGCTGGGATTTTACAGCCGGTGGGGCTGGGATTTTACAGCCGGTGGGGCTGGGATTTTACAGCCGGTGGGGCTGGGATTTTAAGCTAGCTTGACTGCCTAGCGGGCAGGGAATGCATTACAGCCGGTGGGGCTGGGATTTTGTTTGTTTATTACTGTGCTCCCATTAATACCTGGGGGTATACCGGGACCAGCCTGGTGGGTGGAGGCTGAGGATTGCTATACTTCGATTATTTGGCACCGGTGTCATTAACATGTACATGGCCATTTTACTCTCTGTCATTCTGTGGTTTTTGTTCAATTGTTGTTACAGCGTGGGTACCCTTGGTGTGTGTGTGTGTATTGTGTGGTTAGTTCTGGACTCCGGAGTCTATGCTCATTTATATGTTTGTGATTTTTGCAAATGTCTTCTCATTAGCGCAGCCACGTTCATCTTTTCTTTTGTGCTTTATCTCTCCTGTGCCTGTTGCCCAGAGCTGTGTTAGTCACCCACGCTCATTCGCTCCCGTCCGTGACCACCACCCCGGGTGGGCGGATCTCCGTGACTAGTCTACGTTTGGGGAAGACGCACGGGGCTCAAGTTCTCGTGGCAGTCGAGCACTGTAGACACTCTTTTTCCCCTCCTCCTTTATACCTCCTCTATTCATCTGTCCTTAACAAGTGGCACGCTTTGATTAGTCAAGATGGGGCAGGAACATGCTAGACCTGCTAAGGGCTTGTTGGCTTGCGATATTGTGAAAGAAAGAGCAGGGGAGGATGCAATGATGAAACTTAAAAGGATTGCTAAGGTGTGTGGCTTTCCAGATGCTGCCCAGTGGGAGATTGCAGCCAGAGTTTTGGAGAAAGCTACTCATAGACAAGGAAGGTTTACTGTTGGATAACGGACTCACAAAGGTTGCAGAGGCCTGGTATCGTGTAGCTAGAGGTTTGAAACGGGAAGGTTGGGTCGAGGAAGAGTTGGAGTTTGAGGGGCAGATTGTACATGTTTACCATAGGAATGTTCTCAATGATAATGTCACTTCTATTGTTCCACGGCCACCACCCTATGATGGCGCCCAGAGCGCAACAGTAACCTCCCGCCCTGCTTCCCCCGTCACAGCACAGACCCCACCCCCCGGGGGTGTATCTCCAGCCCCCACCCCCCTATGTCCCGTGCTCGGTGTAGATGGAGCTTACTATTTCCCAGTGCCACACCACTCGTTCCCACCCACTCCCATGCACCAACCCCCCTGTGACCAATCCCCCCCTTTCAGCCATCATCCTGTTTTGCCCGTCGGAGCTTCCCCACCTCCATGCCCCCTGTTACCTTTCCCAGGGCCTGTCCTTACTCCGAGTACTACCCCGACTATTCCCGTCTCAACTATCGATGTCCCATCCTCCTCCTGATCTCAATCCCTCTCCCCCCTGAGTACCCCATCACTGGTAAACCCCGTTCCCTCTTCGTCCATCCTGCATCCTGCGCCCCCCGCTCCTACCCACTCAACTGACCTCGTCTCCCCGGACCCCCGGACCCCCGTCCCCCGGTTGCCTTCCCTTCTCCAGTATCCTCAGGAATCCCCGTGACCCCTACCCCTGTATCCCCATCTTCCCCCATTCCTTCTCATTCCCTTTCCTCCTCCTCCATTTCCAAGGATCCCCTGCCCCTACTCTCCACCCTCATGAATCTTGTCCAGCCCGCTAGTCCCGGTTCCCTTGCCTCCGCCCCCTTAAACACGGATTCCCCTCCCATCCTCAAGGTCCCGCCTACTGCTCCTCCTCCAGTGTTTCCTCCTCCTGAAACCCCGGCCCCCTCTACCTCGTTGCCTCCCACTCCCGCGGCCCTGTTGCAACCTGATGTATGCTACCTCCACCCCAATCGCAGGTCCAACCCAGGTCTCTCAGATGCTCCCCCAACAGTTCACCCAGCCCCCCCAGACACTGCCTGCACCAATTCCTTTCTCCCGTGACCGGAATGTCACGACAATCCGGACATGCTTTAATTGTAATCAGCCAGGTCACTTTAGGAGAGATTGCCCACACCCTAGAGTGCTCCGCCAACAGACCCTCAGGTACCAAAACCCCCATGTCACCAGCTATAACTTCCCCTCCACTGGTTATCTCCCTGCCCTACCCCATCCACAGCTGCCTCAGCTACCTCCTCCTCCTCCCCCTCCCCCGCCTCCTGAGTACTCCCAAGCCCGGCTCCCCGCAGCAGAGGCCCGTGCATACACTTCACCCTCCACTGAAGGGTATGATACTGATGACTTCCAAGACAACCAACCTCATCCCCGCCATGCCCTCCGTCCATCCCGCCCACCCATGCATTCTGTCAACCCTCCCTCCACCTCCCGCCGGTACCAGGGACCAGATCAGGCCCACCTTGATCTATTGCAATAGGTAACTGGCAAGCCTGTGTCAGCAACCCCTGCTATGGCAGTGTCTGCAGGGGATGGGGGAGGACCTTTGGCTACTGTAGTTCTCCCCGTGGAGGGTCACCCAACCACTTTTTTAGTTGACACAGGTGCAGCCCGTAGTGTCCTTAGGGAACAAGACCTGCCAGACCCTTCCTTCCTGTCTGACACTGATGTATCCTGTGTTGGGGTGGATGGTACACCACGCAGTAACCCCCTTACCAAGCTCTTACATGTAGGTTCACACATCCTGTCCCGTTTTGTTGTCTCCTCCACTTGCCCCATTAACCTCCTAGGTGCCGATGTCCTCTCTCGGCTCCAGGCTTCCATAACCTTTACTGCAGATGGACAAGTTGAGTTAACAACCCCCTTATCACAAAAAGATACTTCTGTGCTCTGCTCACTCCCCATCCTGTTGAACCTAACAGACAATACAGGGAATGCACGGGTCACACACACCCCCAGTGCTCTGGATCGTATCCCCCAAGAACTTTGGTCCACCGGCCCGGATGATATTGGACGCTTACATGTACCCCCCGTCCTGGTCCAGCTCCTGCCTGGAGCACTTCCTCCTCGTCGACCTCAGTATCCTCTGAAGCCAGCACAAGCTGATGCCATCACCAAACAAGTTGAGTCTCTGCTTGCCAAAGGTGCCCTCACCAAGTGTACGTCTCCATGCAACACCCCACTCTTCCCTGTTAAAAAACGAACTATTAAGGGCCAACCCGACCAGTACCGCATGGTACAGGACCTCCGTGCTGTTAATGAAGTAACCATTAAAGACACTGCTATTGTCCCAAACCCCCACACCCTTTTGTCCCAAGTGCCACCAAATTCAACTGTTTTTACTGTTGTGGATCTAGCTAATGCCTTTTTCAGTGTTCCCCTTGACCCTTCCTGCCGTTTTCTCTTCGCATTCACACATGAAGGACAACAATATACCTGGACTGTCATGCCTCAGGGAGCTCAGAATTCTCCCACACAGTTTGCTCATGCCATGTCTCTGGTTTTGGATCCCTGGCAGAAATCTCATCTGGATGTTGTTCTACTTCAATATGTTGATGACCTCCTTCTCTGTGCTCCTAATTTGCTTATTGCAGAACGTGACTCAGAAGATCTCCTATGTTTCCTCGCTACTGCAGGGTGCAAGGCCTCAAAATCGAAGCTGCAATGGTGCCGGCCCTCTGTGGTCTTCTTGGGACATTGCATTTCCCATGGCACCAAACACCTAACCTCTCAACGGGTGCAAGCTATCCTTCAACTCCCATTACCTGCAACCCACCACTCTCTTCATGCTTTCTTGGGTCTCATCACATACTGCAGGTCCTGGATACCTGAAGCATCCAAACTCATGCAGCCTCTCTATGATGCACTCCGGAGTGAGCCTTTTCACCTCACTGAAGAAACTATTAACTGTTTCCATACTCTGAAACGAGCTATTGCTTCTGCACCTGCTTTGGGCCTACCCAACTACCAACTCTCTTTCAATTTGTTTGTCTCTGAGAGATCAGGACATGCTTCCGGAGTCCTTACTCAGAAACATGGGTCCAGACAACGGCCTATTGGCTACTTTTCCTGCATGCTTGACCCTGTTGCAAGGGGCAGCCCCTCTTGCCTCCGTGCTGTGTTTGCCGCCAGTGCCCTCCTGGATAAGACTAATGACTTTGTTCTAGGCCATCACCTCACAGTGTTGGCATTACTGCCATGACATTACATTACTTACCATGACATTACTGCTATCCTGCAACAAGTCCAACCTAAGCACCTTTCCTCCCAACGCCACCTCCGCCTGCAAACCTCATTGCTTTTACCTGACAATGTGAAACTCCAGAGATGCCTTACCCTGAATCCAGCCACTCTTCTGCCACTTCCCAAGGGGGGAATTGTATACCACTGGTATAGCCTGGATATCAACCCGGAAGTTCTAACAGATCTGCAACTACCTACACTTGCACCTCCACATAATGAACAATCAGTGGCCCTACCTCACTGTACCTTGTGGGTTAGGGATGAACCAGGCCCTGATATGAACTATGAGAAAGAAGTATTCCAACTCAAAGAAATCCAAATTACTCTGACTTACTTGTTTTGGGACCTCACAGGTATCATGCTCATCTTGGTTCACCTCCCAGAGAGTGTGACACATCTCTATCACCATTGGGGAACATCGATCCCACACATATCCGTCACCAGACCCCCCGACATCTCGTGGAAAGATCTAGGCCCGATGGCCAAAACCTGGAGTCAAATGACCCCAGAACAACTGACTGCTACGGGGGTCAATAAAAAGACTATTAATTACTGTACAGCTGGGTACCCCAGGTACCACACAGAAGCCTATGAGGATCCACTCACCACAGACTGTGACCTCGATATCCCTCATGATTGTTTTGAACAAATGAAAATGGAAACTACACACCTACCAACGGTCTACGAAGCTGCATTACTCAACCCGGACCAAACACTATTTGTGGATGGGTCAAGATTTGCTGATGAACAGGGACAATATCACACTGGGTATGCAGTCACCACAGAATGCCAAGTATTGCAAGCAGCTGCCCTACAACCAACTAAGTCCGCTCAGGAAGCTGAATTGACAGCCCTAACTGCGGCCTGCAAATTGTCTAAAGGGTTACGTGTCAACATTTATACGGATTCAAGATATGCCCTGGGAGTAGCACATGACTTTGGCCTAATTTGGAAGACCAGAGGATTTCTAACGGCCACTGGTACCCCAGTAAAGCATGGGGCAGCCATTGCAGAGCTGATGGATGCATTGGAGCTCCCAGCAGAAGTGGCAGTACTGAAAGTAAAAGCCCATGGAAGACTAGACACAGAAGAAGCACGTGGTAATCACCTAGCGGATCAAGCAGCTAAGGAAGCGGCACGGCAAAGATGGGAAGTGGACAGAAGAGTGGCCGCAGATGCATTACCTATCTACACTATGCAAACATTACCTACAGATCTTAGACTCCTGAAGGAACAACAAGCTGCTGCTACTCCACAGGAGAAACAAAGTTGGAAGAGCAAAGGAGCTATACTCCGTGATGATGTCTACACTATCAATCTCAAGTTTTGCCTACCCAGAAATATGTATCCAGCGGTGGTCCAATGGGCTCATGGGCCAGCCCACCTGTCAAAACATCTGATGAACTCGTTGATTGACAAATATTTTGAAGCACCAGGCATCACCACCTTAACACAGAATTACTGTAAGTCTTGTACTATATGTGCTAAATGCAATCCTGGAAATATTATAAAGACTGCACCTAACCACCTAGCCAAGCCACAATATCCCTTCCAGAGGATTCAGATTGATCACATTCAGATGCCAAAAAGTGGACGTTATGAATATGCATTGGTCATAGTGGACATGTTTTCAGGATGGCCAGAGGCCTTCCCAGTGACTAACCTCACCGCGAGGACTACAGCCAAGTATCTTCTGACAGAAATTGTTTGCCGCTATGGGGTCCCAGAAGTGATTGAAAGTGACCAGGGGACCTCCTTCACTGCCTCGCTAACACGGGAAGTCTGGTCAGCACTGGGGGTGACCCTTGCATTTCACACACCATATCACCCACAGAGTAGTGGTAAGGTAGAACGCATGAATGGCACTTTGAAAGCCAGAATGCTCAAGATGTCACAAGAAACTAACATGCCCTGGCCCGAGAGTCTCCCACTGGCATTGTTTAGTGTAAGGTACACACCTAGGGGAAAATACAGCCTATCACCCTATGAGATTTTGTTTGGTACAGCACCTAGGTTGGGTTGTTACTTTCCCCAGCAGCTTCAGATTCAGTCAGATGCTATGGTAGACTATGTGACCGCTCTCTCTCATGCCCTGACCAAGATACATGCCCAAGTGTTTTCTTCTATTCCAGATCCTGAGTCGAATACAGGTACACACAAGCTGCTCCCTGGTGACTGGGTTATGGTTAAGAAGTTCCTCAGGAAACACACCCTAGAGCCGAGATTTGATGGTCCTTATCAAGTGCTCCTGATCACATCAACGTCAGTTAAACTAGCTGGGAAAAGTTCATGGATACACGCTTCACATTGCAAAAAAGTGCCTGCTCCAGAAGAAACTGATCTTATTGAAACATGAATTTATTATGTGTCTTGTGTTTTCTTATACTGTTGCATTCTGCTTGGGCCCAACAAGTGGCCATAACCAAAGATAATCATGTTTACACTTTCTGGTACAATTCTTCTGATACAGATGTAGCTACATACACCTTTGATTATTGTGACATAGTTACCTGTACATTCCCACAGACACAACATGCAGCCATATACAAGGACATACCTAACAAAAAGGACCCATACATTTGTGTGACTGGAGGAGCTTGGGGACACCACTGTAGTTCATGGAAAGCTGCCGGGTGGAATACAGGTAGACCATGGGGCTACAGACCTCAGGTTGCACTGGACAGACTTGACAAAGACGGGAAGCCCCTACTCTCTAGAATGACTCTTAGTAAACCCACAGGGTCAACTCCCATCAAACTTACCTTGAATATAGAACACCCTAGTCCAAGGGACGCAGGGGAATATGTGATGGGGATGTACTGGAAGGGAGGTGGCTCACACAATGCACTGGGGACATTCTACCTACAAGACATGCTCACCTCCCCAGACTGGGTAGGGACCACTCACATGATCGTTAACCCATTAAAACCACATATTAAGACCCTACATGACATGGTAGCTATAGCCAACCCCACCTTTGAAGACACTATGGCAGTGGAAACTGGTTTCTCAGATACTAATTTATGGCTGGAATGGATGAGGTATAATGCCAACTCACACAATAAGACCAATTGTTATGTGTGTGGAGGAGCCAGACCCCATCTGGGCACAGTTCCTCTGAATTTGCCTCCTGAAGTAGAGTCATGTGTTCTGAGCCTTTACACACAGTCTGTCACCAATTCCTCGACATGTGAATCATGGAAGAGAATTTATCCGATCACTCACGGACATGTAAAACCACCTGATGGAGTCACCATCTACCCAGGTAATTACACATGTTATACAATATCTAAAAACACTGGTTTGTATCTGGGCAAATTCCCATCAGGATATTGCTCAACTTACCATAATCCACCCGTATCACTGCTAATGAACCACACAAAGACAATCGGTGATATCTATTGGTTATGTGGGGATAAACAATTGAGGTCCCAATTAATTGGACAATGGTGGGGGGAGTGTGCCCTAACTAAAGTCATAATGCCTATCCATATCATTCCAGATGGTGACCATAACACATTAAATCTCACACATGTACACTCTAGAACTAAACGAGAGACTCCTATTCGAGGGAGCTTCGACCCCCATGTGTATATTGATGCCATAGGTGTGCCAAGGGGGGTGCCTAACGAATTCAAAGCGAGAGATGAAGTGGCTGCAGGATTTGAGTCCCTAATCCCAATGATAACTGCTAACAAAAATGTCAATTGGATTAATTACATTTACTATAATCAACAGCGTTTCGTCAACTACACTAGGGATGCCCTACAGGGCCTGGCAGAACAATTACAAGCCACTACCCAAATGACATTTCAGAACAGAATGGCCCTAGATATGATTTTAGCTGAGAAGGGGGGTGTATGTAAAATCCTCCCTGAGACCATGACATGCTGTACATACATTCCAGACAACACTGGGCCCAATGGTAAGGTGACTATGGCCATAGAGAAGCTAGATAGTCTTGCAGATGAGCTAAAGAAAAATTCAGGAGTAATCGACACTTGGGACAGATGGTTTGGATGGATGAATGGTTGGCAAAGGACCCTCTTCCAGGTGGGGACAGCTGTTCTTATAATGATCGTCATTTTCTTGTTTCTGACCTGTTGTATATTCCCCTGCATACAGAAGTATCTACAGAAAGCGGTAGACAAGACTATAGATGACGTGACCCCTACTTTCATACACCAAGACATCACAGACCTCGAAGATGATACTCCACATACACCCCTTCAATCACATCAGTTCAAACAAACAACTGCTTTCCTGTAGGGACAGTATAGGGAAAGCGTCTGTCTTGACTGGCGAGTCTCACGTGTGGAGATGTAGTGGACTAGCCACTGCGGGTTACCCGCGGAGTGAAGTGTTCGATGCTAGTTAAGGCAGATAGGTTGCAGGCAACTAGGGACATATTAGGGACAGTAGCAGTTGTTATGGTAAATAGCCATTTTAGGGGGGACTGTTGTGGAAATAAGGTCTACACATATTTCCTAGTTAGTGAAAAATGTCTATTTACTCATTTCACGATATATATATATATGTAGCTAAGCACACATGTTATAATCAAAATGGCTGCTAGAAGCTTCTAGCTCCTTCCCCCTCCCCTCCCTTCTTTCTTCCTAACATTGACTAACTACCTCGTGCACCAAGATGGCGCCGGGAAACCGTGGGAGACCCTCATGGCCCCGGTGACATCACCTACAGTAGGCAGAGCATTGAAGCGACCACTTAACACCTAACCAATTATTGATGTATTATTCCATGTTATCTCTGACAATGCTTATGATGTAATTTTGCTTTAAAAGGGACCTGCCGTCCCCTCTGAATAAACATTCCTCAAGTTATTCAACAACCTGGAACCTGTGTCTGGTGTGAATTACTTCAGGGAGCGTGCACGCATTGTTTCATTGATTTGGCCAGGGGCAGATACACAAAGAAATAATCAATACTTTAATTGATTTTTCCATTTCAATTTGAATACATGTTTTTGGTTTTGTAAATAGGGTTGAATTTGTTTCATGTGTGTTTGTATAGCATGGCAATGTGTATAAGTGAATATTGCCATGTATTTGTGAATTTTAGCAATGTGTTTGTATGAGGTATACAGGCCTCAAAATTTGTGTCTTAAATTACAAACTAAGTGTTTAATGTTACGAGCCACCTTAAGGAACACTATAGTGTTGGCGGAGTTTATCAATTTAGATGTTCTCAGACAATTGAAGATTATGCTAGCTTTAGTGTACTAACGATCTTAATTTTAATAATGACAGGAGGCGGGTATTTTGCATATCTCTCTTTACTAACTCCATACAGGAGAGCAGGATGTACATAAGGCAATGTGACCTCATCATTTCCTCTTTCAGAAAGAGACAACAAGCAGAAGTAAATATATAGCAAACAATAAAACTAATAATAACTCCAAGTTCCCATGTGCGAAGGAGCAAACTTCCAAAGAATTCTATACGAACAACGAAAAATAGTTCAGAGTTGAGACAAATCCGAAGGATAAAATCTCCAATAGTTTCACGTGAACTGCCAATTATCTTCAGAGATAAATCATACTGAAAAGAGAATGTGTGACAGATTTAGACAGACATAGTCACGAACATGTAACTCCAATTAACGTACCACCTAACATCCCATCCCGGTCCCAGATCCGAAGTTTGGGTTTTCAATCCTCGAGCTCGCTGTTGAGAGGGGTAGGAGTAGAAGCAGCAGTGCTGTAGGGGGCTCACCCCAATTGCACAGGGTATGAACCCATCAGTGCTGGCCATCAGCCTGATAGAGAGTGTCCTACAGCTCTTCCAATAATTAATGCACCGCCATGGGGGATATTCTGCACTGAAGCTTGCAACTGTCCCCTTTTTTGCCGAATAGATTGGTTTATACCTAGTCAGAGATCACCTCAGGTGCGCGGGGTATGTACCCGTCAAGTGTGGGTCGCGGCCAAATAAAACAGACTGGATGAGATCACAATCCGTTTCATTGTGTGCAATGCACCATGCAGACCCCAGCAGGGTGTAGTAGTGTGCAATTTATTGTCTTAAAGTACCAAAACAACCCCAGCAGGGTGTGTGATATGGGGTACCCCAGCAGGGTATATGTTGTAGTGTAAATAATGCCAGTGGACCCCAGCAGGGTCTGTATAAATGACAGTAAGGTGTAATAACTCCGGCAGGGTATTCTGTATCTGTCACTTAGTGTTGTCAAATTGTCCCTGCAGGGCAAACCACAATATTGGGATTTGTAAAACTGGGCCTCACCCAGGATCACAGAGGTGGCCACAGGGCAACCTCCAAAAAGCAGCACGGTAATAGGGGAAGCACTCCAGGCAGGCACAGGGTAATAAGCCCTTTAGTGCCTAATTTGGCAGTAATGAGACAAAAGTGACTGACCTCTGAGGGATAATATGAAATAGCACTAGCTCTAATCTCTGTCATGTTCTGACAGGTAGTTTAAGTGATAGGGGTCATCCCTTTGAGCATCCATTACCAGACAGAGTCTTGCTGTAGATTCCTGAACCTTGATCCAGGTGATATCAAATCTCCCATCACTGATATGTACTTATACAGTACCATCTTGATAGTCTGTGTCAAGGGTGATATCCCTTTAAGGATTTGGTATCCATTTTAAGTAGTTCCAAGGTGGTATCCTTTTAAGGAGTTCCCTCTAAAGAATGGTACCTTTAAGGAATTTGAGGGTGCTATCCCTTTAAGGGATTTTTGGGGGTGATATCCCTTTAAGGTTCCAGCACCTCAAACCACTATACATGAGTACGACTCAAATCTGTAAATAATAGGCCAGTTAGCATCGTGAGCCACGAGAGCAGCTGGGCTAGCTGACAGCCCAGCCGAAATTGTGGGCAAGAGTAGCAAAACGGTCGCCCATAATCTCGCGAGACGCGAGATTAAGGATGGCTGCCGAGGGTAAAAGGGGAAAGATGATCCCTGGAGTCTCGGTAGACGCGGGATCAAAGATGGCAGCCCCGTCATGCTCGGGTTACCTCGTGGTCGCCCCACAGACTCCTTATACACACTCTGCACTCACTACAAACACACTACATTCATTATACACAATCTGCACTTTCTACAAACACTTCATTATACACACTCTGCACTCATTACAAACATACTACATTCACTATACACATTCTGCACTCACTACACACACTGCATTCACTACAAACACACTACATTCACTATACACGCTGCACTCACTACAAACACTACATTCATTATACACACTGCAATCGCTACACACACTGCATTCATTATACACACTTTGCACTCACTACAAACTGTGACGAGAGCAATCTCGCCGCATTGGAGAAGCCTGGTTGCTCGCCTGTTGCCTTTGGATTATGGCCCCATGTTAAAAGGCTTGATTTTCCCCTGCAAAGACAAGAAAGCCGGGTCATTTGGTGCTTGCCCTGTTTGAGCAGTGATACCCCAGATAGCTATGCCATGGAGCCCATTCGTATAATGAAAGACTATGGGAAAGACTTTGGCTCCATGGCAATTGAACTGTAGGTGTGTGCTCTGAGCACCATTCAGTAATAATGTGCGCTCAGACCTAAGCTATCTGGGCATATGTTGCATGTCTGTATTTTATGTCATAAATGTAACCTTGTGTATTTTACTGTCTTTTTGCTGCCATGTGTTCAATGGAGTTTTACCTCTGTCAAACTGGTTTTGGGCAGAAAAGCCATGCTTCCTGTGGTCACAAAGGACTACGATCTATCTTTTGAACCACTGGACCAATTTGTATGATTTTGACGTATGTTTGTATTTGGAGTATGCCGATTCTGGAAATTTTTGTTTTATGTGAATGTGATGCATACTTTTCAAGTTATGAATAATGTGGAAAAATTGTATTTCTCTGCTTGTGCTAAATTACATTACCCATTGTGTAATTGAATCACAGGCAGAGGGGAGGATTTTGTGTTGGAGTGGCTGAGTGTATTGGATGTGTTTATTGGTTGTGTTCCAAAACCCTGTGGGTGGTACTAATGTGTAAGAATGTGTTCATAAGAACAACCAACCCACAGCTCTGACTGTTCACTGCTTGACCCTCAACACGGAGCTTTGTCTCGTTCTTGGGGGGATTTATTGTATGTTGTTCCAGTTTGACTGCTAGGAGTGTAAACCTATTCGTATGGTTTTTCCTATTCGGCTGTTTACAGCATTCATATGGTTTCCTGTTCGGCGGATTGGTGTTCTGTAGTATCTGTGCCTGTGCATCTGGAAGGGGAAGATCTACTAAACGGTTTTTACCCCTTGTGTGCAAAACGGTCCGTTACACAAACACACTACATTCATTATACACAATCTGCACTTACTACAAACACACTACATTCATCATACACACCCTGCACTATATGCATAGTAGTGTACTTTTTTTTTTTTTTTAGAGGGGGGAATCTTGGGTGAGTTCCCACACTTTTTTCCCCAGGACTTGACCCCTGGAATAAGGCATTATCTCGCTGACCGCAAGAGTATCTCTATAGATAATATCTATCTCGTCAGATCCTCCATCAGTGTTGTACTCTCATGTATGTGCAAGAGTTCACCACTGGCATGGACTCCTGGCAGATGAAGCACCAGAAGAAGATCAAAGATGAAAGCTCATGATGGGGAGAGCATTAGGTAAGTACAACTCCTCTCTGCTGCACCCCTTGGCCACTGCACCCCCAGAGACCAAATATGCAAAGACCCTAGAATGTGACAGAGCCACTTTAAATCATTGGCTGAGAATAGTTTAAAATCCGCCCTTAAAAAACAAACAAGAAAAAAAATGGTGTTTTATTTTTTTTTTAAACCATTTCCTCAGAGCAGACATCACAGCGCAAACATTGACCCTACAAGTGTTCCTTTAGTTTTGGGAACAATTTTAAATCACTAGGATCCGGGTCTGGGCTATATGATGAATGCAGTAGCACTGAAGTCCAGGCTTGAATTGCATCTCTTGTTGCTGCACTTCTCTGAGGGCTGGCATTGTCGTGTTGAAGAAGAAGTGTTTCATTTCTTATTCCAATCTGTTTGATTCTTCTTTTTAATGCAGTAAGAGTTTCAATGTAACAATCAAAGTTTATTGTTGTTCTTTTTTCAAGAAAATCTGCAAAAATAACATGTTCACAATTCCAAAAAACAGTCAACATAACCTTCTCAGCTGAGGCCTGAGTTTTAAATTCTTGTTGGCTGGGGTGTCATAATGATGGACCAAAGTTGGTCCATAATGATGGACCAAAGTCCAAGTGAACTAACTGCGTAAAAAAGGTTCCCAAATCATAAATAGAAAACTAAATGAAAAGTTACATGGAGAAAACTGCCCTGATTTAGAAAGAAAAGCGTCTAACCTACTTGCATCTATGCCGGCGTATTCAGACACTTTCTGGTTATTATGGTTATTGGTGGGCACGGTGGTTTTGGTATTTCCTTTGGGATAACAATGTTACATTAGGGGAATTGCATAGTTTTGATGAGAGGGAATGATATCAATTCCCCCTGCCAATCAAGTTGCAGTTACCTCAGACATTAATCCCTTACCTATACTCCATAGCTACTAGCTGTCACCGAGCAATTTTACATGCAATACATTGGAATGATCTATATGAATATACAATATCTTCATGTCCTAACTTTCTTTGATTAAACTTATAATCATATGTTTGCCTGTGGTTCCTAAGTGGATGTTACATGAACAGTATTCTACTTATACTATGTAGCTCATACAATTTACGCTTAAATATTCTATATAAGCTACACGAGTCTGCCCTTTTTAAACCACTTGCACGTTTTTTTTTTTTCTTTCTTTTTGGTTTTGTGTTAATGAGTCTATAGACTCTAACAAATATAATTTAATAAAGATCTTTTTTTATTTTTTTATACTACTAATCCCAGGCTTCACGAGTTTATATTACTATTGTAGGTATACCTCTGGGGGGATTTGGAGAGGAATGGCTCTATGCCTTCTATCCTCTCTAATGCTCCAAGGTAATTTTTCTTCTCTATATTATTTGGGTGCATGCCCGTTTATACCCACATAGTCCTATCCTTGGACTTTGGGATTCCATTTGTTCTGATCCCATTAGTCCATTTTCTCTTTTCTATTTATTATATACAGTGGCGCACTAATAGGGGGGAGTGGAGGGGTCGGTCCGCCTTGGGTGCCACCCACCCTTGCAGCGATAGCTGCGGACAGGCAGCAGGAGGAGGAATGCGGTGCGATTACCCTTGAGACCAGATCAACATGGAGCAGCGAGCAGGTGGAGGAGCAGTGTGAGTGCTTGCTAAGATTGTTTTTTTTCTGTTTAAAAGTGTTTTTTGTGCAGGAGTCTTGTAGAGGGAGGGAAGAGGGGTCTTGAAGGGGGAGGGATTTTTGTGAATGAGGTGTGAAACTGGGTTGCTGATAGCACGGTCCTCTAGGGTACAAACATGCACAGTCTTTAAAAGTAACTTAATTCCAGGTACTTTATTGTTGAGCTTCACCACAGAGACAGCAGTAAATGAAAACATAAATATAACACAAATCCCTATAAACAAAAACCTAGCTTGTCTGAGCACTAACTAACTTCAGGTTTCCTATCTTTCAGGGGTTAACCCCTTTAGACCAGAGGACGTACAATTACGCCCTATTTTAGGGGGCTCTAAACGCCGCCGGGCGTAATTGTATGCCCTCTGGTTTTTGTTTACTTACCCGGTCACCGGCGGTCCCACGCCGGGGATCACAGTAGGGGGGGACTCCCAGGGAGCCCCCCCGCGGTAGATCCTTCTCCACTGGTGCCCCCCGGCCATGTGAGAGTGGGGTCCTTGCGAGGACCCCACAATCACATGGCCGGGGGTAGCTGCCTGTAATGACAGGTGGTCCCCCTGCTGGCCGAAAATAAATTAAAATTTATTAGTGTAAAAAAATAAAAATAAATATACATACATATATATATATATATATATATATATATATATATATATATATATATATATATATATATATATATATATATATATATATATATATACATACATACACACACACACACACACACACACATATACACACACACAGTCGAGGTGTATTTTACTATTAATATATATATTAATATCAAATTACACGTAGACTGATACTGATTAAATTATTGAGAGATATATATATATATAAAAAATTAAATGTAAATACGTTAAAAAATAAAATTAAAAAAATAATTAAAAAATATATAGATGTGTGTTATTTCGTTCTAACTGTATTGTGATAATAATATATATATATATATATATATATATATATATATTTATTTCAAAATACACGTAGAACGATATATATATATATATATATATATATATATATATATATATATATATATATATACACACACACACACACAAATATTTAAAAAAATTATATAGATATACAAATATAGATTCACATATACACACACATATATATATATATATATATATATATATACACACACATACACACACACACACACACACACATTAATTCTATATATTATATTTATGTAATATTTTTACATAATTAGGTATCTTAATTAATTACAATTAGCGGGACCTGCCTGACAACCCATGCCAAAAGTAAAGGGAATTTAATTTGCTAGCACTATATTTATTTAACCCTCTAACTTTCCAAGACACCATAAAACCTGTACATGGGGGGTACTGTTCTACTCGGGAGACTTCGCTGAACACAAATATTAGTGTTTCAAAACAGTAAAATGTATTACAACGATGATATCGCCAGTAAAAGTGACGGTTTTTGCATTTTTCATGCACAAACAGCACTTACACGGACGATATTATTGCTGTGATACTTTTTACTGTTTTGAAACAAAAATATTTGTGTTCAGCGAAGTCTCCCGAGTACAACAGTACCCCTCATGTACAGGTTTTATGGTGTTTTCAAAAGTTACAGCATCAAATATAAGGCTTGCGTTTCACATTAAAATTCGCCAGATTGGTTACGGTGCCCTTGAGACCCTATGGTAGAGAATGAAAATTACCCCTATGTTGGCCATTTGCAATAGTAGACAACCCAAGGTATTGCAAACGGGGTATGTCCAGTCTTTTTTAGTAGCCATTTAGGAACAAACACTGGCCAAAATTTGCGTTTTTTTTGCATTTTTCCACACAAACAAATACTAACGCTAACTTTGGCCAGTGTTTGTGACCAAATGGCTACTAAAAAAAAGACTGGACATACCCCATTTGCAATATCTTGGGTTGTCTACTATTGCAAATGGTATGTCATTATGGGTGTAAATTTAATTCCTGGCTACTATAAAGTCCCAAAGGCAACGTAACCAATCTGGCGAATTTCAATTTCAAATGTAACATGCTATATTTGACCCTGTAACTTCCCAAAACGCCATAAAACCTGTACATAAGGGTTACTGTTTTACACGTGAGACTTTGCTGAATACAAATATGTGTATTTTATTGCAGTAAAAGAAAACAGTATTATGACATTGACCGTTAAAATGTCATGTAGAACTAAAAAAGTTTTTTAAAAAATTCTTATTTTCTCCCATTTTTTTCATATTAAATTATGTTTCATAGCTAAATATTTGATATTAAATGAAAGCCCTGTTTCCCCTGAATAAAATGATATATAATAAGGGTGGGTGCATTTACTATGAAAGAGGTGAATTATGGTTGGACAGACATGTAGCACAAATGTCATGTTTTGTTAACATTTTGTTTCGTTCACAACGTGTACATTTGGCTCAGTCCTTAAGGGGTTAAACTATAACAAAATAATACTGGTTTCACCAACCTAGTGTCTTTGTCAGCTCTCAGCACTGCAGTGTTTAGTCTGCTGCTTCCAGCTCTTCAAGAGAGAAAACAAACATTCTCCCCTTACATGTCTAGCAGGGAGGGGTTTATTCACACTGCTGCAGCTGATTACCTGCAGCTGAGCAGTGGGTTGGAGACAGTCCAAAAACCCTGGCCTGGATCTATGTTTCCCAAGAAAAACCGCTAAGCTGCGTAGTGGAGCACTGGCTCACCCTGCTCTCCAAATCCTCCACCCCAGGGGCCCATAACTAAATATTAGTTTCGGTTATATACACACAGAAACACACACTCCCCCTGGGGTTAAAAATCATATGGCTCTTTGAACAATTCAGTCGGAATATAAACTCCCTCACAGACCACCCCATTCACCTTATCACAGAGGGGTGCAGGGAATTTGTAGAGGGGGTGCAGAGGTTTTTTGTAGAGGGGGATGCAGGTGTTTTTGTAAATGGGGTGCAGGGGGTTTGTAGGGGATACAGGGTTTTGTTTTTTTAGAGGAAGCAGGGTTTTTTGTAGAGGGGGCAGGGGATTTGTTAAAGGGGTACTGGGCAGGGGTTTTGCAGAAGAGGTGGTTTGTAGAAGGTGAACCGAGCATGGGTTTGTATAAGACAATTAAAAACAACAAAAAAAAACATTAGAAAACAGTAAAAAAAATAAAAAATGGGGTGAGGGGTGCCAAACACACAGGATCCGGGTGCTAAATTGCACGGCAATGGTCTAAGTAAGCCCCTGATTATATACACCCCTGACAATATACACACACATATATATTTTTCTTATTTTATTTTTTTTAACCCCTTAAGGACGGAGGACGTTCTATGCTGTCCTTAAGGGGCTGGCTCTAAACGCCACATGATGGCATAGAACGTCCTGGCCGTTCTTGCCGCCCACGTGTCGGGTGCCATTACCAGGCTGCAGATCGCGGTCGGGGGGCATGCCTGGCCCCCCAGGCAGCCCCCCTGTGCCCAGTGACCGCGGTCTGCAGCCTCCGATCACAGTGAATTTAACATGTCAGACATTTTCCTGCTGCAGATCGCGGTCGGGGGACATGCCTGGCCCTCCAGGCAGTCCCCCTGTGGTAAGTGACAGCGATCTGCTCAGCCTGATCGCAGTGACAGGCTGTCACTGTGATCTGATCTCAGAGACAGCCTCTCACTGCGATCTGATCGCAGTGACAGCCTCTCACTGCGATCTGATCACATTGAAATTCGCCAGATTGATTACGTTGTCTTTGAGACTGTATGGTAGCCCAGGAATAAGAATTACCCCCATGATGGAATACCATTTGCAAAAGTAGACAACCCAAGGTACTGCAGATGGGGTATATCCAGTCTTTTTTAGTAGCCACTTAGTCACAAACACTGTCCAAAACTGGATTTCAAATTAGTTTTTTGCATTTTTCACACACAAACAAATATTAACGTTAACTTTGGCTAGTGTTTGTGACCAAGTGGCTACTAAAAAAGACTGGATGTACACTATTTGCAATACCTTGGGTTGTCTACTATAGCAAATGGTATGCCATCGTGGGGGTAATTCTCATTCCTGGGCTACCATACGGTCTCAAAGGCAACGTAACCAATCTGGCGGATTTCAGTGTGAAAAAACTGAAAAATGTAACATGCTATATTTGACCCTGTAACTTCCCAAAACACCATAAAACCTGTACATAGGGGGTACTGTTTTACACGTGAGACATCGCTGAATACAAATATGTATTTTATTGCAGTAAAAGCAAACAGTATTTTGACATTCACAGTTACAATGTCACGTAGAACTAAGAAAATGTTATTTTTATTTATATTAAGTTATGTTTCATACCTAAATAGTTGATGTTAAATGAAAGCCCTGTCTCCCTTGAATAAAATGATATATAATAAGTGTGGGTGCACATAATATGAAAGAGGCGAATTATGGTTGGACAGACATATAGCGCAAATGCCAGGTTTTGTTCACGTCTTGTTTTGATCACAACATGTACAGTTGGTTCACTCCAAGGGGTTAATATCAAAATACATTTGCAATTTAATTATATATACATATTCATAACTGCCCAACAGAAACACCAGACAATTTAATCTGAACTCCCTATATGTGAGCCTGTAAACATTTACTTTTTAATATATTTAACTAGGTCTAATCACTGACATTTGTTGAATATGTAATTGGTTTAAAAGTGGAGAATTCCTTTAAAACACGTTTAGGTTTTAAACGTCATCTCTCATCTCTCCGTACTTTCTACACCCATAACTCTCTGTGTCCTCTCCTGTGTGCTCCTACTCCGACTGCCACTCAGCACTAGGAACAGAACGTAACCTAGGCAACGCACGAAAACCGTGTGACGTGACTCACGCTTAACTTGGCATGAGCCTCCTTCCCTTCAGTCATGGGGCGGGGTAATATGCCACGCGCACGCGCATTGGAACGCAGGAAAGCGCCGCGTGGATTTTGCGCGTGCGCGCTGGAGGCCCATAGCGTACCGGCACCCGACAGCCGCGCATGCGCCCTTCGCTCCATAGGCCGGGCTACTGACCAGGAAGCGAACAGCCGCACTGTATAGAGCCATATGCGGCTCCAGAGCTGCGGAGTGAGTACCCCATGCTTTGGATCTTTGTAACTGAGTAGAATGGTTGGATTGAGCTTGACGTGGAGCACAGCTACTGGCTGTGTGATTCACATTACTGGGGAAGTGCTGTGGTTACCAAGCATGTACCTGGTGTCTGACATGAGTTAACATGGATGGCAACGTGACATGGGTGTTGTGATCACTGGGACACATGCCAGCCTGCTCCCACATGCCCTCTGACCCTGGCCCTCTTTATATAAACCCTCTCTCAGCCTGTCTTCTCTCACCACCTGCTTTCTCCATAGATCCTGCTGCTCTTGCAAACTAGAATTACCCAATGAAAATGCTTAACAAAGGTGATCAAGGGTTTTGTGGATATAGATATATATAATTTTTCTTTTTCTATTTCGTGTTCACATCTTCAAAGCAGTTTATATATTCGAGCTAAGTGCCAAGCTCTAAATTCACTCTATTTCATGATATTGTTTATTTTCTGTGACATTAAAGCGGCTCTGTCACCATTTGGGGACTTTGCCGAATTCTCAAAGACTCCGGACGATGACATAGTCGCTGGCGGTCCAGTGGCCAAGGTGGCAGGTAAAGGTGAGTTTACTTACCTGAACCTGTCCCTCGCAGGTGCCGCCATCTTGGTTCGACGTGGTCCTCTTTGGGAAACCGCGAGACCCTCCAAACGTTAAAGCCAATGTCCTGCAGCCATCACTGATGATGGCTGCAGAGTTTGACCCATAGGCTTTGCTTTGTGCCAAGTGGAGGAGAAATACAGAGGCAAACTAGTCTCTACTTTGTCTCTGTGTTTCTCTTGACTTAGTTGGAATTTTTTGTGCAATCCCAACAAAGTCATAATGCGTATTTCAAAAAGATTGACAGTGCCACTTTAAGTCAAACTAAGTCAGCAGAGTTTTTCTTTTCCGTGATAAAGTTCCCCTGAGCCAGAATGTTAGAAGTGGTTGAGAATTACTGTATTACAGCAGCTCTAAGTATTTCATAAAAATTATACTCGCTATGAAAGACTTATGACTTATGGGTCAAGTAAAGATTGACTGAATAAAAGGTGGAGCATCTGCCATCAAAATGTTCTGCAGGAATAAGGCACAATTTGGCCTGTGTAGAATCTCATGGACTCAAGGAATCTTCCTTAGATGTTTCTGCTGTAGTTTTCACATGCTTCAGGTTGCTATAATTTACCACAGGTCCGCCTCCCAGCTTTCTCCCCCCCCCAAAAAAATTGTTTTTGCAAATAATATGGTATCTGTCAGGGAGTGAAACTTGCATCAAACCACCATGAAATCTTTGCATACTTGCAAAGGTTATGGTGCAGTGAGTACCCTGCACCCACTCTAATTTTGACAATAACTTATAATTACAATTCTAAAAAAACAACCCTAGCTAGCTCTGTCACAATGAGGAAGTTTTACTCTCTCCTTTGTTATATCAATGTATTTCAATTTGCACTTTCCACCTGCGCATGCACAAGCAGGACAGCTCTCTCACTACCCCTTGATATAGCTGAGCTATGACCAGCCAGGAAATCTTACACACAGGTTGTATTACAAATATATGACCAGGCTGTGTATAAACTGATAGCAGTTGATATATCATTTTATTGAGCATTTAGTTATTTCAACAGAATGCGTACATCTCAGTCCTCACCATTGATTCTTTTTTAAAAACAGTAATTTATCTACATTCACTCTGAATAAATCTGATAAAAGGCACATTTTTGGAATTCATGTTAATTACCAGAATTTAGTGATATTTGCCAATAAGCAGTGTAAAATGTTAAAATCATAATTTTTGTTATATATTTAAATTGGATTTGTCACATTCAGGGGACTTTGCATATTATGCAAAGAACCCCTAAATTGATGGGTACGATGTAGATGCAGGGGGGAGGTGAGTTTTACTGAAAGGGACACTATAGTCACCAAAGCAACTGCAGCTTATTGTATTTGTTCTCGTGAGTATAACCATTCCCATCAGGCTTTTTATAGTAAACACTGTTTTTTCAGAGAAAGGGCCGTTGTTACATTACAGCTTAGGGATATCTCCAGCGGCCTCTCTTCAGATGACTACTAGAGGTCCTTCCTGGGGCAGTGTGCAGCACTGACATTCAGTGTCTCCACCCTCTGCATTGATTCAATGTATCTCTATGAGGAGATGCTAATTGGCCAGGGCTGTGTTTGGCTTGTGCTGGCTCTGCCCCTGATCTGCCTTCTTGACAGTCACAGCCAATCCAATGCTTTCCTATGGGAAAGCATTGTAATTGGCTCAGATCACCACTTCCGATGACGTCAGCCATGGAGGCAGATCGGGGCAGAGCCAGCACCAGCTAAAGGTAATTTTACCATATTTAGGGGGGCAAGTGGGGGCCAGGTGAAAAGGTAGTGTTTTTAACATGTTTGTGTTCCTGACCCTAGAGTGATCCTTTAACCCAGGCTGTTGCTTGCATCCACCACTATTTTCATGCCTCTATTTTCACCTGGGGCTTTAGTTGCCAGAAGCCACGTCAGTGCTTTAATCTCCTGCATGCACAAGAGTACAACACTGAGGTCTGCAAGATTTCGAGGGATCCTTCATAGACAAAGCCTGAATCCTACAGCCATCATTTGTGACGGCTGCTGTGATTGGACAGAAGTTAACAACAGAGTTCTGCCTTTTGTCAACTTTTGTTAGCTCAGACTTTACGATAAACAAAGTACCTGCTTTGTCTTATGGTACCGTGGAATATATCTTTATGAAATACTGAAAAGTGACAGATTTGCTTTAATAAACTGAAGAATTTTTTTATTTATTGGGTTAAAAAGCGCAGCTCTATGAAGTTAGCTCTTTCTCCAATACAGTTAAAATTGTACTGATAACAGCTTTATGTAGTGATAGCAGCCATCTGCCTACAATTCAGTCAAACCAATTTGTACAATTTTGGTCCAACCGAGTCTTCAGTCAGTCGACTGCCAGTTGCCAAATATAAATATATTTTATTGTCAATGTGTTTGTATTCATAATTCAGGTTGAGATTTTGGTTATTCAAGCCCATTCAAACAGACTGAAATTCAATGTACATTCAGTCTGATTTGGAGACTGTGTGATAAAGTCCAAATTTTGGAAAATCTTGGGAACAAAGTTCAGATTTTGCAGTCTGAATGCCCCCAGATATTACCTAATTATATTTCAGAGTCCATGAAGACATGGTTTGATGAATTTGGTATGAAGGGACACTAGTACCCTGCATAGAGCCCTGACATCAACCCCAGTGAAACAAATGGGATGAATTGGAGCACACATTGTGAGCCAGATTTTCTAATCCAACATCAGTGCCTGACCTCACAAATACTCTTTTGGCTAAATGGGCATATATTCCCACAAACAAACAAACAAACAAACCAAAATATCATGTACATCTTTTCCAGAAGTGTGTGCTTATTAATTCTCAGGGTTTTGGAAAGGAATTTTTAACAACCTCATATAAATGCAAAGGTCCACATACTTTTGGTCATATTCAGGGTTATTTACTAAAGTGAGAATTCAAAGTAAATTTAAAATTTTCGAATTTGAAAAATGAAAAATTCTCTGTCAGCTATGCTTTGTTTGTCTACTTTTGCCTAAATTTTAAAATTCTCATTGAATTCACTTTAAATCCTCACTATAGTGAATTTAGAGTGTATATATCTAAATAATATATGAAAAATAATAGTAATGGGGATGGTCTCACACATTATAGTACCTATCAGAGAGTAGGCCAAGTTGTGTGAACATTTTCATAAATTCTTATTGTTCAATGGATTAAAGCAGCAGCCCAGTCTACTTGTCCTGACATTCACTGACCTCTACACACACTTAAAGGGACACTATAGGCACCCAGACCACTTCATCTCATTGAAGTGGTCTTGGAGCACTGTCCCTGTCCACCTTAGTCCTGCAATGTAAATCATTGCAGTTTTTAATTAACTGCAGTAATTATCTTGCAGGACTAAGACTGCCTCTAGTGGCTGTCAGACAATCACTAGAGGCACTTCCTGGTAGTTAAGTGAATTTTGGTCTCCTAACTGACACTAGATGTACTCACGGTCTGCAAAATCCCCACTGGAAAGCATTGCTTTCCTATTCGTAGGTCATAATGTCCTCACAGTGCATGAGCATTAGCACCCCGTCGGACAAGGCGGAAGCCAGCCCTGTGCCGAGGGACATCAGCATTGAAATCGGGTAAGCAATGTGCTTACCTGCGGCAGTGCTTAAGAATTTTTTTTTTTTTTAAGTGCCCAGATCAACATGTTCAGGGTGCAAAACTAAAGGAATTCCACAACCTGAAAGCACAGGGCTATTTAACTTTTTTTTTTGGTCATTACCAATAATTATGGTAAACAAGCACAAAGTACAGATTACATTTTAATACTTGACGCTTATTTTGCCAGAATCGTATATGTGGATAACTGCTTTACTTTATGGAATTGTACATACTTCATATAAGTATCCAAATTGAATGATGCATCATAGTTTTTGTTTCATATGTTATCAAAGATGTGAGAAAATGCTGAAATTGTTTTCGTAAAAGCATGCCATTATTTGTCAAGACATTTGGCATTTTTCTGCTTAGAGCTACTTTTAAAAAGGTTTTCAAATGTAATTGAATTATCTAGTTTAAAGAGGCAGTCTACACACTGACATCACTATATCGTAAAGTAGCACTTGAGCATTATAAGTCAATGTGTTTATTTTTAACACTGTTGTGTGAGTAACCTGGGACCTCTTTTCCCAACAGCTGTTTTATAAAACTGTAAAATAGATACCACAAAGGCATTATGTAAAAATGTGTTGTGTTCTGAAAAGTGGTCTGAACTACTAAAAATGGAGACCAGTGACACCAACCGGCAATTGGTGACTCCACTCTTTTTTACATCATTGCACCATTTTTCTGAACACACTATTTATTTATATATATATATATATCTATCCAATGTTGAATCCAATTTTAGATAAACCACACATATAGTATCTTACTTAAAGTTGTTATAGTGCCTTTAGTCAGTGTGCGCCAAGTTTTGCGTCACCACTAAATGGCGTACTCAACGTTTAGTTTAAATTAGCCCACGGTAGCCTCCAGATGGCTCCATTGATGATATGGTGGAGTTTAACAATGCTTCCCCCTCGTACCAGGTATTGGAGCTGGAATTGGCTGAGAACACGCAGATGATGTTTTTAGCCTATCACTGCCTGCTATCTCTGGTGTGGTGTGAAGTAGAGCATAGCTCTGCCTATGGCATTTTGTTATTGGAGAGAGGAGGCTAGGGAATAAGCCCTTCAACTAAATGAGTATAGGTAAACCCTTTTACAGTGATGTGAGAATTGGCACCTGAGGACTCCAGGTACCTTAACCAATTCAATCCCCTAGGTGGTTATGGTATCTATAATGTTATTATAACTGGAATTTATAAAGCACCAACAATTTGCAGGGAAAACAATACAATATACATAGACCAATACATAAGGTAGAGGGCCTTCGCATTCAACCGAAGAGGAGGATCGGAGGAGGAGGAGAGCTCCCCGCCTGTCGCTGGAATAAAGGTAAGTTTAACCCCTTTCCTCGCCATCCAGCCCGGTGGGAGCCTGAGGAAAATTTAGATTATTAGGTCATTAAACACTAGAATAATCCCTAATTTTATGGCAAGAAAGGAAGCTTCATATTTGCTTTTTTAACGCCCAGAAAGCAGAGAAAAAAGGGCATGAGAACCAGGACGAAAATAGGTACGGAAGGTAGATTCTCTAGAAAGGGCACCTCCTGCGAGAAGTGCAGTGATGGCCACCGAACCACGCACAGTGTGCACCAAAGGAAGCGTCAATACCGGAAAGACCAAGTAGCCATTTAATCCAACGAGCAATAGTAGGACTTGAGACTGGTCTATGTGGACGAACAAAGGAGATCAAGAGGGGTCCCGAAGCTAGTCAGCGTTACATAGCAGTGTAAACAACGTGCCACACAAAGAGAGGGTCTATCAGGGAAGTATGGATAAAACACGAAGGAAGAGATTGTCTTGATCCTACGGGAGTGTGTGAAGCAAACACCCTCAGGTGTGAAATCGAGAGCATGGACCTCAAAGGCTTTGACATCCGACACTCTCCGGAAGGAAACCAAACAAAAAGAGGAGAAGGGCAAGTTTAGCAGAGTTGCCTTAGCGTGAGCTCCGAGTTAGGCCACGTTCAAAAAATGAAAAAACGAATGACACATCCCAAAACTGGGAGTATCTAGGTGCAGGAGGTTTGGCAAATAGCAGAACGAATGAGATTTGATAGCTCGATAGGACTTACCTTGGTCAAAGAGTGAGGATAAAATATTTATTACGTAAACTGCAGAGGATGAAAAGAGATTGATATTCCTTTCCACACACCAGCTAGTCCAGATCTGCCAAGTAGAGTGGTAGGAACGTCATGTTCCGTGAGCCCAGGAGTCCCATAAAAGTCCTCTAGCAGTGTTCGAAAGTCCTGAGACATCCCTGGATCCCCTGAAACGGTCCAGGCCACAAGTTGAAGGTGACCTTGCAGGATGAGAGGATGGAACTCTCCTGAGGGACCTTTGAGGAGGTCGCAAGTCCGAGGGAGGAGAAGGGGAAAGTTCACTGACCGTTCGAGCAGGCTGGGGTACCAGGGTTGTGTTCTCCATAAAGGGGAAATTAACAGGACTCTGACCCCAAGGGCTCTGAGTTTTTGCAGAGTTCGAGGAATCATGGAAAAAGGAGGGAAAGCATATGCTCCTAGGCTTTGCCAAGTTTGAAGGAAGACATCTACTGCTTGACAGGAGGGGTCTGGAAGCCAACTGAAAGCGGCCTCGGTCTGTCGATTCATACGGGACGCAAAGAGGTCCAGAACGGGAACGCTCAATCGGTTGATGTAACGGACTGCGGAGATATTGTCCATCCTGAGGGTCAGAGAACAATTGTATGCATCCTTTGCAAAGCTGCGAACGGCAAAGTAGCCGGCAATTAATTTGAAGCAGTTTACATAAAAGCAAGGTCTGTTCTGAGGGCGTCAAAAGCCCTCCGATGGAGAGATCCCAGCAAGTCGCACCCCAACCATAGAGCCTGGAATCCGATTCCAATATGAAGTGCAGTAGGGAGCCAAAAATTGCCTTCCCGTTCTATGCCTCCATATTGTGGAGCCACCTATCCAGTTCCAGGTGGACTTCGTTGATATAGTTGTAGGAAGGAGATCTTTTGTAGGTAAAAGGTTTTGAGCCGTTGCATTGCCCTGTAATGTAACTGCCCGGGAAATATGGCTTGAATGTAGGCAGACAGGAGACCAGTGACCCTTGCCAAATCTCGGAGATGGATGTGAGGAAAACCCAATAATTTCTAATTGTCCTTCTTGATAGACTTTATTTTGGAGGACGAGAGTTGGAGAATAGCATGTACGGAGTCTATCTGAAAGCCCAAAAACTGGATGGTTTGTGAGGAAGAAAGGTAAGATTTTTCTAAGTTTATCACAAAATCGAGGTACTGAAGGAGTGAGGTTGTCATTTCTGTATGATGTTGGAGAGTGAGAGGATCTTGAGCCATAATTAGAATATCGTCCAGATACACTAGGGAATCTGATGCCTTGAGAGCTGATTAGTGCCATTACCGGTTTCATCAGTTTCGTGAAACACCACTGGGCGGAGGAGAGCCCGATTGGGAGGCAGGTGAATTGCCAGAGGTCGTCTTGCCAGAGAAATTGAAGATATCTCTCATGGATCCAATTGCATCTCCTCATCGGTGTTAAGTGTCATTGAGATTGAAGCGGGAGAACCAATCTCCCTCGCAGAGAAGGTCGTGTAACAGATGTATTCTCTCCATTTTGAAATGATGATAATTGATTGAAAGATTTAATTCTTTTAAATTGATGACTGGATGAAATTCCCCTGATTTATTTATTTATTTATATATAATTTTTTTTTCTTCCTTGACCTGGAAAATATTGCTGAGAAATATGGGATGGGTGGTCGAAGGCTCGCTAGCCCCTTGTCTTGGAGTTTGCATACTTTTATCTGCAGAGTCGAGTCGTCTGTTTGGAACATCGTCAGTGGCATGGGGGAGGCTTTCTTGAACGGGTTCAGACACGAAATCTATGAGAAAACCTGTAACTGTCTGAAGGATCCATCGATCATGGGTTAGTTATGATCTCTGAGGGGAAAAAATGGTATAAACGACTTGCTATAGGAACATGTAAATAAGGAAGGTTGATTACCTGAAGCAGTTCGTCCGCGTAGGGAAGCAGATCCGCGTCCTCTGATGGGACCTCTGCCAGGGAAGAGCTGCCTGTAGTAAGGTCTGTATTGGAACAATGGGAACGAAACCCTCTGCGTAGTGATGATTGGGCTTTGGTGTGGGAGGTAAAAATGACTACATGCTTATTTAGATCTTTATATTTGTCTCCAAAGAGAAGGCCGTTCGCCTCAGGGCCCAATTCTTTAGTGCCCAGTTCAGCCAAGTTAGCATCTATTTTATATAGAACGGCTTTGCGCCGTTCTGTGCATATAGCTACGTTAGCATTGCCTAATTGGCAGAGGGCCCGCTCGTATCAAACGCGGGTTACATGACTTATCTCTCAGAGCTTTGTCTGCTAAAATATTTGAATCAAGGGCCCAGCAATATCCATTAATCTTTCCTGGGCGACCTTGAGGCCTTGTTCAATGCCCTTATGAGGGTCTTTACCAGATCTGGTCAGAAATGTGACTAGTATAAGGTCAAACTTGGGTGGGAGAGGGACCTTGTCAGGAATGATTGGACAGGGACATTCAGCCATGAGTTTAGTCCTAACCTCTTTATCAATAGGTTTACAAAGCCTTAGCTTGCAAAATTGGGAGTCTAGCAGGATGTCAGAGGACTCATCGTGCTGAGAGTTAGAATCAATTATAGTTTCAATAACATATTGTGAGGGGTCATTAACTCTCTCATTGAAGGGAGTGTCATCATCAGAGTAACCAGCACCATATTCCTCTACTACCTGTGGATTGTGTGAAGTAGAACCCTCTAAAGGGTCTAATTCTTGATGGCATGCGAAGGGAGTATGACTTAGTCTGCGGGCTTTAGCCGGCGCTTTGCCCTTACCGGCTGAAGCGCTGTCACCCTTCGTGGGCCTTTTGCCCCTTCATGATCAAACGGATCAATAGAATCATCAGAGTCTGAAAGGTGTTGTAGTGTGGGCTTGGGTGCCGGGTTTGGTTGCTCCTGTAGGGCAGCTAGGGCTTTCAGGATTGACTCTGCAATAGCTTTAAGCTCTGATGATATGGAAGTGTCTGGAATGTCAGACATGTTATTAAGATTGATAGACCCTTTAATGACAGATATTAAAAACTTTTTTTTTACAAAACACCCTTGGGGTAGCCAAGATAAGTAGTATGTGCACAGATAAAAGGGTTTCGCCCAGATTCAGCAGGGGTTCACCCTTACTGAAAAATATATGGTAAGAAAATCACAGCATAGAAGTGGGGTTTATCCCCTAAATAAGTGGAGTTAGGCACGGTCAATATTCAAATAAAATGGGGTCTCCACTTATTAAATCAATAAAGATATCTCAGACAAATTACAAGTGATATTTTACAAGTTTAATATGAAGACAATATAAGGTGGGGGTCACCCACAGCAGAGGTTGTAAATTTCACAATGGGGGTCACCCACTAATAGATGCTGAGAAAGATCCTAAAAATAAATTGGGGATTTTAGGGGTATTGGACAGTTTGCAAATAAGTGGGGAGAGCCCTGCCAATCTGTTAGAAAAAAAAAAAGAGAAGGCAGAAAATCATAATTAATCTACTGAGGAACACACAGTAGAATCAATTGAAGTGATGGAGCATTAGGTACTTACCTGTGGATGAGACAGAAAAACACTAGGACCGTTGTTCCACATGCCTCAGATTATCAGCAGGGGGAAAACGGCGGGAAACTCGCAACGGCAAAAGCCGTTTAAAATGGCCGCCCGCAATAGTTGCCGGGGTCGGGACTAAACTGAAGGGAGGCGTGGGTAAGCAGAAACGGCAAGCAGGTCGCGGAATTAAGCCAGAAGGTGCAGGGAATAAGTCAGGGAGGGTCCCTCGGTACAGGGAAAGAGAAATACTCACGGGCTTACCAGAAAGCCAGCCCTGAGTGTAACAATACCAGAATTAGGTATATAGAGCACTGAAATAAAATTTTAAAAATATTACAATACTGACAAGAGTAAGATGCATCAATTTAAACAATATAACTTGTTTTAAATCGCAAATTAATTGGAACAGACTCACCTGGGAGGCAAGCAGCAAAGAAAGAGGACGTGGGAGGAGCTTCATCATCTGTTATTCTTTGATAGCTACTCTGTGATTGGTTGTTTTTGCTTTACATTGTTAACCATTTCTTTGCTGCTAGGAGGTTTGAGTAAAGAAAGTAAAGCAAATATAAAGCCTCCTGTCTTGCCATAAAATTGCAGCCACTGGTAACATCTGTAGGGGAATGAGGAGGTTATTGAATGTCTTGAGCCTGTTGCTATGTTGTTTCTGTTAGCTGGTTTGAGGATTGAGGCCTAAGGAACAGGAATGGTGATGGACACAATTATGTGAAATTATTTATTATTATTTTATTATTTATATAGCGACATTACATTCCGTAGCACTGTACAGTAGGTGGACTAACAGACATGTAGTTGTAATCAGACAATTGGACGTACAGGAACAGAGTGGTGGAGGGCCCTGCTCAATGAGCTTACATGCTAGAGGGAGTGGGGTAAAATGACACAAAGGGTAAAAGTAGGAGTATGAAGTAGGTTGTTGGAAAATTATTCAATGAGGGCTTAGTAGGTAATTTTTGACAGTTGCAATTTACTGTTAGGAGCAGCAAGAAAGGGAGAATGTGCAGAGTGCAGCAAACTTCATTGTATACAATAAATTCCATGAGTCCAAAAAAATAAAAAAAAAAAAAAAAAATATATATATATATATATATATATATATATATATATATATATATATATATATATATAAAAAATAAATAAAAAAAACATATTGGTGAAACACATTCACTGAAAATAACAATTTAATTAAAAACTGCATGTACAGAAAATTACAGTGGTATACTAGAGGTATAAAAGCCTGCATTGTTATAGTATAATTAAAAATATTGTACAATACATGAGGTGCAGTATCTCACAAGCTTCCGTCAGTACATGAAAGTTGCAGGTTGATTTGGAAATCAAATTGCTTTATTTCTATTTGTTGGTTTGTGAATTGAGGTGCTCTTTTAACCCCTTAAAACCGGAGGGCGTACTATTCTAAGCGGCTCTAAACGCCGCAGGGTGTAATAGTACGCCCTCCGGTTTTTCTTACTTACCCGGTCGCCAGCGATCCCACGCCGGTGATCGCGGTCGGGGGACTCACCTGGGATCCCAGGGAGTCCCCCGCGGCGGATCCTGCCTCCTCCGGCCCCCCCGGCCATGTGAGAGTGAGGTTCTTAGTCACAAACACTGGCCAAAATTTGCGTTTTTTGCATTTTTCACACACAAATATTAACGCTAACTTTGTCCAGTGTTTGTGACCAAATGACTACTAAAAAAGACTGGACATAACCCATTTGCAATACCTTGGGTTGTCTACTATTGCAAATGTTATGCCATTACGGGTGTAAATTTCATTCCTGGGCTACTATACAGTCTCCAAGGCAACGTAACCAATCTGGCGAATTTCAATTTCAAATGTAACGTGCTATATTTGACCCTGTAACTTCCCAAAACACCATAAAACCTGTACATAGGGGTACTGTTTTACACATGAGACTTTGCTGAATACAAATATGTGTATTTTTTTGCAGTAAAAGTAATCAGTATTATGACATTGACAGTTAAAATGTCATGTAGAACAAAAAAATAAAAATAAAAATTCTTATTTTCTCCCATTTTTTTTTCATATTAAATTGTTTCATAGCTAAATATTTGATATTAAATGAAAGCCCTGTTTCCCCTGAATAAAATAATATATAATAAGTGTGGGTGCATTTAATATGAAAGAGGTGGCTTACGGTTGGACAGACATGTAGCGCAAATGCCATGTTTTGTTTACTTTTTGTTTCTGGAGGAAGGAGGAGAGTGGGGCGACAGAGCCACTTTAACATACTTTATTTTGTGTGTATTGTAGGTTTTGGCAAACTCCAAGACCTGGGAGCTATGACCTGATCATTTGTATTATTTATTTTTTGTGTGCCCTGACTCCAGAAATATGAATCATATTTGCTGCTAAATTTGATTTTGATTCTTATGTTATGCGAGAAACTGACTATTACTTATAATAGTTGACCATTTCTAAGTAGAACAAAGTTGAAAATAAGTCTTGCATAGTCTGTTAATTTCTCAGGAAAAAAAAAATAATAAAGTATACTTCCTCTATGAAATGTCAAAGCATTTTCACAGTGCAATTTGATCTACTTTAATTTTATACCAGGTTGACTTGAAAGTAATTGCCAAAGGGATCTTGAACATTTCCTTGCAATCTGTTACAAAGCATTTTGGCACTGATGGGCTTCCCTTTGCAGTTGTAAAAATTTAAATAATGATTTCCCATTCCGTATCCAAAGCAGTGTAATGTTATATCCTTTGTTAGTCATTGAACTTATGATTTAGTTTCTTGAAATCGGTGGGAAACATTGGCCACTATTGATAATGGAATGACACGATCTGAAAGAATAGGTTGGTCAAGTCATTGTTAAGTGGATTATATAATAGGCCAAATAATAGCCTTGGGGCAAAGCACCTTTTTTGGCTGTGAATATGCAAGTCGCCTGATTTTATTTTTTATTTTTTCAAAGCAAAGATGCATGGAAGCAAACAAAATGTTTTCTGTGTTCAGCTGTTTTTTTTTTCTTTTCAAAAAGTATTTATTAGTTTAAATGAAGGGCAAATGCCATAGCCCCGAAGTACATTTTGACTATAAACTCCTCTAAAGCCAAGCAGAACAGAATAACTGGAAGTTAAACCACACACTGCTGTAATATCAAATGCGCATAAAATAGCATATATGACACAAATCACCATGGGACTTTTTAGGCAGAAAAGCCTTATCTGACTGTAAGATAAAAAAAGGACTTTGAACGTTTGCCAAAAATAAATTGCTTTAAAAGATGCTTGCTGATTTAGTGGAATCGCCGCAGCTTAGGTCTGGGAGCATGCTGATAGTCATGCAGGTTAGATGTAATCATGCCTAAGGAAGCACTGCTATTTCTGTCCTGGGAAGTTAGCACTCTGTCTGCTCATCAGATGTTTCAACACTGACATACCCTGAAAGAAGATGGCTTTTCTTATCTAAGTAGGTGTGACGAAGTTCCCTTCGCCACTTGTGCCTGGAGAGGACTAATTACCAGCCTCTTGCCGTATGACTATGGTCCCTGGGAGATTTTGCCAGTTAGAAACACCATTTGGACTTATTGGTGTTTTAAAAGACTGTTGTGGTCCTTTAAATGGTACTGGCACAGTTCTGCAACGGTCATATTTTCAAACACTGACTGAACTTAACTGTCATTTTGTTTTCCTCTGAGGAGGAGTTGTTTTGCTGCATGAGTGCTGTTGCTTTTGTGTGCTCATTAAACAGACCTGCTTGACCCTTTCTTGAAGCCTTGGCTCATGCTTGGGGGATGGGATAAGTCTGCAGTGCTGATGGTGTCGGTTGGAGTGCTCGGCAAGCACTAGGAGCATCGATTGGCGGAGGTACTCGGTCGGAGTGCCAGCGCGTCCGTCACATTTGGTGGCAGCGGTGGGATGGCATCCTAGTGTGAGGAGAAGCAACTCAGAGACACCGGTAACGTGTTGATCATAGTGAGGGCAACACTAGCATTCGTGCAGCGCCCCTGGAAGCAGAGGTGCCCATTGACTTGGAGCAAGCAAGTATGGCATACTCTGACTCATGCGAAGATTTTCTGGCCAAGGTGAGGCAGCGAGTTGCCTGGTATGGCCCTGATGTGTCCATGGATACCTTCCAGGCGATCTGGAACCAGGTAACCATTGAAAGAGAAGCAAAGAGTGACCAAGAATTCCTACTGGCTAAAGCGAAGAAAAGAAGCCTCCAACGAAAGGAGGTTAGTCTCTCTCACCAGAGGCAGCCTCCATAGGGGACCTCCATAGACTGGTCCTGTGAGGAACCCCAACAGGCAGGTGGAGATGGGACTGAAGTCTCTCCACCGGCCCCACAGGGATGCTGGCAGTTGGCCCAGATCCCCAACTGCACCTGCAGCTACCGGCAGAGGAGGCAGGTGGTCTTTATTCCCAAGTCCTGGGTGGAACCTCAAATGGCAGGTGGAGATTGGACCGAGGTCTCTCTACCGGCCCTACAGGGATGCTGGGCAACCGGCCCAGATCTCCAGTGGCAGTGCACCGTGCAGAGGGAAGAGAGAACCGGTCTCCTTCCCCAGCAGCAACCCGAGGTGGTGGACCCCTAACAGGTAGGTGGAGATGGGACCAAGTTATCTCTACTGGCCCTACAGGGATATTGGGCAGCTGGCCCAGATCACCAGCCGCAGCTGGAAGTACTGGGAGTAAGGACAGGCGGTCCTATTCCCCAGTGGCAGTACATCTCACAGGGAGAGGAGACAACCGGTCCCCCTCCCCAGCGGCAGTGTATCCTACAGGGAGTGGAGAAAATCAGTCTCCCTCCCCAGCAGCAGTGTGCCTCCCAGGGAGGAGAAGGCGTCGTCCTTCCTCCCCAGCAGCAGTATGTCTTATTGGGAGAGGAGACAGTCGGCCTCCCTTTCCAGCGGCTGAATGTGTTAGTGGGAGAAGAGACAACCGGTCTCCCTCCCCAACAGCAACCAGAGGTAACCGAGGTAGGGGACCTCATGGACTGGTCCTTGGTGGACCCCCAAATGGCAGGTGGAGATGGGACTGAGGTCTCTCCACCGGCCCTACAGGGATGCTGGGCAGCCGGCCCAGATCCCCAACTGCAGTTGGAGCCCCAGGGAGAGGAGGCAACCGATCTCTCTCCCCAGCAGCAGTGTGAGCCTCAGAGAGAGGAGACAACTGGTCTCGCTCCCCAGCGGCAGCAGGAGTACCAGGAGGAGGAGGTAGGCAACCCCTCCCCTCAACAGCCAACCCCTAACCCGGTACTGGGTTTAGTGGAGATGATGTAAGCTGCTGGCCTCTGCCCACTAGTTCCCCTCAGCAACCTGGGACATACAGGCCAGACCAGGAATCACCAGGTGCAGTAATGTTGTATTGTGGGTGGGCTACTCTGTTAACTGTTTGTTGTGGGTGGGCTACTTGACTAACTCAGGTACTGACCGACAGAAGGTCAGGTACCTGGTTAGTTTCCCCAATGGGAAAGATGTGTGACAAATTGCCCTTCGCCACTTGTGCCTGGAGAGGACTAATTACCAGCCTCTTGCCGTATGTCTATGGTCCCTGGGAGATTTTGCCAGTTAGAAACACCATTTGGACTTATTGGTGTTTTAAAAGACTGTTCTGGCCCTTTAAATGGTACTGGCACAGTTCTGCAACTGTCATATTTTCAAACACTGACTGAACTTAACTGTCATTTTGTTTTCCTCTGAGGAGTTGTTGTTTTGCTTCATGAGTGCTGTTGCTTTTGTGTGCTCATTAAACAGACCTGCTTGACCCTTTCTTGAAGCCTAGGCTCTTGCTTGGGGGATGGGATAAGTCTGCAGTGCTGATGGTGTCGGTTGGAGTGCTCGGCAAGCACTAGGAGCATCGATTGGCGGAGGTACTCGGTCGGAGTGCCAACTGGTCCGTCACAGTAGGGAGTAGGGAAAAAAGCACTATAGTATTTTGGAAATTAAAAAAGTTTGGAATGTTTTTATCATAAGGATTGACACATTTGCTTTGAATCTAGGAGCCAGCTAAAAAAGTCAGGAGCCATTTTTTAATTTTAACTAACAAAGCTTTATTTTCAGTGACAAAAATAACAGGTCTTAAATGGACACTATAGTCGCCCAAAGCACCACAGCTTAATATAGTGGTTCTGGTGTCTATAATCTATCCCTGAAAGCTGTTCAGTGTAAACACTGCCGCTTCAGAGAAAAGGCAGTGTTTACATTGCTGTCTAGTAACACCTCTAGTGGCAGTCACTCAAACTGCCTCTAAAGGTGCTTACTAATCCAGTGCTGCACAGTGTGTAGCACCTAAGTTTAGCATGCACTGAACGTTCCTCATAGAGATGAATTGATTTAACATTGCTGAACAGGCTGACAAATAGCCAAACGCCAGTACGAAATTCTTAGCCATCATGGCAACTTGGCACCTGGGATTTGTTGAGACCTGTTTTGTTAGAATTAATCTTGCAGCTTGTGAAAGCAGGGCTTGCCAAATCTTAAAGGAATACTACAAGCTGTAAGTAACCACATTTTCTAATATATTATAGAACATATGCCAGTAAAACATTTGTAATCTCTTTCTGTTAACTGAAGTCTGAACTTATTCCACAAATACCTACTATGTAATTGCATGCATCATATAAGATAAATATTAATGGCCAAGCTGATAGTGGTAGCAC
Source organism: Pelobates cultripes (assembly GCA_933207985.1). Classification (NCBI taxonomy): domain Eukaryota; kingdom Metazoa; phylum Chordata; class Amphibia; order Anura; family Pelobatidae; genus Pelobates; species Pelobates cultripes. Next base: position 278,842,130 of record OW240913.1, read on the forward strand.
CATGCCTGCTATCCGCTTACTAACAGATCTGTTTAGAGATCTTTCAATGTAGCTGTGACTAAACACAGATATTTGGCAGAATTCAGCCAATTTAAAGGCTTAGTCCAACCACCATGAAATCTTTAGTGATCTGAAGAGGCCGTGATGGTAGGAGTGTATATATGCAGGGGAAGGGAACTCTCTCTCTGTTCTAAAACTGAGAGAAATCCTCCCTCACTCATCCTTGCTATTCCCCCTTTCCCTCTCATTGCTGGTCTCCACTCTGATCCAGCAAAGTGGTCCAATCACAGGCTTCTCTATTTCTCTACGAGCTATTGAGTTAAAAAAATTCACATGTGACAGATCCAATTAAAGTTCTATAGCATTCCTGTTTATAGAGCTCCAACATCTCTAGTGATGTACAGTGTAAGGACTAGCTCATATGCACGTGACATTTAACATACGGTGACAACTTAATAAAAGAACTAATAATAAAATCACATCAGACAACATACAGCAACTAATAATAACATAATGACATTTATAAAGAGACGGGGAAGACAATATTAAACACAAAATAACTCTCCTGCCTGCAGAATTAGCAAATGCAAATCTTCCTGAATATGCAAATGACAAGCCTTGCTATTCAGGCAGTGCATATAGCTGTTGCTACCAGAGGGTGCTATAAGCCAAAATACACCTAGCTAGTAACAAGCATCAGCAGGAGAGAAAAGCACACAAAACAATTTTATAATAAACAAACATATTATACACACCCTGCACCTATAATGGGCAAAAGGTGACTTAGACATTGGGGTAGTCCAGGGTCCTACATAAAGTGTCCATATGAAACTCCAGGTGATTATGACTACCTTCACAGTTATGTTGCGTTTGAGACCATATGGCAGCCCCGGAATGTAAACTAGCCCCATAATGGCTTATGTTTGCAAAATTAGACAACCCGGGATATTCAAAATGGTATGGACATTCTTTTTCAGTAGCCACTTTGTCTAAGTGGCCAGTTAGTGTTCTTTTTTTTTCCCACACACAAAAACTGCATTTTCACTGATGATATCGTCATCATGATACCTGTTACCGTTTTAAAGTACTCATATTTGTGTTCAGTGAAGTATCACAAGTTCAACAGTACCCTTCCTGTTGCCCTGCTTTTTTTTTTTTAAAGCCCACGTTTTGCAGGGCAGCATAGTACGCCTGTCGTCATTAAAGGAACACACCAATGCTACAAATAAATATACACTGACAAAATAAAACGTACATGACGCAGAAGCCTCTGTATAAAAGCATTGATTCAATGAAGAGCATTGGTCCCAAGGAGAGAATTGAATTGGACATTGGCTGAGGAAGCTATGCCTCCTCTTTGATGCCACAGGAGTCAAAGAGGTAAGTATATTTTATATGCAAACATGAGGTGAGAGTACCTTTTTTTTCAAATAGGGACAGGAACACTAATGCGTTAGGAATACAGGTTTGTATTCCAAATGCTTTAGTGTTCCTTTAAACTTTTCTAAACTATTTATGATACTTATTTCATTCAGATGAAAATTGTAATGAATATGCAATATATTTGCAACAGAAATAAAACCCTAGTTTTTTTTTTTTGCATGTTTTAAAATAAAAATGTTTTTACTGCCCACAATTGATGTTCCCTTGTAATCATATGGATTATTTAACACAGGAAAAAATAATCCCACCATCTTCCTGTCAATGAAATGATCACTACCTATAATTTACTGAAAAACACATTTTCTCTTACTAATGTTAATCATTAAACACATTTCTTATAAATCACAATAAATCACTTTTCCAGGACAGCTAAATAAATCATGATTTGTTTTTGTTTTTTTTCATTTATGTACCAACAATTAAAAAACATAGTATGATGTTCTCTCCTACCAATGTCCCCTTATCTTGTATTCCGTATACTAAAGCGCAATATACATTTATTGAAGCGTAGGATAGGTTTATACTCCTGATAGTAAGATTGAAAGACGGTGGTTCTAAATCTCCCAAATGTACACAGCTCATTTTCAGTGCTTGATGGATTTTACTTCCCCAGCATTACTGTCCATTTAATCGAGGGATCTTAATTGAATATATTGCTGAGATTGTTAATGGGGGGGGGGGGGGGAGGACTTACTATACAGAAAAGTTAATACAGTGTTTTCTCCTCTGCAGCATGACTGCCCAGTGTATTGGAAACAAGTTTTATATTTATAAAATAACTACCTAATGGAACACTCTAAAAGATATATTTATTTGTATTGAGACGTGTTACTTGTTTATTTTAGACTACCCCCGTTGTTTTAAAACATCATAAAGAAAACAACTTACACCTAGCTTTTATTCCTCATTGATGCCCCATCATCTAGTGAAGTCATCAAGACTGATGACTTTTGTTGTCAAATGTTTCTCACAGAGACGCACTGAGGACACATTGCAAGTGCGAGATTGGACATGCCCAGAGGTTATAGGTAAGTGTCAAACATCAGATCTGAACACTTACTGTTGGTGCCTTCCTGTCACCATAACTATTGCAGCATGCTTTTTATGCTTTTTATGCTTTATATTTAAATCTTCCATGGTAGAGATTTATTTTCAGTTGCATGTGCAAATGGAAAAAAAATCCACTGTAATTTTATTTTTCATTGTGTCCCCATACATATTACATATTGTTTTTTGAAACAACACGTAATGCTTTATTCTGATACTCTGAAACACAACACGAAAAGAACACTCCTAACACCCTAACCATTATATATCCTTTTCATAGTTATGGTGCTAGGTGTGCCCTTGACAACCCCTCCTTTTCCCCATTGTAAGCAGTAAATCCATTTTAGAATGATTTGCCTTGTTACCTGAGATCTGCTGTGCGCTGCTCTCCACTACCCCGCCACAGTGCCGGTAGCTCTATTGGTTCTGCTTTGCTAAGCACTTTTAGAGGAATTGCAATGTTGACATTGCATGGTTTAAGACTGCCTCTAGTGGCTGTCTCCAAGAGGTGCTTTCTGCAGTCTCACGGAGTTAACACACTGTGTCATGTCCAGTGTGTTGCAAATCCCAAATGGAAACCATTGATTAAATGCTTTCCTATGCGGAAGGTCTAATGCTCAGGACTTGCCGTTTTCCCCCATCACACTGATGTCGCGGACAAAGAATATGGATCCAGTGTCGAGGGACCTGGGGAACAGAATCATAGGGTCAGTGGTAGGGAAATGGATTTTCAATGCTTTCTTTGCCATGGGGGAGGGTGGTGCAGAGGCACTCTCTAGTGTTAGGAATAAAGTTTTGTATTCCTAACACTATAGTGTTCCTTAAAATACTAATTTGAAATAAACTGATAACAAAAATGCTAAATGGACACTGAATGTACTAAAACCATTTAATCTCTGAACTGGTTTATAGTACCTTTAGTATAGCACTCTGGAGCTGTAGCTCCATTCATTGTTCAAGCCATTTTTAAGCAGTTTAAAGGAACACTATATGTTCAGGAACACAAACATGTATTCCTGACTCTATTTTGTTAAAACCACCATCGTGCCCCCCTTGGCCCCTCAGTATAGTAAAATATTACATTTCTTCCAGTCTGCTGCTGCTGGCTCCGCCCCTCTGCCTGCCTGGCTGGCCTCATCAGAAGTGGTGATCTGGGTTAATCACAATGCTTTAATATAGGAAAGGATCAGCATCTCCTCCTTTAATCAATGCATCTCTATGAGGAAGGTTCAGTGCCTCCATGCAGAGGGTGGAGACACTGAATGGCTACCCCAGGAAGCACCTGTAGTAGCCATCTGAGGAGTGGCCACTGAATGTATCTCTAGGCTGGAATGTAAACACTACAAACCAAAGAAAAGAGTTACCTGCACACTACTCTAAATCGCTATGCATATTTAGACAAATAGAGTTTTTTTTGTTTCACTTTAATGGTAAAAGACCACCTGCCACGTCAAATCGCAGAGATTTTTTTGCCTAAAGCTGAAGTAAGCAAGATGAACTTGACATAGCAGGTGGGCTTACACCTAATGGCAATTGAAGTAAAACAAAAAAACTAAATTTTTCTAAATATGCGTTTGGATTTGGGGTAGTGTGCAGGTAACTCTTTTCTTGTATTTTTGTTGTATGTATTGGGGCTGACGTGTGCTATGGTCACTGCTGCCGCCCATGAGTAGTGGGAGTCTGAGCACAGGACTTATTTCTGTGTATTTTGAATGTAAACACAGCCTTTTTCTTTCAAAAACACAGTGCGGAAGGGACTCACCAGAACAAACACAATATGCTGCAGTTGTTTTGGTGAGTATAGTGCCCCTTTAACACTGAATTCGGGTCCCTTGCTGTAAGTGTGGCTATAGCAGAGATTACACAGTGTCTTCTAGTCATAACAATTCATACCAGCAATGGTCACTGTGGTGGTAGGCTGAAAGCAGTTAATTGAGCCAATAATAGTTGACCACTGAGACTAATGCTTCCTCATTAGCCTGAGCACCACAGACGGGATAGGACTCTCATATTGCATAACATTGGGACTCTCATCATTTTTTAACATTGAATGGAAGGATGATACCAGGGTACTTAAGACTCTGTAACCATTTCAGTGAGATATAGCAGTTGAAGTACTTAGTGTCTTTTTAATTTATTTGTGCTCATAAATCTAGGATGCCGATAAATCTAGGATGCCGATCAGGTTTTAAAGTTGCAGGAGTTGCAGGCCCAATAGTATAAGTAGGGAATAACTTTCAACGTTAACTTTGCAAAAGCAAGTGTGTTTGGGTTTGTAGAGATGTTTGTTAGGTTTGACACGAGACTCCCATGTTTTCAGCGTCAGTGGTACTTTGTTTATTGCTATAAATATAGGGAACTGAAAAGGTTGTCCTTTTATTTTCAGATCTGTTTTAGAATTCCATGTTTACTATTCAGTTTGTCACTACCTTTTGATCTTAGCCAGACTATACCATTGCTTCTGTACCAGACTCCTCCCGTCATTATTTCATGTTGATCTGCTGCTGCAACAACTAAAGATCAGGTTCCCTTGTTAAAGTGTGATCCTCTTAAGCGCTTCTCTGCCTTTTCTGTACATGTGTTTGTATTCTACTTGCGCACATTTGTGTACTGTTATAAATGGGCTTGAAATAAATAAGATATTTTTTTCCCCTAGCTTATATTTTCAGCATTGTGGGTCTTGCTGAAGAGCATCTTGACATTACCTATTACTAGACAAAAGACAAAAAATAATTCAGTTTGTAATATTCAATGGAGCTGAGGGGAATAATAATTTCTCTGGTCATTGTTAAAATCCATGAATAGCTCTCTTGTAGGGTGAAGAATATTTCAAACAGGCCACGGTGAATCCTGGATTAAGGTTTTATTTTTTTGTGCTTCAATTCTTGTGCTAAGCATGTCCAACACATTAGGCGATATCTGTCCACGTAGAAATTGTAGAATTGATAGTAAATGGGCTGCCGTAACCTTTACCTTGCTTGACATGATTGATAAAGGAAAATTAATTTTAACTTTTTACTATTGCAGTAAAAACTCAGAGCACTTTAAACACTAAAGATCAAGTACCCTGTCTTCACTAGCAAAAAGCTTATTGATGATTCAGCCTGAAAAGTATCATATAGAATTAAATAGATATTACACTTTATTCTTATATATTCTGCAGTATTTTTAACAACCATTGGTCAATATTTTAGGCATAATAAAATGACTGTTTTGTTTAACACCTTAAGGACTTTAAGATGTGTCATTACTTCAACTATAATGGGCTTTATGGCCTTTAGGCGTAATGATGTGTCCTGCAGATTTGGTGTGAGCATGGTTAAATCCCTGCTCACACCAGGAAACCCAGGTATCAATAGATACTTAGTGCATCCCTCTGCCAACTACGGTCATTTAGTGTATCTAGTGATTTGGAAACCTCTAGATCTGAACAGACTTTGGAGAGTCTCCCTCTATGCTCCAATGGCATTTTGCTCAGTGGTGGTGGGCTTATTTGATTGCCCACGACCTAGCGCAATACATTGGGTATACTATATTTAATTAAAAAGATATGAAGCTGTCATACTTAAAATACCCAGTAGATGGCAGGAAGACACCACTCTTTTAATTTAGATATCAATTCTGATATGAGCAGAGGGGAAACCTTTGGGATTAGATTAAGGATTAAGATTAGGTTTAGTATTAGGTTTATATTTAACATAGGTATAGAATTCAGTTTAGGATTGGGATTAGGTTTCCGATTACGGTTTGGATTAGGGCAAGCAAGGAAATTCATCTGCTGAAATCAGAAAATGGATTCCTTCTAAAACGGTTTGGTGGGTTATGCTTAAGGTTATAATTAGGGTAAAGTTTAGGATTAAGGTGAGGTTTATTTTTCGATTTTGGGGTTAGGATTTGTTTTAGAAGTAGGGTTTGGTTAAGGATTTAGATTCGGATTAAGATTGTACCTTGCAAATGTATGCAAAAGAGGTGGTATTCTCTGGGGATGTTGGTGAGTATACAGTAGTTAAGATCATTTCATTACAGTTGGACACGTGATTTAAAACAAGCAGAAAACATACAATGTGTATGTAAAAATAAAAAAAATATTTATACGACAAACTGTGAAAATAATCGTGAAAAAAATGGCACCTTAGTAAAGCTCAAAATTATCATGTGAGATTCCCCATGGAGTCAACTTTTGCAAATGGTATGCATTTATGGAGTAATTTAAATAGGCGAGCTCATAAAATGCCCCAAAATTCACCATAAACCCAGCTTGAAACTTCAATTTATCACTTAAAAAACTGAAAACAAAACTGCAATGGACATGTTATAAAATCAGCTCTACATTTTCACAAAAAAACTTGACACGGGTATACAAAGGAGTCATTTTGTACTCAGGAGATGTAGTTGAGCATAATTTAGTGATTTATATCTGATTTGAAAAATGCCTGGTTAAAATGCAATATGTAAAATATTTATTTTTACCACAAAATGTGATATAACCTGGTGAAAAAAAACACATTAAGGCACACTATACATCACATGAGATACCCTAGAGTGTCTTCTACAAATGGTAGAAATGGTCTACAAATGGTAGGTATTTGTGTGGCAAAGGCCCCAACATGAGCCATAACCCCATCAAATCTGTCTCTCAAATTCTAACTGAAAAACAGAAATAGTCAGATCTCTTATTGTCATGGTGCATCGCTTTCACTCGCCATGTTGTCTTCAGTGTCCCGGGAGTGTGGGACGTGCCTGACTCCCTCCTCGGCAGCTGGATAATTTCTAAATTTTTCGCCGGTGCAAGTGCAGGGTACGTCGCACCTGCTTTTGCCCGCTAACCCTTGCAGCCTCTCCACCTGGGCTGCGGCATACAGGGGAAGGGAGGTAAACCTTTTCTGCCCGTTGGCCGGCACCCTTCGACCCATACCTAGTATGGGAAAGCATTGGATTGACTGAAATCATAAATTCTGATCATGTCAGCAAGGGCATACAAGAACAAGTCACAGTCAGGGGAGATGTGGCTAGGGCTGCATAAACAGAAACAAAAGTGATTTAACTTCTAAATGGCTTTGCAAACAAAACATAATATGTAAGGGGACACTTGAAGAGAAATCCTTAAATTGTGGTGAAACAAAGTTATAGCTCAAATTCAAGATTTTATTTTGGTTCAGAAAGTGGACAATTATCTCCGTCATTAAGAAGGTCCTCCATAAAGTGGCTTAATTGCCTCTAGGACAACATTAAACACTCTGTAAATTTTGGATAGAAAAAAAACAGGGGCTCCCCTATCAGTCAACACTGCAAGCAGTTCTTTAAATAGATAGCTAAATGTTAAATCCCTGCTCACACCACTAACCCCAGGTATTATATGGGTCTCATTTTAGTCAGCTGGGGCCGTTATTAGTGTCTAATGGCAGTCAGTTCATAGAACCATGCCTAAACAGTTACGCTCAGCTGCAGGTTTTTCTAGCCTGGAGACTACCTTAATACAGGACCAGACAAATCCCAGACTCCAGCTTGCTAAGGCGACCAGTAAATTTGTCCTTGTGCCTGGGGTTTCTGAGCCCATTCAGCCTCCGAGGTGGCAGACTGCCTGACAGTAGAGGCTGGCAGTTGGCTCACGGAGGGCTGAGGCAGGTAGGTGGTCAGCCAACTCATGGAGAGCTGAGGGTAGCAGGCAGCTGACAGAGTGCGGCGACGATTGAGAGAGCTGTAATTTCCCTGCTGTGCGCCCTCCAGTGATGCTGGGTGCCGGGTTATCACTTCAATCCGGACCCACATCACTAAACATCGCTCTAGGGAGCAGAGCAGGAAGATGATCAAAGCAACACCATTGTATTCCAGGGATAACTGGTCCACTCCTGCTCTCCCAAAGGTAGGGAGGCTGGGTGGATTTAAATAAAAAATAAAGTATTTGTGTGTGAGTGTAGCAGGATCAATGTGTGTGTGTGTCAAATTAGTGAGTGAGTGAGTGTGTGTATGTCAGTGAGTGTCTGTCAGTGAGTGTGTGTGTTTAGGTGACTTGCCCCGCTCCAATCACATGTGTAAGGTCTTTTTACTTTTTTTCCCCCCACACTATGCTGGTGATGCCGCGGCTGGCCCCACCTTCATGGCTGAGATCATCAGGCTTTACGATCTCAGCAAATCCAATACTTCCCTATAGGAAAGCATTGGTTGACTATTGCGTAGGTGCAGCAAAAATCCATGCTGTGTCAATCAACTTCTCCTCATAGAGATGCATTGAACTAATGCCTCCATATGGGTAGCATTAACGTAGGTGCTGCACACTGACCCAGGAAGCACTTCTAGAGGCCTTCCGAGTGACTGTCACTAGAGGTGTTACCAGGCAGCAATGTAAACACTGCCTCTTGTCTAAAGTGTTTACTTTGAAAAGTGTTCAAGGACAGTCTATAGATTTCTGAACAACTAAATTAAGCAGCTCTGTTGATTATAATGCCCCTTTAAAAAAATTATTTTTGACGTTGGGAAAAAAAAATCAGTCTCTAAACTTTTTTTGAATGGCTCTTAGATTCTAAGCAAATGTGTCAAACCCTGCCTTAATAGACCCAGCCTGCCCCAGCCAATTGTGACTTATTGCAACCGTGACAGTACCTGGGCAGGACCAGACTTTAGGGGAAATTTGGCATGGAAGGAACGGATCTTGCGGCCTGCATGTATGTCTGAAGCAGAAACCCAAGAACGATCACCAGGCCCATAACCCTTCCAATCAACCAAATACTGCAGAGACTCTCAAGGAAAATCTGGAGTTGAGTATAGAGGAGACTTCGTGCTCATCCTGTCCAGAAACAACCAAAGGAGAGGGAGTATTGTAACCGCGGCTGGTTCCCTTATTTACCACTATAATGTCTTAAAGCATAGAACTTAGTAGGGCTAACCATACAGATATCTTAGCCGTAATTTTATATAGTTAGTGTAAGAGATCCTCTATTTAACATATATAAATAATTGAGAATACAATATAAAATAAGGATTGTCTTGGAAGCAATATAGTTTTGTCTTTTAGATATTTGATATATAAATGTAGACATATAAAATCCTTTATAGCAGAGTTTATAAGATTAAACTAAATGCTTGCAAATATCATTAATAGGTTAACATACCCTTCTGAACATGTCATCATGTCAGCCTCTATGTCATTTTAAGATGGAGCAGCATCTGTCTCCAAGTCTCTCCTCTCTTTCTTAACATTTAAAAGTACACCTATTTATACCTTAGGTGTCTCCATTTTAGGGTTACCGTAGTTCATATATGAAAAAGTAACACTTCTTTTACTTTATTCATTTTAGGACCTCCCTTAATTTGCCAAACATACAAGGTCATAACTAAAGTGTGTATACGCCATGGAAATTTTCCTGTCTTAGTTCAAGATGGCATCTTAAAGTCTGAACATCCTTATCTACTAAGGTTACCACAGTATATTACGTACTGAAAGAGTCATAGCATAGCCTTGAAGCTTGTTTATGCATTATTGTTATTGTAATTCGTCTGGGACAAAATGGCGTAAACATAATATGCACTGTAGGTAGGTAAGAGGTTATTTCTTAAACATCTATGAAAAACAATGTTCCATTTCTAACACCATGTCAGTTTGCAATATCTCTTGAAGACAAAGTACACAGTTTAAGAAATACAAAATTTCATTCTAAAACTTGTAATATTTGCATTTGCCCATAACAGTGTCAGAACGGGAAGTATACCTGTTGCAGATAAGGGGCTTCAGTAGGGATACATGAAATGTATTAGGTATAAGCAGAGAGGCGTGGAGAGCTAGAGAATAAGATACAGGACGAATCCTGCAAATTATTGTAAAGGGCCTATTAAAGCTGGGTGGAAACTTCATTCTAGGAACCTTGAGTTTAGTATTGCGTTTGGAGAGCCATACCCTGTCACCCATCTGGTAATCAGGGTTGGCACCACGCCTCTTATCAGCATGCATTTTGAAACCAGCAGCAACTGTTTCCAAAGCCTTGTGGACCTTAGTCCAAGTCTCACGGATGCATGTGAGGTGGTCATCCAGAGCGGGAATAGCAGTGTCAGAGAATGCCGCAGGGAGGACAGTAGGATGACGACCGTTGTTAACAAAAATGGACTATGTCCAGATGAGTCACGAGTAGCATTATTTCTGGCAAATTTGGCCCAAAGTAGTAAATCAGACCAGTTTTCTTGAGTGCCATTAATAAAACCTCTCGAATACTGTTCCAATGATTGGCTCTCTCAGCCGCACCATTGGTTTGGGGATGGTAAGATGATGAAATAGTTTAATACCCAACTGTTTGTTAAATGCTCTCCAAAACCATGACACAAACTGGGAACCCCTATCTGACACAATATTAAGCGGAAAACCATGCAATCTGACTATTTCGCGTGTAAATATGTGGGCCAGCTCTTGGGAAGAGTGAATCTGTTTAAGCGGAACAAAGTGTGCCATTTTAGAAAAGCGGTCAACAACAGTCAGGGTGGTGGTGTAACCTTTAGAAATAAGTAGTTCCACGATAAAGTCCATGGACAAATGGGACCATGGGCTACTGGGTATAGGAAGTGGTTGTAAAAGCCCACAAGGTAGTTTATGGGGAACCTAATGCCTCGTTTCCACTAAGCGGTATGGTTCTGGTCGGTTCGGTCTGTTACGCTATTTTGAGTGTTTCCATTATGAAAGTGGCCCATGTAACCGAACCAAACCGCACCATTCCTGGGCCCCCTTCAGATGTAGGTCCATATGAAATGGTACGGTACGGCTAGGGCGGAGCTACTGGCGTCACATTATACAATCAGTTGATTGGTGGACAGGAAAAGGTCAATGCTCGCGACAAATGACACGCTAGGCATTTTGTCTAAACCCTGCATGCCCTCTGGCGGTCTGACTTGCAGTGGAAACACTCACCTGAATAGACTGGACAATTCTAACCCTTCCGAATTGTACCGAACCGAACCATACCGTTCAGTGGAAACCAGGCATTAGAAACCTCACAAACAGTGCATGCCTCCACATATTCTCTGATGTCTTTTCTAAAAGAAGGCCACCAGTATGACCTGGAGATAGCGGACAAGGTTTTATTAATACCTGGTGTTAAGACCTGCAGTGGTTATGGTGCTGCGGTCTTCTGTTCCCTTTCCCAACAGCTGAGCATGAGTGATTATAGCTGCAGCAGGGAGTAGAGAAATAAGGTAGATGAAATGCAGTTCCAAGGTGATTCTTCCCAGCAAATAGAATATCCCCCAAGCATGAGCCTAGACTTCATGAAGGGTGTAACAGGAATGAATTTTATTGACAACACACAGGCTTTTATGAGAAATCCTCCTGCAAGAGGACCTCCCACAGCAAGCAAAGACAAAAGCAAATCAACATACAGATTTACAGTAATACATGCCTTTTCTCTGCCTGTTTCGGGAGGTTGAGTGTCCGATTTTAGTTCCAGACACTCGACGACCAAGTCCTGCTGACTCCCCTCGTGCGAACAAGATGGCCGCCATTTTCTATTCCTCGTGGCGTTCCGCTGTAAACAGCGGCCGCCCAGGGAGCACTTAATAGCTAGTTCCTTTGTAGTTAATGAGCCAGGAGGATGGTCGGCGTTCGGTAATTTCAAACTACTGAACCAATACATTCAATATACAGGTAATAAACAGGGAAAGTACCGAACAGAGAAGAAAATGTCAATTAAAAGTCTATTTTCTTCACACCTGGATAACCCGCCGTCACATCGTGAAACACTCTTAGTACCTCCTCTCTTTTCAGTAACAGAATAAACCGTTTATCTTGAGGTTTGTCACTAGGTTCCTGATTCTGAGCTGCCATTGTAGTACAAAGAAGAGGGGAAGACAAGGGAAGAACCATAGAGGCTACGAAACATTCAGGTGGTATGATGGGAGAGAGATCTTGTTCTTGATCAGCCTCTAGGTCAAATTGTCTAGAAAGGATGTCTGCCTTAACGTTCTTAGGACCAGGCCTATACGTGATGAGAAAGTTAAAGCGTGACAATTACAAAGACCATCTAGCTTGTCTAGAAGACAGCCTTTTAGCATCTCCAATGTATGCCAAGCTTTTGGAATCAGTTATGATCAGGAGAGGGTCCTTGGAACCTTCTAAAATATGTCGCCATTCTTTCAGAGCTAGTATAATGGCTAACAATTGTCTATTACCAATATTGTTATGTTCCGCTGGCGACAACTTTCTAGAAAAGAACCCACAAGGATGCAAAGGGGTATCCCGACTCTTCCTCTGAGAAAGGACAGCTCCGACCCCTGTTTCAGAGAGGTCTACCTCTAGTATGATGGGTTTGTGTGTATCAATATGTCAGCAGCAGCAGCGAATAATTTCTCAAGTAGCTCAAAAGCTTCTTTAGCTGCTGTAGACCGTATCTTACAGTCAAAACCCCTTTTGTGTCATTGGTGACAGGGGCTATCACAGAAGAGAAACCTTTAATGAATCTCGGTACTATGAGTAGGTTATGTATAGAGTCCCACAAGGGAAAACCAACATCAGGAGTGCTCCACTGTATAAGAAATGAGGAAGGCCCTACGGAATCAATCTAAGGATAAAAAGGCATATGCAAACAAAAACACAGGCTCCTGACGACGGCGTTTTGAACACGCGTCGAGTGGTTTCTCTTTCTTTAATCTCTGCACTTGGCAGCACTTTTTTATTTTTGTTACCACTATGGTTATTGATTTTTAGGTGTTTATTTATAACTTTAGTAGAGTTGGTTCAGGTAGACACTAGTGGTCAGACCATGGTGTCGAGGTAACTTTTAGGGTGAATTGAGAGATTTATTTATTTTTTGTGTGAGTCTTTTCATCTGCGTTTATACCAGATTACCTGGTCCCTTGTTCTCTGGGGACCCTGTGCCCTTTCTCTCTCCCTAACCTCGTTTACACTACCTTCCTGTCAGTCGGACACTAGGGGAACTGGAACTTAGATGCTAGCCAGCACTCCAGACAATTGATCCCCTGGGCACTGTTTAGTAGATCTCCCTTTTTTCAAGTTATACTTTTTGTTTGCATATCCCTTTTCATCCTTAGATTGATTAAAGGTAGGGCCTTCCTTCCTCATTTTTTATACAGTGGAGCTCTCCTGATGTTGGTTTCCTCTTGTGGGACTCTATAGATCACCTCCTCCTATTACCTACATATTTTGGAGGGTTACCCCCTCATTGGAGCTCCCTATTAGGTGGTTACACTGGTGCAGCTCATGAGCCCTTGACTTGTATCTGGACTCCTGACCTGCACTCTGTTTACTTTATTTCTTCATTTTGTGCTTTAATGAATCTCCTATAGTAATTGGCAAACGCAATAAACCGTTGAATGGCTTTTAACCCATTAGGAAATGGCCAGTGTAGAATGGCTTCTAGTTTGCGAAGGTCCATCTGAAAACTAAAGGCCGAAATATTACCTAAAACTGTACCTCTGTCTAGTCAAATATGCATTTCTCAAGTTTGCAATAAAGACAATTTTTAAGCAAAGTTTGTAACACTTGCTTCACATGCTTATGATATTTCTGGAGATCGGGGGAATAAATGAAAATATCATCCAGATAAACTAGTACAAAGATATAAATGTAGTCTCTAAGAACATTGTTAATGAACTCCTGAAATACGGCCGGAGCATTGCATAGGCTGAAGGGCATGACCAGATACTCATAGTGCCCACTCCTGGTATTAAATGCAGTTCTCCATTTGTGGCCCTCTTTAATCCTTACCAAATTGTAGGGGCTCCTTAGGTCGAGTTTGGTAAATACCTTAGCGCTTTGGAGTCTGTCAAACAGTTCTGAGATAAGGGGAATGGCATAAGCATTTTTGATGGTGATTTTGTTCAATGCCCCATAACAGGGATAGGAAATCTTTGGCACTCCAGATGTTGTGGACTACATCCCCTATAATGCTCTTACACCCATAATGCTGACAAAGCATCATGGGAGGTTTAGTCCAAAACATCTGGAGTGCCGAAGGTTGCCTATGCCTGCCCTATAATCAATACATGGGTGTAATTCTCTATCTTTTTTGGACACAAAAAAGAACCCCGCACACGCAGGTGATGAAGACTTGCGTTTGTGTCCCTTAAGTAAAGACTCTTTGATGTAATCCTCCATAATCCTACTCTCCTGTGGAGACAAGGCATATACTGCTCCCTTAATAGGTCTATGGTAATAGATCTATGAAACAATCATAAGATCTTTGAGGAGGTAGTGTATCAGTGTGACTTTTACTAAACGCTTCTCTAACCTCCCAGTACTGCACAGGAATTTCGGAGGTCTGAGGTGTAGGAGTAGGTAAGGTAATGATGTCCACTCTTTTTATAATGGGTAACATGCATCTCTCACTACAGCCTTTACCACATTCCAGTATTTCCCCCTTAGCCCAGTTAATATGAGAATTGTGCTTAACAAGCCATGGGAATCCTAATATAATGGGACAAGAAGGGGAAGCAATTATCTGAAATGTCTTCTCTTCTTTGTTTAACGCTCCTATAGTAATACTAATAGGCCTAGTTTCGTAGGTAATAAGAGGTTGAGAAAGCGGTCTCCCAGCAATGGTCTTGAACGCCAAGAGTGATGATCTCTCCTTGATGGGTAGGAAGTACTTACTGACAAATTGCATTTCGATAAAGTTTCCTGCAGCACCTGAGTCTATCAGGGCTTTGCATGAGAAACCTTTCTTGTTGCATAGAGCAGTAATATCCAGGAAAAATCTACTTTGGGTAGTACCAGGGGACATATCCATCACACCTAAGACTTGTCCCCTTATTGTTCTTAGGTGCGGAAGTTTTCCGGATGTATGTGGCAAGATTCTCTCATATGCCCTTTCTTGCCACAATAGAAGCAAAGGCCCTCTTTTCTCCTAAACTGTTTCTCTGCCATCCAACTACATAGGTTCAGTTTCAGACTGTACATAAAGGCCAGGGACAACAGGTTTTGAGAAGCAAGGTACCAGTGATATATTTATATGTCTGGTTCCATTTCTTGTCATCTCCATATTCAAAAGTCGGTTATCTATATGCATCACATACATGATGTAATCATTTAACCTCTTTGGTAGATCTTTGGCAGCAATTTCATCAAGAAAAGCTTTGAATAATCCCTCTTTAAATGCAGAGATTAATCAGCTATTAGTCCAGTCTACCTCAGTAGCCAGGGTGCGGAATTCTATGGCATAATCTGGCACAGACTGGTTCCCTTGTTTGATACGCATTAGGGCAGTGTAAGAGTCTTCTTCCCTTCCTAATGGTTCAAACGTTAATTTAAATTCCGCAAGGAATTCCTGGTAATTATAGGCAATAGTCCTATCACTTTCCCATAATGGATTGGCTCAAGCTAAGGCTTTACCTTTCAATTGGTTTATTAAGTACCCAATTTTAGATCTGTCCGTGGGAAAGGACCCAGTGGAGGCTTTAAAATGGTACTCAATCTGATTAAGAAATCCCCGACATTCTTGAATATTACCTTCAAAATGCGGGGGAGGTGGTAGGGAGATAGTAGGTGACTGATATACTATAGTTGTAGGTACAGTAGGCAGGGGTGTAATTGCTGGAGGGACATCAGGCTGTAAATGAGACGTGCTTATTAAAAGCCTGGGCAAATTGATCCATACGGTGATCATTTTCCTCTAGCTTTCTCTCGCAAGCTGCTATGTGCTGACACAGTTCTGCAGGATCTATGGCCATGTCGTAATGTCAGGATTACTGTTGATCCAGCACGCAGAAATAGTATCACACCTATGACTTAGGAAAATGTCTAAACGGACCTTAGAATGGCCGGACTTAACGTATCCGAGAATAGTCAAAATACTTGCCGAAGTCAGGGACACAGAATGAAACATAACGATTAGGAAAAGCCAAAAGTCAAGGATACCAGAAATCAGGGAAGTCAAAACAGAGCCAAAGTCAAAAACCAGAAAAACACGATCAGAAACACACTCTCGGATAACCAGCAAAGAGAAACCACAAGAGGGCACTGATCAAAAGGCAATTTGGGTTTAAATAACCCTCCTCAAGCTGTAATTGGCTGTATGTGGCCTCTGACCCCAAAACGTGCGTTCACATCTATGATGTGACGCTACACGCACGTAAGCGCCATCATTAATGTGGGCAAAGGCTATATTCCAATTAAAACCGGAACCGCAGCGGCCGGCATCTCTAAGAATGCCGCACACGCTGGGCACGGGGACGGAAGGAGGTCGGGTAGCAGTCTGCCACGAGCAAGGTAAGTATTTACTATTTCTGTCGGTGTGACCGCTGTGTTTCTGTACGGCCACGCCGACCGAATCCCGCGGAACCGTGACACTTATGCTGGGCTTTGTTGCAGCCACACCGATCTCATTATAGTTGGTTGCGAATCAGGTTTCATTCATAATTGGCTACAAACATACAAAGTTAAGCCCTGCGCTCAAAGTCCCACTACGTCTGGGCGGCAGTAATGACTAAAGTATACATCAGTCTTAATACATACAATAAAAAAAAAAACTAACAAAAAATTTTACTTTTTGGGGGTTTTCATTATAATTACATGTTCTTGTTAAAATGGCCAGTAGTTTCTAATGATGTGCGCAGGCTGTGTTTTATGATTCTTTTTTGGCGTCCCCACAATTGTGAAACCAGGATGCAAAGTCTGGACTTGGATCATGCAAGCATTGTCTCAGCTCCTGCATTATCTAAAGCTGTGTAAAACTCTGCTACTATACCGCTATGTATGTTTTTTTTTTTTTTTTTGTGTGTGCTAAAATGACCTTGGCTTATCACTCCCTGAGAAATGTGATCTGGCCAGTCCTGTGCTATTTAACTTTTATATTCCAAGTCAGTTGTATCCTTAATGGATGGTTAGTTTTTAAAATGTCTTTCTTCTTGTTCTTCCTGCTGATTCTTGACTACTGTTGTTTTTTTCCTTTTGAACATCTTTCTTTGCTTGTTGTACTGCACACATCTGATTTATAAATATCTAATCCCTCCCTTTTCTTTTGTTCACCTCTGTAGGTCGTGGCTCATATTTCAGATAGTCTCTCCATCTTATGCTGGATGAAATCCAGCTGTCTCCAGTTTAATATGACAAAAACTAAAATCCAATTTTCCCACCCTTCACTCTGTCACTAACCTTTTATTCCCCTCTTCTCTGTGCTGACATCCCATGCATCACCACAGCTTTGTTTGCCAATATTCGGGCATTATAACTGACCAGAAAACTTTCCACTCCTGTTTGTAAGCTACAGTCTCAGAGGATAGTAATTAATGTTTTATGTTTGTGAATCTCCTAGCGCGCCATTTCCTAAATGCCTTTCATGTCCTATAATAAAAAGCATGATTTTCTGTTTTTATACCGTTGAATGTCAGCCGAATCAGTTACACGTTTTTAATTTGTGATATTCTCTCCTTCTGGTTTACAAAGTAAAATTTTTAACTATCTACACTAACGAAGTGTTGCATAAAAGTCACAATAACTGATGAGAAGCAAGTGAGCATTATAAATGGTTTTGTAAATCTATATCTCTCCATAAAATCATTAATTCGCCTCTGTCATGATCAACACGACTCAATGTCACTTCATTGAGAATTAAACTTAAATTCTGTGTTTGCATAGATTAAATTATTTATTACTAAAGCGTCAGACTTTACCGCTATGGTGTCACCATAGCAGTAAAGACTACAAACATTAAAGTCAGGACTCCAAGGGATGTGTTTGCATCCCACAATGTCTAGAATGCACCACACACAAGGAAGTAAGTGCCAAAAAGTGAACTTGTTATCCTAATTATTATGAAAGCACCAACAAATTCCACAGCGCTCGGCACAATCGGTGGACTAACAGACTAGTATTTCTAACAAGCTGAGTTAGACACACATGAACGGAGGGTGTTGAGGAAAGGTAGGGAAGCAAAGTAGGTTGCTAGAATAGTTTTCAATGAGGGCTTACTTGTTTGTTTTTTTATGACCAAGTCTCAGTAGAGAAAGCAAGGTGCGGGGAGGAAAAGCTGTTAACCAGTTTAACTTATATGCTTTCTTAAAGAAGTGAGTTTTCAATGATTTTATTGAATGAATGGAGATTGGGTAAAAGGTAAAAGACCAGGGAAGGGAGTTCCAAAGGATCGGTGCAGAGAAACCTAAAGCTTAGAGTACGAACAGACGATAGATGCAGAGAGAACGGGACATACTTGTGTATTAGGAAGGATAGGTAGATAGGAGCAGTGTTGTGTAGATATTTGTAAGCAAGTATCAGAATTTTTAATTTGGCCCTATATCTTATGGGAAACTAATGTGGAGAATGACAGAGTAGTATAGGCGTAGGAGGTGCTTCTGGAAAGGGAGATGAGACTCACTGCCACATTCATTCATTATATACACTGTAATGGGGCACATAAGACCACTGAGAAGTGTATTGCAGTAGGCAAGGCTAGAGAGGGTAGCAGAATGGACCAGCACTTCGGTTGGGTCTTAAATGTTTATGAGATGGAAGTGGCAGGATTTGGAAATTGACTGGACGTGAAGGAGAGGATTTGTGAATGACCCGCCTACTGCTGTAAACATCAAACACATACATGGTTTATGGTGTAGTACTTTTACATATACAGTTGCAAGAAAAAGTATGTGAATCCTCTGGAATAATATGGATTTCTGCACAAATTGGTCATAAAATGTGATCTGATCATCATCTAAGTCACAACAATAGACAATCACAGTCTGCTTAAACTAATAACACACAAAGAATGAAATGTTGCCATGTTTTTATTGAACACACCATGTAAACATTCACAGTGCAGGTGCAAATTGGAGTAGAAGTGGGGGTAGTCAACCAGGTTTGCACATTTTTATGGGGTTGATTTGTTTAAGGGGTTTGTCCCGCTATCACCCTGGTAAGGTACCAGTCCATAAATTCAAAGGTAGATTTGATTTTGGACTGGATATATCTATCCAAAGAGTCAACTTAAGGTTGCCAATTAAGAATTTTTTTTTTTTTTTTTTGTCAGTGCCGTTTGATGAGGCTTCAAACCAATTCATGTCAAATAGAAAATACATTTTTGTATGAAGCAATAACGGAGGGGTAGGGAGACTAATCAAATTATGTCATATACATTTGTGTTGCAGCCAAGATCATTTTCTGTCTTTACAAACATATATATTTGTATGTATTCCATTGATTATGTAAATGTAGGGTCTATTGTATATTTGCTGGGTTTTTTACACATCACTTTTTAAGTACCTACTGCTATTGAACTGTGCTTTATCTGGAATCCTACTTCGATCTACTTACTCAGAACGGCATAGAGAATCTGCTCTCTTCTTGAATCAAGCTGGGTACTGACGTTAAAAAATAAGCCATTATGTCCTTGCCTTTTTTGGGTTAACCATTTATTGCTCATAAAACAAAGGCCGTGAACATACAGTGCTGGGCAGTTAAATACCAGTCCAGCTGGAAGCCTGCAACAAATAATGGAATATCAGATCATTGAAATTCCCTGATGCACTCTACAGCAGTGTATTATAATGCCTGTTGTTTGCAGTTTTCATCATTCCCCTCTTTTAAGGCATTCCAGAAGCATTTTGTTGGTTATATATATATATATATAAAGGAATCCGTATAATTCATGCCCATTATTCGTCACCCATTATTTAACACCATGCACCAGATAGTGTTTTTAAGAAAAATGCCGTATAGTAGCAATCTCCTTTCCTTTCTGTGACATGCCACTCTAGCAGAGTCTTACAGGTTGTTGCGATAATGTGTGAGAGCCACACACTATCATTCAGTACACTTTGTTGCACAAGAGCACCACTAGAATGCACAGAGCATTTTTACATTGTTAGGCATATGCTTCTTCTGCTCGGTACATTACATGGATGTACACCCTTTGTTTCCCATGCCCCCTCTGCAATCTATTTGTGATACACCCGTGATCTGTAGGAGAGAATAATAGGAAGTGTGGAAGTGTAACCTCAGCTCGCCAAAGTCCTGAACATTAAAGGAGTTATACAAAACAATAAATAAGAAGGTGAATCACTCTATTGATTATGGCCCTGTAGATGGTAGGGTGGGTCAAAAATTTTTGACATTCATCTACAAACCTTACAATGAAAAAAAACCTGTTACCTGCAGCCAGCATTTTTTTAAATGCACTCATGTTGTACATGATGTTTCAAAGCTCATTTTCTCACATATGTCATATGCCTTTTGGTCTTAACATGTTAATGAAACCAATTAAAGTGTAATATTAAAAAGTTTGAAGTATTTCTATTTTTCATATTTCTTTCTTCCTATTTGTAATGTTAGAATGCACCATAAGACCAAAAGTCATAATTTAATTGCATTATCGATTTATTTATTTTTCTCTTCCCTTTATTTTATTTTTTTATTAAGTTTATTTCCTGATCTATTCTACATCCACCCCCAAAAAAATCCTACTGATAAATATATATCTATATTTTTCTTCCTTTTTAGATCTTGCAAGTTGGAGCAAAATCTCATTTTTCATCATATGGATCAGTGAGTAAGAAAGAGATGGTTTTACCTCGTCTCACAGGAGCATTGCGCTCCTTTTCAAATGTCACCAGACAAGATGATTACAGAGGAGAATCTGCAGACTTGATGGTAAATGTTTTTATACAAGACACAAAGTGCAAAAATTCTAAATGACTCCTCGACCTTAGTGTTTATTTGTTCATATTAGTGTTTATATTGTTCATTGTTTAACACCTGTCTCCAGTTGTCCTCTCAAAACTTCAATTAGTAAATGAAGTATTACTGGCATATACTTAGCCAAATATCTCCGGTCGTAGTTTCTTAATCAAATTACCCAACAATTATCTGTATGTGCGCAGTGTTACATTTGTAATAGCTACATACTAACACATATTTTGAACTTTATGTTGGCCTGTTAAAGTGCCTCTCTAAGCACAAAAACTATTTTAGCTTAAAGGGACACTATAGTCACCAGAACAACTACAGCTTAATGTAGTTGTTCTGGTGAGTATAATGGCTTCCTTCAGGCACTTTCATGTAAACACTGCCTTTTCAGAGAAAAGGCAGTGTTTACATTGCCCCTAGGGACACCTCCAAGTGGCCACTCCTCAGATGCACAGTAAGCAGCCCTGCCGTTCAGCGTCCCACGCTCTGCATGGAGACGCTGATTTTTCCTCATAGAGATGCATTGATTGAATGCATCTCTATGAGGAGGTGCTGATTGGTCAAAACAGTGTTTGGCCTCGCCCCCTTGACAATTTTAGTCAATGCAATGCCTTCCCCATGGGAAGAAAGCATTGGATTGGCTAAAAATCATACATTTTGATGATACCAAGGGGGCAGGGCCAGTGCTGGTAGACCTGTGGAGAGCTGAAATAAGGTGAGGTTTAACCCATTCTAAAGGGGGTTAAGATGGGGGGGAAAGCCACTTAAATGGGGGGTATTCACTATAGGGTCAGGAGTACAAGTTTGTGTTCATGACCTTATAGTGATCCTTTAATAAAGTGGTTTTCCCACAGTTTCACTGCTTTGTTCTGTCATGTAAAATAATTATGTTTATGCAGATCTAGCCTCTCCTAAGAAGTTTTAGCTTCCCTTATTGCATAGTATATTTAATTTGTGATTTCTTACTGCATGCTCTTTTAATAGCTTGATAGAGCTTTCAACAGCCTCATGTGTATGATTAAAGTTGTATTTACAGAGCAGGGGATAAGAACTTACTAAGTAAACACACTGTGCTGTATGATCTAATTGAAAAGTATTTTTCGTGGTGGCTTTGTAAATCACAGTCAGAAGAGGTGTGGCTAGGATTGCACAAACAGAAACAAAAGTGATTTAAGTAGTAGATAATTGATCAGTGCGGCTGCAGGGGTATGATCTATACAACAAAAGCACTTCTTTAAGCTAAAGTTATTTAGGTGCTTAAAGTATCCCCTTAAAAGACCACTATAGACACCCAGACCACTTCAGCTCAATGAAGTGGTCTGGGTGCCAGGTCCCTCTAGTTTTAACCCTGCAGCTGAAAACATAGCAGTTTCAGGGAAACTGCTATATTTCACTGAGGGTTAATCCAGCCTTTAGTGGCTGTCTCACTGAAAGCCGCTAGAGGCGCTTCCGCGATTCTTGCTGTGAAAATCACAGTGAGAAGAATCTGGACGTCCATAGGAAAGCATTGAGTAATGCTTTCCTATGGGCGGTTTGCATGCGCGCGCGGCACTTGCCGTGCATGCGCATTCGTATATGACGTTGGCAGGGGGTGGAGAGTTCCGCAGCACAGAGGGAGCCCGGCGCTGGAGAAAGGTAAGTGGCTGAGGGTGGGAGGGACCTAATTACCCTATAGTGCCAGGAAAAAAGTTTGTTTTCCTGGCACTATAGTGCTCCTTTAACTTGCTAATGCCTTTTTTATTGCTATGTTTTATAAAATATAGTTGTCAGATTAGCTACAAAAAAACACGTTCATAAATGTGGATATAAGCACTATTAAAATGTATATTTTATAAAGTTCTAGCACTTGAAGTCACAATTATTCTTTTAGTTTAATGCTTTTTATTTTGCTTCAAAATACATTTTATAGAAACTTGTAGTAAACTTGTCTAGTAAAAGATTTTGTTTTCTATATTTTTTTAATCTTCCTTTCATTATTTATTATATCGAACCCCATCTGCCTGTTGCTGTGTCACATGATGCATGTATCAACACTGGATTTTGTTTTGTGCAAATGGTAACATTAGAATAGTTTTTTAAATGATCTTGAAAGGAAGAGTGGAGGCAGGAATGGAAGAGTTAGTCTACAGTCTCAGAAAAGGAAGGATGTTATCACAGATTATATAAACATTCACACTCTTAAAATAAAATGTTGAGTTAAAAATGTGTGACAAATCCTGGAGACAGGGCAAAATCAGATTTGAAAGAGTTCAGGGAAGACAGATAGTTTAGTTGACTTTTGGGTGATGTAACACGCGTTTATTTGCCAATAGGTTGGGTTTAAAGAGCAGTGTTCTCTTGTAGGAAACCAACACAGTGTTATCTGTGATCAAGTGTGAGCTTGTGTATCTTATTAATATCAAATTAGTGAGCCAAAAACAAAAGAAGAGGACATCTTGCTGACAGTTCCACAAGTGACTCCAGCAGTTGGGATCAATCCCGGCTATATTGGTTGCCTGAGATAATATAGCAAGATGATGGTTAAGAACAGTTAGATTTACACATCAAAATCTGCCTCTTCTTACTCATATATCTGGAAACTTTGCAATTGTGCTTCTTCTAAAACTTTAACCTTTCCCCTTTTTTTTTTTTTATTATTTTTCTGTGCATAGTGATTACAAACACATCTCTAATGCCACAACAGCATGAACAATTGATATAAGAGCATGCACGTTGATAACAAGACATGGCAGAATTAGACAAAGCACTTTTTATTTTTTTCATGAGTAGACAAGCAAGACTGTCACGTCTAACTGGTAGATGTGGTAACTTAACTAGGTAATTTAGACATAAGCATATAAAGTGTGTATAGCACGGAATGCTTGGATAGTTAGAGAGTTAGACCAAAGTGCCCCATACAAGGAAAACTAATGCTTTAATTGTAGCCCATTGGAATTCAAATGTATAAACCGTGTTCTCCCCGACAGCGGCCTAGCGCCCTTTAACATGCTTAAGAGATCATTGTTTTTGCTTAAGGTATCATCCCATCCCTACCACAAACGGGGCCTAATGCCACACAGTAAAACGGGCTGAGGATAAAATTCAAACAGTAGAGGCATACATATATCGTCAAGTGTGAGTTACCAAAACAAAAAAAATACATAAGATGATGTGTTGCCAGAATAAAGCAAGGTGGATACTTTGGAGTGAACTTTTCCTCTTTCTAAACGTACAGGAAGGATGATAATGGGCAGGGGGGTGAATGTCAAGTTTACATTATTTGGTCTGAGTTTCCCTACCTGGAGGCTTTATACTGATCTGTCAAGCACAAAGCCTCTGGAGAAAGTCTGTTAAATTCCTAAATACATTTATCGGCAGGAGAAGTAGTTATACCCAGCAATTATACTTAGATTGTTTAAATGATAAAGTCATATACTCTGCCATCTCACCAAGTTATTTCTCATCACATTTTGCACCGGCATCACCTTTTTCTCTTGTCATAACCTGTTCCGTTAAACACAATCCTTCACATTTTTCCAGAAAATCTGTTTTAATCCTTCCTATTTACACCTCCCCTCAATACAATAATCCCTTTTGAATCCTCCCAGCTTATCTAACAATGTTTCTATTACACACAATTTGATGATCCTACCTAGCCTCCAATTTTCTATCATTCCCATCCCTTAATTCTATAGTATTCACGTTGTAATCCTCTGTACCATTATCATTCAGGCCCTTTCTCAACCTGGCAGCAACTATGCTTACAGCTGCCACTATAATTGAGGAAAGCTGATCATTTCGCAGTCAACTGTGTATAACATTCTGAGTTACTGCTAGCGTGAGGGGAAGATACTGACTTGTCATCTCCGCTATTGTGTTGAAAATGAAATGATTTGGCCGAGCACAGCACTAATTTAGGCATCTGAGATGTAAATGGAATCTTTTACCAAGGCAATAGCTACTGACCTGAGATTTCAGATGTTGGTTATATCACCAACACTTGTTTTTTTTATTATAATTTATAAAAAGAAATGTGCCTGAGTATAAATAGAAGAAAGCAAAGCTTTGTAAAACAGACACATATTGGAATGCAACACACAATGGACCTGTGATGTAACTGTTTACCCTGTATGAAATGAGTCATGTCACTTCCTCTTATTTATCGGACAGCCGATTCAGGAAAAACAAGGATATGTTGTATGTTTAAGAAAGTTTGGAGGAGTAATGCTTTTTTTACGTCATAGTTATCTCCCACTTTACTATTCTATATGTGCTAGGATATCTATCTATACAGGAAGTGATTGATTTATTTAAATATAGAGTCTGTGCCTAAGACTGTTTGCTTTTTGTGTGTGAGCTTTCTAAAGGGGCATGCTCTTTGTTTGTCACATTTCTATCCTTCCCAGCTTTGGATGACAATGACAGACTAAACTGTCATTGTAGGCTAAACTATCCCGCCTACAATCACTGTCCGATCTTAGAAGAACTGATAGAAACATAGAATGTGACGGCAGATAAGAACCATTCGGCTCATCTAGTCTGCCCAATAATTCAAAATACTTTTAATTAGTCCCTGGCCTTATCTTAAAGGACCACTATAGTGCCAGGAAAAAAAATCGTTTTCCTGGCACTATAGTGCCCTGAGGGTGCCCCCACCCTCATGGCCCCCCTTCCGCCCGGCTGAAGTTGGACGAAGGGGGTTAAACACTCACCTTTATCCAGTGCCGGGCTCCCTTGGCGCTGGGGACTCTCCTCCTCCTTTGGACGTCACCGACTGAATGCGCATGCGCGTCTTTAAATATAGTCTCCTTCTTTACTGTGTTGATTTCCTTTATGTATTTAAATGTTTCTATCATATCCCCCATCTCGTCTTTCCTCCAAGCTATATACATGTTAAGACCCTTTATCTTTCCTGGTAAGTTTTATTCTGCAATCCATGAACCAGCTTAGTAGCCCTTCTCTGAACTCTCTCTAAAGTATCAATATCCTTCTGAAGATACGGTCTCCAGTACTGCGTACAATATTTCAAATGAGGTCTCACCAGTGTTCTGTACAATGGCATGAGCACTTCCCTCTTTCTACTGCTAATACCTCTCCCTATACAACCAATCATTCTGCTAGCATTTCCTGCTGCTCTATTACATTGTCTTTCTACCTTTAAGTCATCTTAAATAATTACTCCTAATCTCTTTCCTCAGATTTTGAGGTTAGTAGGGTATCAAATATCCTATACTCTGCCCTTGGGTTTTTACGTCCAAGGTGCATTGTCTTGCACTTATCCACATTAAATGTCAGTTGCCACAGCTCTGACCATTTTTCTAGTTGACCTAAATCATTTGGCTTATTTGGAACATCAACCCTGTTACATATCTTAATATCATCAGCAAAAAGACATACCTTACCATCAAGACCTTCTGCAATATCACTAATAAAAATATAAAAGAGAATGGGTCCAAGTACAGATCCCTGAGGTACCCTGCTGGTAACAAGACCATGCTTCGAATATACTCCATTGACTACAACCCTCTGTTGCCTGTCACTCAGCCACTGCCTTACCCATTCAACAATATTGGAATCCAAACTTTAACGATTGCAGTTTATTGATAAGCCTTCTATGTGCAACAATGTCAAAAGCCTTTCTGAAATCTAGGTAAGCAATGTCTACTGCACCACCCTGATCTATTATTTTAGTTACCCAATCAAATTTTAGATGTTCAACAATCCTATCCTTTAACATGGTTTCCATCACTTTCCCCACTACTGAAGTAAGGCTTACTGGCCTATAGTTGCCCGACTCCTCGCTACTACCTTTCTTGTGAATGGGTACAACATTCGCTAATTTCCAATCTGATGCGGAAGTCCACTTCTGTGTTCGATTTGTTTTATCACAGGCTATAGTTTGTAGTTACTGGTAAAATCTACTTTTTTTGTCAGATTGGTTGAAAACTGTTTGACATAGACTACGGAGATTGTCAACCTTTGCACCATTCTCATTACAAACGCTTTAGTTGTTTTGGTGCTTAGAGAGCTTGTTTATTGTTTGGTTTTTTTAAGACATCCTGGCATTGTGTAATATTTTTTTCTTTTACAGTTATAGTCCTTGTTTTACTTCAAATATCATGTTGTAAAATAAGAATCATAAGATTATAAACATGCATACTTTTTTAAAGAAAATGTAGATAGTTTTTTCATCTTCAAACACTTCATTTTTAAATCCATTGAAGTGACACTTCTCTGCTAACTAAACTGCATTAATTTTATAGAACAAAAGATCGAAATTGCGTGAACAAGTTTTGGAGTCTGACCTTACTTGGAAGAAAATAACTCAATTTGTCACTGGCATTGTGGACCAGAAGGAGCATGAAGCAATAAACGAGGGCCTAAAAGAAATATTACAGGCTGCAAAACTGATCGGTAAATTACTTTTTGTTAAAGACAAATTCTTTGCAATTCATGATGTGTTGTGAATGCTTCTTGGTAATTTTTCACCTGGGTAGGCAGAGTGGAACAGTACCTCACTTGATTGTTCTGCAGCGAGTGACTTTCAATCTGCCGATCCTTGGTTCAATAATTCAGACTTAAACATTTACATAAGGGTGACTTTGGGGTAGTAATTTTCCCAGGTTGTCATTTTTATTGTAGTGCATGTGATTTGGAGTGAAAGGTTTAAGCTATTACAGAAGAGATGACAAACATTCATTTACAGGCAGTTTAAGTCATAAATACATACGCCAATATGATTTCTTCTTTCTTTTTCTTCTAGTTGGAACTGACCATGGACAGGAGGCGATTGAAAGTGGAGCTGTGTTCCTGCTTAAGACCTTCTATGACAAGGAAAGTGTTGGTCAAAAAGAGACCAAGGCCATCAAACAAATGTTTGGTCCATTCCCATCAACTTCTGCCACTGCAGCATGCAACGCTGCATCTAGAATTGTTTCTCAGCTTCCTCAGGATCAAGTTAACAGACTTGCAAAGTTGTTTCAAGAAAATGGAGGTGAAGGCAGAATGTTGTTTGGAAATAACGTGGTTTTCTCTTTAGAAATGTATGAACTGGAAGCAGCTGATGATATACCAATCAATGGCACAACTGATATTGAAGATAGGCTAACCTTAGATTTAGGAAAATTCCATGTTAACCACATAGACCAAAGAAAATACGTTGACCAAACAAGGCACAAAACGAATGACACTGGTGACGACAGCTCATTTTTTCGGGATGAAGTTGAGAGATATGTTCTTAATTCTTTACAAAGTAACTCAGGAACTCCTACAGTAGATGACCTTTGTGGTACTTTGTTTGAGATGCTTGCATCTGCAAAAAGCAATGACGAGTTACAGAATGAGGTACGTAAATCTGTTTTATTTCTTCTGTATAATATTAAGCAGATATGTTGTCTTTCCAGTAAGGTGGTGTTCATTAAAATTAATTCTCTAATGGGGAATGCTTAAAACCTTTTCTTTTTTTTTTAAGCTTCAAGTAATAGTGTCCTTTTTTGTTAAGCAGCAAGACCCCTGACATTTAGTTAGAAAGTATTAATTTCCAAAATGAGAGAATGTTATATGGGTGTGTTGAGATTGAGGACCATGTCAATATGTGATTAGAATGGACGTATGCAGAACTACATGTGCCTGTTATCCAAAAAGGCCTGCAATGAGGGGAAAATAATCCAGAATTTAAAATAGTCTCCACCCGTCTACAAGCTGTGAGCCACTAGACAGTCAAATGAATAAAAACGTACAAAATACATGGTAAGATAAATACCATTTACATCACTGTAACAGCAGAGAATAACCATAGGTTATTGATAGGGAAGCGATAAGGAATTTTCTATTCCTTGCTTGTAAAGTAGCGATCTCATGTAATATCTCTTGGAACAGCTGGTGGGGACTTTGGGGCTTAATAAGTCTTGTGCTCTTTCTAACACCTAATCTTTCATAGTGTCTGGCACCCATGCCATAAAGAGCGAAAGCTTTGGTATCTTCAGTAATCCCCCTGATCTAGACATTGTTTGTACAGTGATAATCCTCCAAATCTGTGAGTTTTAAAGGAACACTATAGTGTTAGGAATACAAACATATATTCCTTATTCTGTAATGTTATAATATATTTTTAGGAGGAAGCCCCCCTGAATTATTGGAAAAAAGGTGTTATCTGTTATCTTATCTGTATTAACCGACGCGTGGCCTCCATTTGACCACCCGGCCTCTTCTGGCTGAGATTGTTAATTCTGATGATCTCAGCCAACCCAATACTTCCCCAAAAGGAAGCACTGGGAAGGCTAGTGCTCATGTGTGGCAATCATCATGCTGTCCCATTCAGCATTTCCTCATAGAGATTCATTGATTCAGTGCATCTCTATGGGGAGCGTACAGCGTCTGTATGCAGCGCGTATTGCAATCTCTGTAGAACCAAACCCAAGAAGGCCCTCTAGTGACTGTCTGAGTTACAGCCACTACAGGTGTTAATAGGTAGCGATGTAAACTGTGCATTTTACTTAGCTTCACAACCTTACATTCTTTATCATTTTCCTCAGAGAATCTTTGCTTTAGTAGTATTATGTAGGCTGCTCAATATTTACTCTTTACTTAATGTAAAACTTAAAAAAGTAAATATACATATATATACTCTCTTGGATACTCCGATTGCACAACAAAATGTAAGTTAAGTAACATAAAAAGTTAAGAGTTCATGTAAGTAAAAATACACCCTTAATTTTTAATCCTTTCCAATGTTCATAAGAGATTAATACTGTACAGACAGGTCCTCTTTTGGCTGCTTCCAGAGCAACATGTCTTGCCATTATTGGCTCACTTTCTCGGACCTGCTGTTTTTGAGTGTGTCTGACAATCATTATATTGTACATTTTTCTTTGACTGTCACTAAACACAAATCTGTATGAGATAGCAAAAGAAACTGTAGTTTAGTTTGACTGACAAGATGCCATTATCATGCATGTGTCGCAAAAAAGTCTTAAGCTTAGCACCTGCATTTTTTCTCAAGGTACAGTAAGTTCATCTATTGCAATGAGCATTATGCACCTTGAAAACTAGCATGATTCTTTACTAAAGTGAGAAATGTTTGGAAGCATAGCAGGCTTTGAGAATTTTCACAATTTGGCCATTTAGTCCCCAGGTTTGAAATTCTCTGCAAGTTCTTAATTATTCTCACTTTAGTGCATAAGCCTCTTAGTGTTTCTTTATCAAGCTAAATACACCATCCATTAGCTGAGGATGTAATTTAATCTATACGTTTGATTTCACTTTTTTAGCATACTGTATGTATTGAATTGTATTGCTTGTCAAGTGAAAATGTTGACTTTTACAATTTAATCTGGTTTTAATATCACTTTAAAATGGTTCTAAGCTCTCCGTTAGCTGAGATCCCCTTCTCAGGATAGATTCCTCTGTGCCATTCTGGAGCGAGACATGATGTATTGTAAAACACAAGTGAAATGCAAATGTTGTTGCTTAACCTTCTGCCAAACTCATTTAAACAAACCATCATAGAAACTGTCAGGAATCACAGAACATTAGGGATTCTAAATGGCATCAATAAATTCTACAAGCGAGGGCTGCACCTCTCTGACCTCCTCGGTTACGTCTACAAAAGATTGAATAGGATTATTCATTAATAATGAGTGATAACTGATATGTAGCATGCATACACATTATTTGTACACTTTATCTTCCATGCTCTATATCACATTGCCCCACGTATTATTAAATAGCCATAAGCCCTGAAAGCGGATCATTTCTACTGTATTTTGGTTCGGAAAGTGATAGTTATTATATCTGGTAAAGTTCAATCATACATACATCAATTTAGAATGAGAGCGAAAAGATACACCAAATGAACACTGTAGCGTTATGGATACAAACACATGAAATCCTGTCTATATAGTGACCTACTTGTTGTTCAGGTGTCAGCCACCCCTCCCACCCTCCCCACACTCTGCTGTGTGAAGTAAAAAGGAAAGTATTACTTTCCTTTCATTGTCTCTCTGCAGCCATGCCTCCTTGGCGGAGATTATCAGTTTTGACGAATCCAATGCTTTTTCATAGGGAAGCATTGGGAGATTGTTGCGCAGAAAAACCTGTGCTTTACCAATCAGCATCTCTTCTTAGAACTGCATTGATTCAATGCACCTCTTAGTGTTTAGCATCTCCGTTACCAATGTGAAGACACTGAATGTTGGGCATGCAAACATTGCAGGACCGAACCCAGGAAGTCTGTCTAGTGGCCCTCTGCGTGACTGCCACTGCAGGTGTTAATAGGCTTCAATTTAAACACTGCCTTTTTTCTGAAAAGGCACCTTGTACAATGCTGAGCCTGCAGGGCTTGCTATAGACACCAGAACCACTGTATAAAGATGCATTAAGTGCAATGATGTATTATCTGAAAATAATACTATTGTATAGAGAAACAGTTTTTTCTTCAGTGTAGGCATACATTTTGTGAAACTTAAAAAGGAAGCCTTATACCACTTGCATATCCATCTGGGTTCATATTCAAGGGGCAAACCAGAACCAAAATCCCAGGATGATTTCCATTACTCCTCCAGGCACAGTACGGAGCTACGGCTTTAAAAATCTATTCCAATAAAATACGTACTTATAATTATTGTCTTACTCTGTGTGAGATGTGGCAGGTAGGAGAATGTCTTTTTTACCTTTTATTATTTTCGTAAGGGAAAACACAAAGTAACTTCACATGTATAGAAAATATAGTTTGAAAGGGAATCTATCTGCTTTGACTTTGTGTCTCATTTAAAAAGTATTATTGAACGAATAAATCTTAGTTTAGGACAATTTTATTTCTGCATAATCACCTGTCCTAAACATATCTACTAAGTTCACTTGTCCTTCTGAACCTGCCACTACCTATTACAGGGATTCACTGCATTGACTGGCAGGGCAGCTCTGTACATGCTGTCAGATGGCCATTTATAATGAGGGGTCAGTGACACTTTTTAAATCACCTTTGCAGAAGACTGTGTTTTAAAGCTCTTGAATCCCAATGGGAGAATCTGAGACTGAATAAAGAAACATTTGTAAATGCACGTTTTACACAAAAAAACAGCCCTGCAGCTTCCAATAGTAACTAGAAAAGAAAAGTATTATACTTCAACTTTCCTATTTTTCCATTACAAATTCACTACTATTAAAGAGCAATGGATGCAGTAC
Source organism: Pelobates cultripes (assembly GCA_933207985.1). NCBI lineage: Eukaryota > Metazoa > Chordata > Amphibia > Anura > Pelobatidae > Pelobates > Pelobates cultripes. Next base: position 278,874,390 of record OW240913.1, read on the forward strand.
ACTTAGGAGAGATTGATAGAAGCCCAGACACCGGTTTATCATTCCATTCTGTTAAATGGTATTCGCTAGGGATCCATGGATAGTTACTACATGGAAAAATGTAAGTCCGAGAGATAGACTATCTTTCTGCATGAGTCACCTCTTTCATCTCCTAATCAGATGGAACTACCTGCAGTAGACTCCTGGAGATCCCTTTACAAGAAACTGCTATAAAATGTTTAGTGGTATGTAATGCTAAAATTTACTAAAAATAATGTAAGGTTATTTAACTGCATTTACTTGTTCCATGATTTCTTGCTATTAACAATAATAGACAAACAACAGTTTAACGTCTGTATAAAAAGCTGCAAAATTGAGCCCAAGAGGTCTAAAAACAGTCAAAATCTATTAAGATAACAGCACACAGAAGAGCAACTTCCGTGCATCACGTAAAGCCTGCTGAAGCTTTAAATGGTATTGTAATAGATGTTTTACAATATAAGCAATGCAGTTTTATTGGAGAAATGGTAATTCAAGAGCCCAAATGCACCCAGTTTTATGACAGCTACATTGTGAATTCCAATGAATGTATTTTTTCCTTCGCTATCCTCAGATTGTGTAAAATAACATTTGTGGCTTTCTGTGCTATAAAACCTCGATAACTCAGTTGGATGTAACTTTTGCTTTTAATCATAGAAAGGAAAGCAATCCAGGACTTTATCTGGGTTGATTCTTGGGGGAAAAAAGTGAATTTGGATGTCATGTAGATATTCAAGTTTAATTTGCAAAGAAATAAAAAAGAAATACAATGCACTTCCTGGTTTAAGTTTAATTAAATTTCTATGAGAACAAACTCTAGTTATAAAAGAAAGTATTTAAGAATGCTAGCCAACTATTTATTGAAAGATCTGCATATAACCTTTGGTGTGTTGGCAGTAATGTGTGATTTCACATCCTAGTACCTTGATCTGGTAAACAACTGACGTGGAACATCTATCCAATTGAACAATTGTACGTTGATTTCCCGACACTTAAAGCTTAACTAGAAATTATCAAGAGTTGAGCTGGGAATTTCAAATCTTGGGCCAAGATTGCCAAACTGAGGCTATGGCTATTTTGTCCTAATATTTTTGATTTTCAGCATTATGAAAAAAAAAATGTTACTTAGTCTGGTATTTATTTTCATTCTCTGTAACATTTGGCGACGCTAGAAGTCCCTGTGCATAGGATGAGGACGTCCATCACAATCCGGAAGTCCCTGTAGTGGCTGTCTAGTAGACAGCCACTAGAGGTGGAGTTATCCCAAGCAGGTAATTATTGCAGTTTCTTTAAAACTGCTATAATTATCTTTGCAGGGTTAAGTGACCTGGGACACTGCACCCAGACAACTTCAATGAGCTGAAGTTGTTTTGGTGCCTATAGTGTCCCTTTAAGAAACAGAAAACTCCTTAGCTAACTTTTTGTTAGCTGTTGGTTTGTGCAGATAGGCAAATCTAGCATTTTTATTTAAAGGGAAAATGGTCTTTTTAAAAATGTCTAACAAACATAATGTTAATGTAGGAACTACAACGTTCCTAAACTTGTGCAATTAGTGCTGTTGAGTCTGGGATATACCTCCAAACATTCTCTCACACAGATGCTTGATGTGAAGGCCAAGTAAATGACCCCCAAGGTTGTGGCTAGCAAACAGGCATTCCAGTGCATTGTGCATGCTTGCCGCATTGACAATTTTTCCAGCCACAGAATATGTGCATGCACAGATTGCTATGGAAAACATGCAATTGTCCGGTGGAGAACATGTTTCTATGCTCTATTGATGGTTGCCCTTGGTGTCTCCAAGAAGTGAGTCTCTGGAAATATATATCCGAAGTTGAAGGAAATGGGGTCCAAATTAGGGTTCTCTTTCACGATCAACGTTTGAGTGATATGCTTAGATTTAGTTATTTGATAATCTTGTTGTACATAGTTGCTTCATTCTAAAACTATGTATTTTGTAAAAGAATGCTGTGAAAATATGAGAAATTTCCACATCATGCTCCAGTCTATCATAAATTAAACAATTATTGTGTTCCTTATCATCTGAATTGTAGTATCATCGTGCCTAGTGATCTAGCAAGGATAAGTGCCAGGTTTATTCTCTTTGATGTGATATCGTTGTAGGAATTAATTTTCTTGCTAGAAGAGCAATGGGCTTGCATCTCTGTCATCAAACATGACGGAAATGTTGATGGCATTTCTGGCTTTCTGGTTGAAGCTTGTGATACGTTTTCTGACAGCTGGAGATCAATTGAATAAAGCATTTTCAAGACTTACATCTAATTATAGTTATATGTCAGTCATTTATTATGTTCTGCAATAGTAAAGTGACTAAATATAAATATTGAAAAGGGCTGAAGATACGAGAATAACAAATGGATTGCAAATGATGCATTGTGGGTACTCGTGCATGTTGTTACAGCCCACTTATGGCCAAAATAAACTTCTATTTATCTATGCGTTTTACTAGGAAAATAAACAGCGCACTGTGTAGTTGATGTTTTGTTTTGTACCTAAATGATTGCTTTGTGAAGACCAGTTCTACTTTATTCATGGCATAGAATTGTTTTTCCTATTCATAATTTCCCAACATATTCTATAGCACTATAAAATGGAATTATTAGTTTTAAATATATATACAAGTCTACCAAAGATGATTGGAAAGCTGCTGCCAGACATAATGATAGCAGCAGATAATGAGCCACTATCTACAATCCCAACCAACACCAACACAGAAACCAACAATCATGAAGATAAAACCGCAATTAAAGATACAGGCAACCCCTAAGGAGGTTAGCAAGGTGGATCATCTTCATAGAAGTGGGAAGATGAAGAATAGATCCTGGCTACTTAGGAAATACAAGGGTATGCCCATAACAGAGACTCTGGAAACCATTAAGCAAAGTCTGACAGCATTGGACCAGACTTAACAGATACCCCAGGGAAGCAGAGTACATATATCCTGTTTGCTATACACTAAGGTGTATGCACAGCTGCAGAAGACCCACTCGCAACTATGACTGAACATTGTAGAAAGAACATCTATGCGAAAGAAGCATCACATAACACCCAAGTCCCTAGACTTGAAATTTAAACCACTGCATGCTCCCAGAATAGGAACACGTCACCATCATAGTTGGAGATATCCAATAATGAGTAGCCCACATTGCTCAGCAGCAGGACCTGCTGCATAAATAAACACTGCATGAACACCCAGCAGCACAAATGAATCTGCTACTAGCAGAACAAAACTAGTCCTGAGGGGAACAAAACCATCTAACCACGGATCATCCATGCCAACACAGAATGTCCTGTCAGGCATCATAGCCTCCAAGATTGATGTGCATATTAGTAAATACATGAGAAATACTCCTCAGAGGCTCAAAACACCAACTGCAGGTAGACCAAGCAGTCGCATGGTATTCCAAGACCAGACAGACCAATCTGTGCGCAGCCTGGATTGACTACAAGAAAGCCTATGACACAATACCACACATATGGATGCTGGAATTGTTGTGTCTGTACAATGTTAACAAGACGCTTAAAGCCATCATAAACACCTTGATGAGCAAGGGGAGAACAACTGTAGAAGCCATTTCCAGGACAGTTACACAATTGAACATCAAATGTGGCATAAACCTAGATGATGCACTATCCCCATTGCTGTTCTGCATCGGCCTCAACTCCCTTAGGGACATCATAATGAACAGTGAAATGGGTACAATTCAAGGGTGGAACTACGATCATCCACCTAACCTACATGGATGACGTTAAGCTGTATGCCAAGAGTGAGCAGGACATTGACTCACTGATTCATCTAGCTAGGATATACAGCAAGAATCAGAATGCCATTTGGACTACCTATGTGTGGGTGCATAATGGCAAAAAGAGGAAAGATGATCAGAACTGAAGGAGTGACAGACAAAGCAGAAAAGGATGAGGTTCCATGGCAAAACAAATCTTTCCATGCCATGTACCACCATCAGATTTTGGATGTGGCTCACATTACAAAATGCTACCAATGGCTGGAAAAAGCAGGACTGAAAGGCATCACAGGATCTAATTGTAGCAGCACAGAAAGAGGAACTCTGCGCCAGATCAATAGAAGCTTTCATCTATTACACCAGACAGGACCCAAGCTTCCGAGACAATCCAGCACTTAGTAGCCAGGTGCAAGATGCCTGGACCTGCTTAAGATCAGATGGGAGAAACCACAAAGGGTAGTTGAGAATCACGTAGCTAAAATCCTGTATGACTTCCAGAATCAGACAGACACATAAGTAGTGGCTAACCAACCTGACATCGTAGTGGTAGACGGAAGACTGCAGATATAGTGCGTTTGGCAATATTCAGTGACCATAACATGAAAAAGAAGGAACATGAGAAGCTGAACAAATACCAAGGACTGAAAGAAGAGCTACAAAACATGTGGAAAGTGAAGGCAGTGGTAGTCCCAGTTGTGATAGGAATGTACGTTGTGTGTGTGTGTGTGTGTGTGTGTGTATATATATATATATATATATATATATATATATATACACACACATACATATATACACATATATATATTTATTTTCCTGACATCTGGTGGCAGTACAATAGGGATGTACTCTTCCCTCGGGACAAGCATCTGAAATAAATAACACAAAAAGTACCTCCCCTTACCAGGTATAAGAGACCCAACCAGCCCAGGGACCTCAGCTCTTTCTTGTTCCAACAGGAACGGACGGCACCTGGAATGTGGATGGTGAGGCACATGGGTTGCTGCCAGGGGGATCCGATCTGATAGCCTCCCGGGTGGAGCGCTGAATGGCCAGCAAACATCCTGCAGATTACGGAGCAGGTATGTAAGCCTGCTTTTATGCCGAGTCTCTAGTGGCAGCAAATCACTGCCCGTTGGAGACGCATGTGCACGGCGGTGGAAGGCACGCCCAGTGGTTTTGCTTTCCACCGGAGTTCCGAAATGGCGATCTGAACTCTCCGAAATGGCGCCAAATTAAAAGCGGATCTGCCTATTTATGCTGTGCAGATCTTCCTGTCAGCATGGATGCTCGGCAGTGAAGGTCTCCCGTGTCACCAGCCCCCCAACACGGGTCAGAGGTTTTAGAGGTATGATTAGACTCCTTCTCATCTTTGTTGTAGTGAATGCTCTACTCCTTTACCAGATGTTTTTAAAAGGAAAGTCGGTAATGTTTGATCTTCCTTGACGCTAGAAAAATCCAAACAACAAGAGATGAAATCCTTTTTGTCTTGGTTTCAGGATAATCTGGCCCAGACTTTTGAGTCTTTTAAACATCCTGCTCACACTTCTCCTGTAAAAGCTACTAAACAGAAGTCTAAAAGGAAGAGAACTCCGTCTAGTTCAGAACTATCCTCGGGTGAATGTTCTTTTTCTTATTCAGAATCCTCTAGTGACTCTATTTCTGAGGTTTGTTTTCCTCATGATGAGTTGAGAAAATTTATTAAAGAGGTTAATGTTATCCTTTCTGATGAAACGGTAGATAAATCCAAGGGTAAAGCACTTCCAGTCCAACAAAAAATGCTTGATTTAATATTCAGAGAATGGGAGAACCCTGAGAAAATGGCTTTTGTCTCCAGACATTTTAAAAGTATTGTTAAAATAGAGGAGGAAGATAAATGGGAAGAATTGCCGATGGTTGATGTACAAGTGGCTCAATTGTCTAAAAAAAACCTACAATTCCATGGATTCTGACTCTGGTGCAAAATGGATACCGAATAAAATTCTTAGATGTTCCAAGACCGAGTTTCCTTGTCTCCTCCTACCGGTCGAAGTTAAAAATCCAAGCTCTTTTTTCTGCCACGGTCTTCCTATTAAGAAAAGGTGTGGTAGAAAGGATTCCAACTTCCCAAGTATATCAAGTGGTATACTCCAGGTTGTTCCTAGTCCCAAAACCGGACATGTCTTTTCATCCAATATTGGATCTAAAAAACTTGAACAAACTCATTCCTTACCAACATTTCAGAATGGAGACTATAGCGTCTGTCACCCATATCCTTCGAAAAGGAGATTTCATGGCAACTTTGGATCTAAAGGATGCCTACCTGCATATTCCTATGGATGTGAAATCAAGAAAATACCTGAGGTTTGCTATAAGGAAAGGGAAAAAGGTCCATCATTTCCAATTCAAAGCCCTTCCATTCGGGCTAGCTTCAGCACCCAGGATTTTTACAAAGGTCCTCACACCTGTCACAGCTTTTTTAAGGATGCAAGAAATCACAGTAGTACCTTACTTGGACGACTGGTTAATAAAGGCAGATTGAAGAGGCGCTCTAGAGTTAGATGTGGCCTATACGCTAGAAATCCTGGAAGAACATGGTTGGATTATCAACCTAGAAAAATCACGCCTTACTCCTACGAGGTCTGTCCTGTTTCTAGGGTTTTTGATCAAGTCAGAGACTCTGTCGGTTCATCTGACAAGAGAAAAGAGAATAAAGCTAAAGATTTTAATAAAAAAAACCTTCTTCGGATGTCAGAATGTTCTGTGAGAAAAGCCATGCAGGTTTTAGGTCATCTGACCTCTACAATCCCGGCAGTAAAATGCGCCAGAGCGGAATCAAGGCCCTTACAGTGGGAAATTCTTGTCCAATGATCAAAGAAGGAAGAAGACTTGGATGCATTGAGTATATCAGATCATACAAAAGAAAAGATCTCTTGGTGGCTAGAGGAAAAATTCATTACAGAAGGCCTGTCTTTTCGTCAAAAATCTTGGATCGTGATTTCTACAGACGCTTCAAATACAGATTGGGGTGCTCACCTCCTGTATCACTGAAGACAAGGTGTTTGGTCGAAAAGGGAAACAAAAAAATCTTCAAATTTCAGGGAGTTGTTGGCAGTTCTCTATGCTCTTCAGCGGTTCAAGGATTTCATTATTGGAAAAGCTGTAAAGATCCAGTTGGACAATCAGACTACAGTCTCCTACCTAAACAAACAAGGCGGTACAAGAGTAAAAAAAAAATTATTTCCTTTGCTCACAGATTATGTCCTGGGCTCAAAGTCATCTAGACGACATTTCCGCCATTCACATTCGAGGAGTAGACAACGTGGTAGCGGACGATTTAAGCAGCTCAAAATGGTCCCAGAACGAGTGGTCTCTCAATCCAGAAATTTTTGCTCATCTGGTGAAGAGATTCGGTCTGCCAGTCATAGACCTTATGGCAAGAAGATCAAAAGTAAGATAGTTTGCCTCCCACTTCAAGGTAGACAAGCCGCTGGTAATGGATGGTCTTTTGATCCGATGGGAGTTTCCCCTTGCTTACATTTTTCCCCCAGTGAGCCTTGTCCCAAGGATTCCACAAAAGGTAACATCCGATCAAGCTCGTATTCTGTCCATAATACCATACTGGCCAAACCGCAGCTGGTTCTCGGTTTTAAAGAAGATGGCTTTAAAGTACTGGATTCTCCCGGTAACACCGGATCTTCTGGAAAACAAGGGAATTCCAGTAGAAATATTGAACATGTTCAGGTTGACGGCTTGGCTGCTGCACGGCTAATTCTGCATAATAGGGGCATTAAAGAAGAGAGGTTTCAGTTACTGTTAAATTCTACCAGAAGCTCTACTTCTATCTACTTAAAAATTTGGACGAGATTTCTTCACTGGTGCATATCTCATCGTTGCATAGGATCCTCTCCTTCTACTGATACTATCCTTCATTTTTTGCAAGATGGACTTGCTCAAGGTTTTAGTCTGTCTACCCTCAAAGTCCAAGTTTCCGCTCTCAGTCAATTTTTGGTAAAATATTGGCTTCTTGATCCTCATTAGGATATTTAAAGCTGTTAGACTTGTAAAGCCTCCTAAGAAAATCTGTTTTCCCTCTTAGGATTTGTCTTTAGTTTTGAAATCTCTGTGTACTGAGCCTTCGAACCATTGGAAGAAGCTTCATTGAAGAATCTGTTCCTGAAAACCATGTTTTTGGTGGCCATTACTTCGGCTAAGCGGATAGCGGAACTCCAGGCCCTTTCTTCCTCTCCTGCCTTTACAAAACTTCTTCCGAATAAAGTGGTTCTGTACCCTAAGCCTTCCTTTCTTCCGAAAGTCATCTCCTCCAAGGTTATAAACCAACCTATTTTTCTTCCTTCCTTTTAATGGTCCATCTATGCCAGATTGGAAATTTGATTGGAGCCAACTAGATGTTGGTAGGTCTCTGAAAATCTACTTGGACCCCTCTTCTACGTATAGGATGACTGGTCATCTATTCGTGAATTTCTTTGGAAAATTTAAAGGCCAAGTTGCCTCCAAGGCCACTTTAGCTAGATGGCTGGTGGATACTATTAAATTGGCTTATTCTTCCTTGAATCTACCTCTGCCTCCTTGAAAGCACATTCTACTAGAGCCATGGCTGCCTCTTGGCCAAAAAAGTGTGTGCCTCTCCGGAAGATATATGCAAGGCGGCTACCTGGTCTTCTTTCAACACTTTTTTTGTCAAGCCTTACAGGCTAGCCATATTCTCTGCTTCTGACGCTGATTTTGGGCACAAGGTGTTATAAACTGTTATTGCCTAAATTCCCGCCCTTAGTATGGGATCTCAATATATCCTTATTGTACTGCCACCATATGTCAGGAAAAACTGTAATTTTACTCACCGTAAATTCCTTTTTCCTTAATATGGTGGCAGTACATCACTCCCTCCCTTTATGTATATATATATATTATATTTGGGTGTTCTATGGATTCACTGAGGTGTTCTTGGTACGTACTGAGGTCCCTGGGCTGGTTGGGTCTCTTATACCTGGTAAGGGGAGGTACTTTTTATGTAAATTATTTATCTCAGATGCTTGTCCCGAGGGAAGAGTACATCCCTATTGTACTACCACCATATTAAGGAAAAAGGAATTTACGGTGAGTAAAATCAGTTTTCCATTTTGATAAACAAGATTTAAAAAAAAAAAAAAAATATATATATATATATATATATATATATTGTGTGTGTATATGTATTTTTATTTTAATTTTATTTTTTTTAAATCTTGTTTATTAAAATGGAAATGTTCCATTTTCTTGGGTGGTCTTTATCCTATTGATACATAATGCTCATTTTATAAATTTTCTTCAGTTAACAATTGAAATGTATATTATAGCAAACAAAATTTCAATACTAAAACATTTTACATCACCTATTACACATTATTGGGCTGAATAAAAAACATGCAAGTGTTCCATATTGAGTGAAACGAGTATGTTTAGCTATACATTGATTTATAAATACATCCATAAATGTAGTTTGCAAACTTTTTATTTTTTTATTTTACTGCTACAAATTCCCACTGGCCTTTTCATTTCCCTACAGATTAAACTGCCCATTTTATGATTTTTAGGACTGTACTAGGATGGGTATGAGTACTGATTAATGGTAATGGCTAGGGGGTCTCATTAAAGGGACACTATAGTCACCAGAACAACTATGGATTATTGCATTTGTTCTGGTGAGTAGAATCATTTCCTTCAGGCTTTTTTTTTGCTGTAAACACTGTCTTTTCAGAGAAAATGCAGTGTTTACATTACAGCCTAGTGATAACTCCACTGGCCACTCCTCAGATGGCTGCTAGAGGTGCTTTCTTGGGCATTCCTGCTTAGTGTGCATCACAACATTCAGTGTCTCCACCCTCTGCATGCAGACACTGAACTTTCCTCATAGAGATTCATTGATTCAATTCATCTCTATGAGGAGATGCTGATTGGCCAGGGCAGTGTTTGACTTGTGCTGGCTCTGCCCCTGATCTGCCTCTTTGACAGTCTCAGCCAGTCTTATGGGGAAGCATTGTAATTGGCTCAGACCACCACTTCAAGGGGTCTAGATGGTGGTTTTAACACTACAGGGTCAGGAATACATGTTTGTGTTCCTGACCCTATAGAGTTCCTTTAAGTATGGTTTTTATTGTCCTGAACTTGTAAAAGAGTCCTAAATCACATGATGAATTATACCGAAATAAACCATGTTGAAATTTGGAAATTGGTAATACATATAAATTTACATTTGTTTTTTTTTTATAAAACTACACTGTATCCCTACAATCCTTATGTAGCCATTGTGTTTGATACACTGCTGCAACATTTTCCTCACAGCTGGTGCTTTCTTTCCCATCACTACCCAGTGTTCAGTGGCTATAGGATGTATTAATTCAGTGGTTTTTCTAGGATATGGTCTGAGGGTTAATAATGCAAAGCGTGTGGGCTTTCAGCTCTCCCCATTACTATGCTTTTGTTTGGGAAGAATATTTAATGCAGTGCCCTAATAATGAGACAAAACCCCATTTATCTCATCTAAAGTGTGTAAGGTGAAAGGGTAAAGAAAACAGATAGATTTCCCAAGATCCCTGCTAACATGAGATTCGATTACATGCTCTCCCACAGGCATATTTGTTGAAGATGAATTTATAATTCTTTTACTTTATCATTAATTTTAACAGGCCTCTGTTCTCCACTGTTTTCTTTTTTTTTTTCTTTTTCTCACACTCTAAATTTAAGATCCCCCTTATGCATGCTTCTTTCATTTCCTTTGTAGATACAACCCAGTTGGCCTTTCTGTAGATACTATTTTTTCCCCTTCAAAAATCTCTCTCCTACTCTTCTCCCCACTGCATATCTTCTCATCCCCTCCATATTACTGGCCTTTTCTCACGCCAAGTCACTCTTCCTCCTTTTTAGTTTGGCTTCTTCACCTTGTTCACCACTCTCCTCTCCCAAATGTCTTAGTCTCTAAAACTATGCTAGCTCCCAATGTTTACCCCTCTCTTAATTTATACTTTTTTCTCTCAGGTTTTTTTTTCTCTTTACCACAATCATATCTATCATCTCTGCCACATGTCCATTTAAAAAACTCTCCTCGTTCCACAATTGCCTACATTTTACTTCTATCAATATTGGCTTCACCGTGTTTTCTAATAGAATTTACCTTGTGCCTACTATTGCTGACGTGAAGTGCACTGATATCTATGCTAACTACAGCAGTTTACCTGATGATAACATAGAACCAATAATGTCACTTCTCTGGATTGACCATTTTTCATTTCCTCATCCCAGTAAGCCCTATTGAAGTGCTACTAAAGTATATAAAAAAAAAAAAAAAACCTTCAGTTACATTTTTGTGTCCAGGATGAAATCATGGCCAGCACGTGCGTGCGTAGGAATTTACAGAGAAGTGGAATGCAAGCACGTATTCTAAGGCATTATTAATATTATTATTACTTATAAAGCACCAACAAATTCTGCAGTGCTTTATAATGGCATCCCTTCCTTAGTGCCATAGGTGCACATGGCATTGCGGTGGCTAAATTATTTTAAATGGCTTGCTCTGGATGTGCAAAGACAGCCAGACATACAGTGCAAAGTATAAAATAAAAAATATTGCAGATACAAAACACAACTCATAAAGGGTAATCTTTTGTTAGCTATTGTGTTGGAAAAGGTTCCCCAGTTCCAGTAACGTGAATTCCAGAATTAATGGCTATCCTGTAGGGCAGGGGTGGGGAACCTTTTTTTCTGTCAAGGGCCATTTGGATATTTAAAACATCCCTTGCGGCCCATACAAAATAATCAATGTAAAAATTAGCCTGCTGTATTTTAACAACTCACTCCTAATGTGATGGCTGGAACTGCTTCTCTTTGGTGTGATGTTAGCTGATATTGATGATGTTGCTACTCGCAGTGTGTGTGTGAGTGTGTGTGGGGGAGACAGTGTGTGTGTGCGGGGGGGCGGACTGTGTGTGTGTGAAAGGGATGCAGTGTGTGTGAAAGGGATGCTGTGTGTGTGTGTAGTGTATTTGTGTGACGGGGTCTGTGTTTGTTTGGAGGGTTCTGGATGTGTGTGTGGGGGGGTGCAGTGTGTGTGAGAGGTTTTGTGTGTGGGGGGGTGCAGTGTGTTTGTGAGGGGTTCTGTGTGTGTGTGTGGGTGCAGTGTGTTTGTGTGAGGGGTTCTGTGTATGTGTGGGGGTGCAGTGTGTTTGTGTGAGGGTTCTGTGTGTGTAAGGGGGGGTGTAGTGTGTTTGTGTGAGGGGTTCTGTAGGTGTGTGAGGTACCCTCCTTCTTATCTCTGGCCTGGAAGGAGAGGACATACCACTGCACTGGTTTCACGTGCACCTTAGCCTGCAGCTCCTTCGGCTGCAGGCTGACTTCACTATTTTCTTCCCGGGAGCACAGCGCTGTTGGAGCGTTGCCATGGTAATGCGTAGCAACACTCTGACCTGCATGCTCACAAGAGGATCGCAGCCTCCCGGGTCCTAGCTTCCTCCCTCTCTCTCCTTTAACAAATTGCCCGGAGACCGGTGAAGTAGATCTTTGATCTCCCCACTGGCCTGAAAAAGGCAGATAGCAGAGCCGGCTCTCCACGGTCAGGTCGTTCCCCACCCCTGCTGTAGGGAAACCAGAGAGCCAGTGGTAACAATAGGTTTCACTGGTATATGTAAACTTGAATGTTTTACGTGATGGTGCTAAATGATATTGAATTCAGCATTGTGTGTTAAAATATGTAATAGGGAGAATATATTTATAAACTAGGAGTTTTCATGAGTTTTATGCAGGCTCTGCCATTAGTAATGTGATCAAATAGCTTTATTGCTGAGCTGGATGTCTGTTGTGTCAAAAGGAAATTAAGCAAAATCATATTAACCATACCTAATTAAAAGTATTAGGAAACGATGGTATCATAGCAAATGACTGTTCAAAATCCTAGAAGTAATGAAACAATAGCAAAAACCGTGTAAGTGAAATGTAGCTTATAATTGAATGTAATTGCTTATGTGTTTCCTCTCTTTTCTGATGTGTCACAAAACAAAACCTTTTTAATTTAGACTCTTGTTTCATTGATCCCAAGAGACACTGCGTAAATCATTCTGCTTCTCAGACCACTTCCAGAAACATTGGGTTTAGGGTCTCTTTACATTCACTTTATTACACAATACACATGGGGGGATTAATGTTTAAGCAATGCGGTGAAGCATTTCATGCAGTATATATTTTCTCTGGATGTGTAATGTTCATGTACAAGGGAATATTGTCCATTGAATGCGTGTGTATTTAATTTTTTTTTCAATGGTTTTGTGCATCATGTTTGTTTTTGTGTGTGTAAAAATTATGTATATATTAATATATATAATTGTATGTTATATGCCCTAGTCACTAGGTGCATAGCTAGCACTCAAAGGGACTTGTGTATGAACATAAAATGAATTATAAAGTGTGTGTGTGTGTGTATAAATATACAGTTGCAAGAAAAAGTATGTGAACCCTTTGGAATGATATGGATTTCTGCACAACTTGGTGATAAAATGTGATCTGATCATCACCTAAGTCACAACAATAGACAGTCACAGTCTGCTTAACCCCTTCAGGACGGGTGACGGACGAGGTCCGTCACAGAGGGGAGACCCTTAACGACGGGTGACGGACCTCGTCCGTCACGCGGTAAAATTAACCCCGGATCGCCGCGCGGCGATCGCGGGGTTAATGGTGCTCCCGGTATGCCTCTGCATTAGAGGCATACAGGGAGCACCCGGTCAGGCTGCCCAGCACATGTGCTCGCTCTGACCGCAAGTCTGAGCGAGCACATGTGCTCTGTATACTCACCTACCGGCTCCCTGCACTTCCGGGTTCTGTGTGAAGTGCAGGGAGCCGGATCAGTGATGATCCTGCCCCCTGCTGAAAAAATAAATAAAGTTAATTTAAAGTGTCCCCCCCCATAACCATTTTAATAAAAAATTAACCCATTCCCTGCCAATTGATCACTGACTACAGTGATCAATTGGCAGGGATTACATTTTACTATGATCTGATTTTTTTTTTAACCCCTGAGGGTTAATTCTTTTTTTTAACCCTCAGGGGTTAAATTAATTAAATTAATTAATTAAATTATTTTTAAATTATATATTTAGATAGCTGGGGTGGGTGGAAGTTAGTGGGGAATTGGCATTAGGCTAACTAGGGGTTAACTTTAAAAAAAAGTTTTAAAAGAAATTAAGCTTAAAAAATGTTTTAATAACATTTAAGTAAAAAAAACAAAAAAAACACACTTTACCTAGTCCAAATAAAAATTAACCCCTTCCCTGCCAGTCGATCACTGCCTACAGCGATCAAATAGAGATCACAGTATTATACTGTGATCTAATTTTTTTTAACCCCTGAGGATTAACTTTTATTTATTTTTTTAACCCTCAGGGGTTCAATTTATTTAATTAATTAATTTAAATATTTTATAACTATATATTTTGCTAGCTGGGGTGGGTGGGAGTTATGGGAAAATGGGGAATTTACTGTTAGTGCTGCGTACTGCTAGTTAGGGGTTAACGGTAAAAAAAAAAGCTTAGAAAAATGTTAAATCTGTAAAAAAGTTTTAAGAAAGTTTAGGAAAGTTTAAAAAAAATTTATAAGCAAAACAAAAGTTTAAAAAGTAGTTTTTAAAAGTAAAAAAGTTATAAAAAGTAAAAAAATACATTTTAAAAACGCTCATTACCACTACACCTGGAACAAACTAGAGAAAAAATTATCCCACGCCAAGGTTCAAAATATGCCTTTTGAATTACCCCAGGGTGTATTCTTTAATAAATAGTATGTGTTTGTGGGGAAGTTTCAATAACCAACCGTCTAAACTACTCCAAATTGGAACATGGACACAGCGTAAAACTTCAAAGTTATAAAAAAACTGAATGGCTGCGTCTCAAATGCGCCCCTTCAACATCCACATATACCTGGCAAAGGTACATACGGGGGTATTGCTGTACTCAGCCGACATAGCTGAGCAACATATGAAGTATTATACAGTCATAGTACACATAAGGTTTGCAAAATATGCTGCGCAAACTCACTTTGTATGTCAAAAAGGCAGAAAAAATGCTTATTACCACTACACTTGGTACAAGCTAGCGGAAAAATGATCCCACGCTAAGGTTCAAAATATGCCTTTTGAAATACCCTGGGATGTCTTCTTTAAGAAATGGTATGGCTTTATGGGGAATTTGGATTATATAGCCTGGTAAAATACTCTAAAATGGGACATAGGCACAGCATAAAAATTCAAAGTTTGAAAAAAACTGGAATGGCTGTGTCCCAAATGTGCCCCTCCGATGTCCACACATACCTGGCAAAGGTACATACGGGGGTATTGCTGTACTCAGCCGACATAGCTGAGCAACATATGAAGTATTATACAGTCGTAGCACACATAAGGTTTGCAAAATATACTGTGCAAACTCACTTTGTATGTCAAAAAGGCAGAAAAAACGCTTATTACCACTACATCTGGTACAAGCTAGCGGAAAAATGATCCCACGCTAAGGTTCAAACTATACCTTTTGAAACACCCTGGGGTGTCTACTTTAAGAAATGGTAGGCCTTTGTGGGGTAGTTTGAATTTAAAACCTGCGAAGATGCTTGGAAATTGCACATAGGCCCAGCGTCAAAATTCAAAGTTTGGTAAAAACGGATATGGCTTGGTCTCCTATATGGCACTGTAGCTTCACAAAATAGTGACAAAGACATTCATTGGGGGTGTATTTTTACTCAAAAGACTTAGCTGAGCATAATTTGGGAGGTTTGAACTTAGTGGCACATATGAAATATACAAAACGCCCAGCAAAAATGCAATCCGTATGTAAAAAATGCACAAAATAATTTTTTACCACATACTTTGGCATATATTGGTGAAAAAATGGGGGTATGTTAAGGCACAATATGCACCTTATAAGATACCCTGGAGTGTCTACTTTTACAAATGGTAGGCCTTTGTGGGGGTTTTTTGAACAGTCAAACTGTTATAATACCCCAAATGGAAGCTAAGGCTCATTAAATTCATCTCTCAAAATTCTACTGTGAATACTGAAAAGGACAGGTATCCTGTATGGCACTGTAACTTCACGAAATAGTGCAAAAGACATACAATGGGGGTGTCATTTTACTCAGCAGATGTAACTGAACACAAAATAAAACTTTGTACAGGAATAGCACACACCAACTTTACAAAATATACACGAGAATTTCTCTGTTATAAGTTTGTGTGCCAAAAACCAAAAAGAACACAATTTTACTCCAATATTTAGCAGAGGTTGGCGGTGAAATGGCTACGTAGAAAGTGTCAAAACAACCTTAGGTAAATAGCCCGTGATGTCTACTTTATATAAATATATACTTTTGTGTGGCAATTTTGTTTTCTTTTATGGCTATTAAGCTTACAAGACAAACATACCAAATTCTAAAATCGCTCCACATTAAAAGTTTATTTTACTCCTTGTGCTTTGTGACCTGTAACTACCAAAAAAAACTTAAAATCCCAGACACATTATATATTCTGTAAATCAGAACAAATAAATACATTTATTTTTAATTACTTTCCTTAACCTGCACTAATTATGCACACATTATTATTGCAAAAACTGTAAAAAAAAACAACAATATTTTTCATTTTTTTTGCATTTTTCTGTATTTTTTTTATAATAAGTAAGTATTTATATATATATATATGTTATATCAAATTAAAGCCCTTTCTGTCCTTTAAAAAACAGTATATAATATGTGTCGGTGCAATAAATGAGAGAGATGCAAATTGCAGTTGAACGCAAACAGCAAGAAAATGCAAAAATTGCTTGTGTCATTAAGCGTAAGTCAAGCTTCTGAAGCTGTGTCCTTAAGGGGTTAAACTAATAACACACAAAGAATGAAATGTTGCCATGTTTTTATTGAACACACCATGTAAACATTCACAGTGCAGGTGGAAAAAGTATGTGAAACCTTGGATTTAATAACTGGTTGAACCTCCTTTGGCAGCAATAACTTCAACCAAACGTTTCCTGTAGTTGCAGATCAGACGTGCACAACGGTCAGGAGTAATTCTTGACCATTCCTCTGTTTCAGTTCAGCAATATTCTTGGGATGTCTGGTGTGAATCGCTTTCTTGAGGTCATGCCACAGCATCTCAATCGGGTTGAGGTCAGGATTCTGACTGGGCCACTTCAGAAGGTGTATTTTCTTCTGTTTAAGCCATTCTGTTGTTGATTTACTTCTATGCTTTGGGTCATTGTCCTGTTGCAACACCAATCTTCTGTTGAGCTTCAGCTGGTAGACAGATGGCCTTAAGTTCTCCTGCAAAATGTCTTGATAAACTTGGGAATTCATTTTCCTTCGATGATAGCAATCCGTCCAGGCCCTGACGCAGCAAAGTAGCCCCAAACCATGATGCCCCCACCACCATACTTCACAGTTGGGATGAGGTTTTGATGTTGGTGTGCTGTGCCTTTTTTTCACCACACATAGTGTTGTGTGTTTCTTCCAAACAACTCAACTTTGGTTTCATCTGTCCACAGAATATTTTGCCAGTACTGCTGTGGAACATCCAGGTGCTCTTGTGCAAACTGTAAACGTGCAGCAATGTTTTGTTTGGACAGCAGTGGCTTCCTCTGTGGTATCCTCCCATGAAATCCATTCTTGTTTAGTGTTTTACGTATTGTAGATTCGCTAACAGGGATGTTAGCATTTGCCAGTGACTTTTGTAAGTCTTTAGCTGACCCTCTAGGATTCTTCACCTCGTTGAGCAGTCTGCGCTGTGCTCTTGCAGTCATCTTTACAGGACGGCCACTCCTAGGGAGAGTAGCAGCAGTGCTGAACTTTCTCAATATATAGACAATTTGTCTTACCGTGGACTGATGAACAGCAAGGCTTTTGGAAATACTTTTATAACCCTTTCCAGCTTGCAAGTCAACAATTCTTAATCGTTGGTCTTCTGAGAGCTCTTTTGTGCGAGGCATCATTCACATCAGGCAAGGCTTCTTGTGAAAAGCAAACCCAGTAATGGTGTGGGTTTTTTATAGGGCAGGGCAGCTGTAACCAACACCTCCAATCTCATCTCATTGATTGGACTCCAGTTGGCTGACATCTCACTCCAATTAGCTCGTGGAGATGTCATTAGTCTAGGGGTTCACATACTTTTTCCACCTGCACTGTGAATGTTTACATGGTGTGTTCAATAAAAACATTTCATTCTTTGTGTGTTATTAGTTTAAGCAGACTGTGATTATCTATTGTTGTGACTTAGATGATGATCGGATCACATTTTATGACCAATTTGTGCAGAAATCCATATCATTCCAAAGGCTTTTTCTTGCAACTGTATATATATATCTACCTATCCCCATGGCAGCAGAACAATGGGTAACGCCTCCCCATCCCTAGTTAGACAGGAACTAATTAAAATTAAAAAATAAGTAACACCTTCCATTCCCTCCTCCCTGAGTCTTTTTGTTCCTGAGCTATCTGTATAGGATAAAACTTAGTCGTTTAGTACTAAAATATTTTTATTTTATGGCTTACCTGAGGTCAGTTACCTTCGGCCTCAAGGGAGCTCAGCCTCTTGCAGTGAACCAAGGGGTAGCAAGATTATATCCCAGAGCACAGGTGTAACTAGAAACGATGTACCCCCCGCCCACCCACACATGCAGACAACAGATACGCACACACACACACACACACACACACACACATAGAGACACGCATACACACAAAAACACACACACACAGACAGACAGACATACAGACAGACACACACACACAGATATACTGATACAGACTTTCTCTATAACACACACACACAAACTGTTAAAAATAAAATTGTGACTTACCTGGGGTCCAGTGGCTGCCTCATGCTGATGGGAGTCCCACTCTAACTCCCTCCTCTCCTCCTTCGCGGCGCTCTGTTGCCGGGAGGAAGTGACTGCTTCCTCCCATCACTGGGTGCTGACCGGGCCCTAGGAAATTGCCCTCGGGTGGCCCCAAGAGCATGGGCCACCCGATGGCCTCCTTCAATGTGCCCCCGGTGCTCTTTCCGCGCGGTCGGGGCCGCACCAAAATGCCAGCGGGAACCCAGGTAGTTGGGGTCGAGAGAGCCACCGGGCCTCCTGGAATGACGGGCCATGAACCCTGCGACCATGGTAGTTCCGCAGTGTCCCAGAGCGTATTTCACTGCAGTGACCCAATGGCTAGCAGTATGGCAGGCACCTATGGGATATTTATAAATTGGGTATACTTGCAGGGCCCAGCAGGATTATCCATTTATTTTCTTTGGTCTGGGACCTGTAGGTTCCCCTTATTATATACACATACAAAAGTCTTGCACCACCTGCCTGTAGATAAAATTATATATATAGATATAGATAGATATAGAAAATAGATGATATACTAAATAAAAGGATATTTAATGTAGACCTTAATATGAATCGCTTTATAAGTTAAAACATTTGAGGTAAAAATGAAGCACGTGTGAAAACCATTTAAAAAAAATATGTAACATATCAATGTTTGAAATGTTTTAAAGAAGCAGCAAATAATGAATACAATGGATATATAAATACACTTATTGAAACATAATAAATGTAGTTAATTGATTGGGTATCCCTTAGATACAGTGGTTATGGTACATTTTGTGTCCCTTTAAGTCACAAAACTTCTCAGAACTTTTGACCTTACTCCATGTCATTGCTTAATGAGGTGCCTGTAAAAGTGAGGGGTGTTAAAACTACATTTCAACTTCCAATATAGTAGTATATAGGACAGGATGGCAGCGCCTACCCAGACATTCATACATCATAGGGGAACAGTCATTATTACATAAGTTCCTGCCAGCCATAGGTTATTGTGGCAAATATATATATATATATATATATATATATATATTTTTTTTTTTATATAAAAAGGCACCTCTCACCTGAAATGCATACCTGCTTGTGTTTGTGCTTAAACCCAATCAGTGTACTGTCTACTTTATTTAGCTTTTTAAGTAAAAGGCTTGTGCAGTTTCTCCCAGGTAATGGTGTTAGGAGTAATTAATAGCTTTTATTTTCAGACACCTTTATTTGTTAACTACTTTAACAATGCCAGAGCCAAGGTCACTTTACAGCTTAATTAAGACTGCTTGTAATGGGAGGATTATTTATTTCTGCATGCTATAATTAATTCAGTGGGCTGTACATAAGGTTAAAAGCAGGTACTCTAGAATTTAAAAGCTCACTCGACATTTTGCTTTCGCAAGTGAGCATATTAATTGACAGGTTACCTATGCTGTGGGCATACACTGGGTTTGATTTGCATCACACCAGAGAACCAATTTCTCGCTTGTAATTTCAGCAGGATCAAGTGTTATTATTGGAGCTTATAACTTGTTTCAGTGCATATTAGACAAGTAAATTGATTTGAAAGGAAAAGGCAAAACCGTTTTCCTCTCCCCGTATCCATCACTAATCATAGAGCTTAATACTGACCTCCTGAGAGGGGTAGTCTGAAAGTATTTAGATCATGGTTGAAAGCTTGTACATGTTGTTCATTCTTCTGGCTGTCACTGACAACACTTCTTCACATACATTATATACTGTCATGCTGTTCCCTGCTGTCTTCCTAAATTTGGTGCATCGTCTCAGGTTTGTGGGAACTGTCTTGTGGGTAAAATGCCACGTCGCATTGTACATTATGAGCATGTCTAAGCTCTGCTAATTCCAGAACCAGTGCTTTTTATATATTAACTATACTTAAAGATAAATGCTACAGAGAAAGGGCAGAATTGTGTTCTGAAAATTGTTTGGTTTTTGTTTGTTATTGTTATGCCGTTGCCACCTTGTGTAAAGAACAGGGAAATATATAGCCAATGCAAGTTACTTGGGAAATCTATTTTATTCCCTACTATGTATTATTAAAGGCATCAATATTACTCAAACTAGAGTAAAGGCTCAATTTAAATTTAAACAAGCTGCAGTCTGCTGCAAAAACACATTGGATGATCACAGCATAATTATTTCAATTTCTTAGGTTTACACTAGGGATCGACCGATATTCATTTTTTAGAGCTGACACCGATAATCTCTGAATTTTTAGGCCAATAGCCAATAATTTATAGATATTCTGTACCTTTACCATTTTGAAAAAATAAACAATTTCTACACAAATCTACTGTTAACTGAACATGTGTATTATTTATTTTTTTCCAAATCTTCTTTTTTTATTAAGGTAAATGCACAAAATATACATGCAAGTCAGAATTTTTTATGATTTCAAGAATGTGTGTAATGGATGCAGTGTTTGTGTAGTGTGTGTGTGTGTGTGTGTGTGTGTAGTGGATGCAGTGTTTGTGTAGTATGTGTGTGTATAGTGGATGCAGTGAGTGTGTGTGTAGTGGATGCAGTGAGTGTTTGTGTAGTGTGTGTAGTGGATGCAGTGAGTGTGTGTGTAGTGGATGCAGTGAGTGTGTGTGTAGTGTGTATAGTGAATGCAGTTTGTGTGTAGTGTGCTTAAAGTGAATGCAGTGTTTGTAGTATGTGCAAAGGGAATGCAGTGTGTGTATAGTGAATGCAGTGTGTTTGTGTAGTGTGTGTGTATATAATGAATGCAGAGTGTGTTTGTGTAATGTTTGCATAGTGAATGCAGTGTGTATAAATCAAATGCAGAGTCTGTGTGTTTATGTAGTGTGTGTGTGTGTATAGTGAATGCAGTCTGTGTAGTGTGTTTGTGTAGTGTGTGTACAGTGAATGCAGTGTGTTTGTGTAGTGTGTGTACAGTGAATGCAGTGTGTTTGTGTAGTGTGTGTATAGTGAATGCAGTGTGTTTGTGTAGTGTGTGTATAGTGAATGCAGTGTGTTTGTGTAGTGTGTGTATATAATGAATGCAGTGTGTGTATATAATGAATGCAGAGTATTTGTGTGTATATACTGAATGCAGAGTGTTTGTGTGTAGTGTGGTTATATAATGTAGAGTGTGTGTGTCTTTGTGTAGGTATGTAATGTGTGTAAAATGGGGCATTTAAATTTGTTGTAAATATGAAATATATATATATATTTTAGTGTCCCCTCCCTCCTTCTTTCTTTGCCAGGGAGGCGAGATATATTGCATTCCCGGGTGGTCCGGTGCCATGGACTGTACAGTGGGGGGCCCGCAGCAAGCTCTTACTTACCTTCCCAGCTGCTCCCTTTAGCTCACCAGTCCAAATCTTGTGGCTTCTGTGCTGCGCGGAGCGTTGCCATGGTAACCCGTGGCAACGCTCTGACGGCTGCAGGACTCACAAGATTTAGACAGGGGAACTGAAGGGAGCTGCTGGGAAGGTAAGTGCTTGCTGCGGGCTCTCCTGGACCGCCCGGCGGTCCTGGTCTGCATTATCGGCAATATCGGTATCGCTATAAGCCGATGCTGATATTGCCAAAAATTTTGGCCAAACCGATAATCGGTCAATCCCTAGTTCATACTTTTGAAAAGCTTTGCAGCTGTATAATCAAAAATACAAAGTTTGGCATAACTCAAGCAATACATGTAGACTAATAAGTAAATGTAAAAAAAAAATGTATAATCTTAAAAGCAATATTGTGTGTTTTTATCCAGTTTAAAAAAACATGCATTTCAAAAGGAAGGCACCATTACCAAATATATCTTCCTGTAGCTGCCTGCTCCAAATAAGGCCAACGTATTTTGTGCTTTATATAAAACTATAATACAATTGTGCTATTTTCTGCATTACGTTGGTTATTTCTGAAATGTGGGTAGGCTCAGCCCTTCTCTTGTCTTGGGGCATTTCACTTGTGTGCCTTTGTGCTAACATTGCACAGAACATTCATCTTAATGATATTAATTCTACCCAGCCAGTGAATATGTGTGTATTCCCATGCTTACAAGTCTGTTTGTACCCTAAAGAGAAATGGGACAAAGTCCCAAAAAGCATGCCACCGTGATCTAAAGCAGGACTTGAAGTCCTATTCTACTAGTCAGGCCTAAAATGTTAACACCACTGCAAGCCATAGCATACCCACCAGCGATGAATTTCTACTTGCCAGGGCTACATTTTCACTTGCTATTGGGAGTGACAATTTTGAGCCCTGATCT
This sequence comes from Pelobates cultripes, assembly GCA_933207985.1. Lineage (NCBI taxonomy): Eukaryota > Metazoa > Chordata > Amphibia > Anura > Pelobatidae > Pelobates > Pelobates cultripes. The sequence continues at coordinate 278,897,255 of OW240913.1, forward strand.
ACGGTATTTCAGCAGGTCTTTACACAATATGAAGGGAGAGGAATCTTGGATGAGTAAACCATTTGAGGGGTGGACCATTTGTTCTTCAAATTTTTTCATGTTTGGCTTGAGGCAAGACAATTTTTCAAGGTTTGGGACACTCAGACAAGGCTAGGGAGTATGATTAATAGCTGTTTCACAAAGAAAACAATCTCAGCAACATACACCATTGATTTGTGTATATTTTATGTTAATTGTGGGAAATCACAGCTGGGTTACAAGTAGTTATAGTGAAAGGGCAGGTAAAACGTGCAAAATATGCTAGTCTTGCTAGTAGTGTGTGATAAGGGGGGGGATACAGGATGAGAGAAGGGGGGGTTAGAGGTCCAAGCTGTTCGATGGTTTACATAAGTGAAGCAGATACATATACAGCATTACAGCATTAACATGAAGTTGGTTCGTTACATAGCGGTTGTGGACGTGTTTGGGCCTTATGTGTCACCGGGTCGGTTGGGTATCTGACCTATTTTTAATGCTGCAAGTTGACACCGTCATTGTGACTTTGGGTCTTTACACCAAAACACAGTGAAGACAGCAATGACCTGTTGAGGGATGTTTGATCTTCCCTGATAGTGTGTGTATATATATATCACACACACTCACACACACTATATAGGCCTATGCTCTGAAAATATGGTATTTTACCGTGTAGAGCAGAGAAACTGTTGGTTGGAAGCCACTAATTGAATCAACTGTCAACAAATCCTTTTGAAAATGCAAAAGAATCAAAATGTTTTTAAACTTCAATTTGGTGGGTTTAGCATGTGTGATGCATAATCCTATTTCCCGGGTGGCTTTGTGAATAATCAGATTTCTCAGTAGGCTCTATTCTCAGATTTAAGCCCATTGATTTAGCATATAATTCTGATTTGCAATTTTTTTTCCCACTCTACTTTAAAACTTAATTAAGAATAGAATAATATAGCAGTAGGATTTCAAGTGTTGGCAGTTGTGATGGCAGTGATAACAAGCCTCTGTGCAATATGCAAAAGAACTAACCATGGCTTTAAAACTTTTCAAATTGTCCAAGTGAAATTAGAAAACCGTTATTTGTTGCAAACATTTGCTGAATACCTGATATTAAACTTGTATTTGTTGTTCTTTTTATTATATTTACCTACATAATCACCTTTGCTGGTGACAGTCTGGGTAGGGGTGTTGATTGTAGAATGACCGCTCCCATGATGCTTTGCCAGTTGAAGTTCTGCTGATTTAACTTGTGTCCGCACTTGGTATGGAAATATTTGCATTGCTAGGATACCTACTTAGTATTGGCATAAAGATGAATTCTGCCAGAATTAATGCCACAGTAACAGTGATAATGACAGGATATGCAGGTATCTCACTGTGCCATGAGAGCCAAACTGTAGTAGCTTAACTTTAACCTTAATTACTTTCTTTTAAAAAGCACATATCACACCGTTAATCCAACTGAGAATAAAATAAGTTTTCAGTGGGAGAACTCTTTTGGATTATATGCAGTATTCTTGCTGGTTAAGAATTGCTCAACAGCATTGCATCAAATGGTAGATTGCGTCTATGTATAGACATGTAGCTTTATAAGCCCACTTCCTAATAAACATGCTAGCTGATATAACAGAAAACCTTCCCAGTCTGTTTACAAGTAACCTGTGTCTTGATAAGGCAAATAAATCAACTCATTAACCAGTGTATACAGAGTGCTCGTTGTAGAATAATGGTTAAAATCTCTCTCTCCTCACTTGAGTTGGAGTTTTACCTAAACTTTTTCCAAGGGAGTATTGGGAAGTGGAATTGTTGACACTATTGCCCATAGTAAAATTTTTCTATTGAAAAAGGAAAAATTAATGTGTTCTTGGGGAAAAAAGGAACTGAATATTCTTATTGCCTAATAATTTTCCATATTTATATATGCGAACTACTAGTTTTATCCAGTGAGATTTTAAAGATACCGTAGATATAGTTATAAAGGGCATTTTTAAATTGGAGTAATTCCTACTTCATTCTCTTTGCTGCTATTGTTCTTGAATAATTGGGGTCCAACCTTGAGGGCATAATTATGCCCTAATAGGACAAAAATTCCTTTTTCACTCCAGCGTGTCAATTTTTTTTTTGCTTGGGTCAACAAAAAGGCTTGTTTTGTCCTGTTTTGAGGTATTCCATATTTGTTTGTTGCATTCCAAATAATGAATTCATTGCTGGAATTATGTTGTGCTTGGTAACAATTCAAATAATTTAATTCAGCTTTCACTGTACTCAATATAGACCATACATTTTAAAGCACACTTGGAAAAGGAAAAAATAAATCAACAAAGCAAATAATGAGCAAAACAACATCGCTTTGACCTTTTTATTGTCATTCTTTTCAATATCGGGTAAAACACAAGTTCTGCATTTTGCTGGAGAGCTATGAACATTTTAAAATAACTTTTTTATTTTTTTTTAAGAATAAGGTTTATCCAAATACATTTTGTGATTTAACCCCTTAAGGACACATGATATGTGTGACATGTCATGATTCCCTTTTATTCCAGAAGTTTGGTCCTTAAGGGGTTAAAGATAATTGACTTTTGTCAAAAGCACTCTTCTGTGAACAAACAGAATAATTGACTAACTCCATTGGCTTTGTGATAGGAGAGGGGATTTTTTTATAACATTTGTTCGTGATTTGTTTTTGTTTTTTGAAGGGGCATTAATAGTTTTTTTTTGTAAGATTTTTGATTGGTGCTTGTTCATCACTGTTATCTTTGTGTGCTCAAACAGATCTGTCTGAAACGCTGATTGATGTGCATCTCAACCTTTTGGACAAACAGCTGAATTTGAAAACTATCGCATAATAGTACAGTGCTCCTCAAACCAATCTTTAAGAACCACTAGGGGTTAGGGATTTAGAGACTCATGTTCTGATAAAATCATAAGGCCTTGTTAATCTTTGAGGAGTATAAGAAAAACCTTTGGCCTAGAACATACAACGATCTAAAGTTTATTTAAAGAATACATTTTCTATATATTTAGCTAAATGTAGTATAATGTTGCTTGATGGTATAATTTTACAGTTTCTTCTGTGGCATCAGCTTATCCTTCTTTATATGGATTATGGCTTGTTCTCTAATGGCAAAAAATGTATAAATGTGGTATTTATGATTTCACCAAAAGGGTCAAGGCTACTAAATTACTTTTTTTTTGGATTTCAGTCTTCTTCTAACATACTGTTTTCACGAACAACATATAATTGTCTGTTATTTAGCAGATTGTTTTGAGTTTTAAAAATGATTTCAGCTAGAATTTAAGACAAGCAGAATGAGTGCAATTTTGTCTTTGCATTTTCTACCATTCATTTTTCAATGATCAATAATGAGCTATTCTTTTGGCCTGATTTGGCCGGAATCACTGAGTAAAAAAAAATCCCCTTTTTGTTTTTGTTTTGTCTTTAATGTGTTTTTATTTCTATCTATAAGTGCATCCCCTCTAATAAATACAATATTAATTTGACTCTCTGTATGGAAGTTTACATTATAGCTAACTTAATGAGTGAGGTGCTAAGAATGTGTGTCCATTCTCACTAGTGCTAACCTACAGAAGAAGTAAGTGAAAAAAGAGATTTAAATGAGCAGTGAAACAGTGCCCCTGCTGCGTAGACGTGTGGTTCAATAAACTATTAATACAAGCTCCTGTTGAAAAGAAATCCCAAGCACAATCTCCGAAAAGCCTGCTGCAGAATACAGATATTGCCATCTGCTTTCCAGTGTTCTATTCTTTGTTTGGGAAGCTCAATTGTAATTTAATTTTTGCTTACCAACAAAATACCTCTGAATACCCAAGACCGTATGATATGATTTTGAGTAACGGAAACTAAATCCTATCCAAATAAAATGCCTGTTAGTACAGTTTAGTCCTCTATAACCTTCTGTGTAATTGCAGAAATATATATTATATGTGCAACTTGGTGTCTGTCAAACCAGTTCTCAGGATTCACCAGCATGCAGAACATGTCTATTATGGCATTGATTTAATACTGATTGATAAACCTTTAAAATAATTTCATTTTAAAATACTTTGATATATTGATGTGTATATGTATATATTTTTTACATATGATATATTATGTGCTATTTTAATATGTAATATTTTACTGTATTAATAAAAAGAAAATGATTTTAAAAAATGTATCCAAAAATATTAAACTTATTCACAAAGCTTATAATAAATATTAAAATCGAGACCTATATAGACCAAGTCCTGCCACTACTTAGGTGTGTCAATAAAATGACTGGACCACGTATCAACTAACCTATGCCAAAATAATTACATCCTAAAATAAAATCTGGAATGTTAGTGGGGAAACAAAGATAAATCAGAAGAGTACTGATGTGCTTTTATAACACACTTAATGACAATTAGGGTTTTCTTCACAAACAGAGAATTGACAAGACAATTAAAACTTCAGAAACACTGCACATACAGATTCCTACAACCATTATCACTTCTAAAAGCAGAATTGATCATGGTGGTTGGAGTAACCCTTTAAATGTACACTAGAGTGTCACAAAAACAAAAATATATTCCTAACACTATAGTCCCCCCTCAAATCGCTATTCAACTTACCTTATGTCCCACACTGACCCAGTCTCACCAAGGCTGGCCCTGCCTCCATGGCTGAGATTGTAAGTCTTGATGATCTCAACCAGTCCAATGCTATCCAATCGGAAAGCATTGGGAGGCTGTAGGGCATGCGCAGCAAAATGCCACACTGGGCCAATCAGCATCTCCTCATGGGGATGCATTGAATGACTTCATCTCTCTGGGGAATGTTCAGCACACTGTGCATCACTGGCCTAGGAAACATCCAAAGTGGCCATCTAAGTGCCTAGAGGTAACAATATAAATTCTTTGAAAAAGGTAGTGTTTACTTTGAAAAGTATGTAGGGACAGGCTATAGACTTCAGAACCACCACATCAAACTGTAGTGGTTCTCTTGACCATAGTGTCCCTCTAAATTAAGTTGAGTACATTATCAGAATGATGCCATAAAGACTTCAACACAGTAATACGAGAAGTAAGATTTGTTCTTGTAGTAACATTTTCGTGCTGCTTAATTTTTTTTTTTGTTTTGTTCTGACATCCCAGATGTTTTGTGAGCTATATTTCCCATGATGCTGCCTACTCATAAGCATTTTGGGTTCCATGGTTTCTTTTCCATAGCCAGACATGATCGCTTAATTACTTGAAGTTGAAGTTAAGTTTTTATTGAATTTTATGGATATTTATATATTTGTCTTTTATATAATATTTAATATATTTATTGCATCTGAGTAATATCATATAAACGTTTTTTTTTTCTTTTTTCTTGACTTCTGGTGTTTTATATCAGGCGCTTAAAGCTGTGCAATATAAATAAATTAGTCACATTTTATAGATCTGATACCTCTTCATTGACTGTTCATCACCTACCTAAATAACAATACTTTGACGATTCTGCCATTGTTAACTCAGTAAAGTATTGATAGTTTCCAGACACATAAAATCAATAGAATAAGGAATTTCCAGTGCTGTCTATTGTCTGTCAATCTCTAATTAAAAAAAAAAAAAAAAAGTGTAGTGAAACACAGTTAAGGGCTCCAAAACAGAGAAGCACCTTGTTTTCATTAATTGAAACACACTGGAAGGCTGCTAATATTATGCAAGGCCAGGTTCCTGTATGTATTCCTGACCCAATAGTGTTAAAACCACCATCTAGCCCCCTGGGCCCCTCATGCCTCCATAAATATAGTAAAAATCTTAATCTATTCAAGCCTGAAGCTGTAACTCTGCATGCTGTTAGACTCAGAAAAATCAGTCTGCTGACATCATCAGAAGTGGTCGCCTGATCCAATCATCAGAAGTGGTCGCTTGATCCAATCACAATGCTTCCCTATAGGATTGGCTGAGACTGACAAGGAGGCAGATCAGGGGCAGAGCCAGCATGATTCAAACACAGCCCTGGCCAATCAGCATCTCCTCATAGAGATGAATTGAGTCAATGAATCTCTATGAGGAAAGTTCAGTGTCTGCATGCAGAGTGAGGAGATACTGAATGTTTGGATGCATTTTAGGCAGCCATGACCCAGGAAGGATCTATAACAGCTATCTGAGGAGTGGCCAGTGAAGTTATCACTAGGCTGTAATGTAAACACTGCATTTTCTCTGAAAAGACAGTGTTTACGGAAAAAAAAGCCTGAAGGTAATGATTCTACTGACCGGATCAAATTCAATAAGCTGTAGTTGTTCTGGTGACTATAGTGTCCCTTTAAGGTAACAAACAAACAAACTAAATTGGGATTAGGGAAGTCCGTTTTTTTGAACTCTATACAGCATTTAAACAAATATATTTGTGGAAGGTGACATTATGTATTATTACTCTGTGCCCTCTGAACCCCACTCACACATGACATGAAAACGTGACTATATATATCCCTAAATGAGTATTTACTCAAGTAAAAGGTCATCTCTTAAAGCTGTATAGTAAATTGGCAGGAAGCGGATGTGACATATTGGTCTAGAACTAAGCTTGATCAAACCATAATCTAACATTGTCAAGGGCCACTGCATAAAGATGCTAACATGAATGCACAGTATTGTTGCACAGTTCAAAACAACATTTTCTTTTCACTACACCTTTAAATCCTTCTTTGCCCTTGTGTTTAATGCAGTGAAGAGAAGAATTAGCGTGTCTCCATTTCCCTCGAAACTCTGGCCTATTTTCATGACTAGTGTCTGTCTACACAAGTTTAACATTGATAATGAGTCAGTTACTGGGTTTCTGCCAGCTAATTTGCCACTCTGTGTTATTGTTTTTCAACATGCCTGCTTTAGATTTTAGTTAAATGCTCATTAGGATTCTTTGTTGAGATGAGCTTGACATCTGACGCATGTAGTTTTTTTTTTTTTTTGAAGCAAAGCCTTCTCTCCTGATACCATCTGACTTCCATCCGAAGTGATGATATGTATGGAAGGTTGTAAAATATGCTGTTGCACTATGGTACGTGTTAGATATGACTTTTATTTGCAACGTTTAATCTTTTTCTAAAACGTTTCAGGTTTCTAGTTATAGTTGTCCACTTTTTCCTTATCCGAGAGGTAGATATTGGACTCAGACTGATTACACCATTTGGCCAATGTCAAAAGGCCATTAGAAATAAATTTATCTTGACTAAAACTATTAAGAAATCAATTGGATTTGTTATCTCATTCCCCCAAGCTGTAGCACAGTTACCTATCTAGTGGCCTTTTTGTCCCTTCTTCATTGCTAGTCTCACATGAAGATATATGCTTTGCCAAAGAGAATATAAGGGAAACGTGCATCACTTTTTCAAACTCCTCACCGTCCTATAATATTTTCCTTATGAACAAAGACCAATACTCCTTTGCTACGTGAACCATTTGAGGGAAATAACCATTAACAATAGTATTTCAAGCTAGGTGGTTTGTCATTTTGCCCAAGGTTAGTTGAAGACTCGATTGGACATTTTTTGAGAAACGAGAAGCTGTGTGTAGCTTACCAACAGTCTTTTTTGTGTTTGTTTTCCTGGGAACAATTGTGGTCCTACACATAACAAATGTTCCAAGCTAGGGTCACTGTGCTTCTCTGATATATTACATTTCAGAATACATCACAAAAAACTGTTATGGTGCAAGGAGGTCCCAGGCTCAGGCTTACCTGTATGGTATAAACTATACTTCCACTCAATGTCTGAGGCTTCAGTCAAGAAGCTTCAAACTGGACCCAGCTTTAAGCAATATTTTCCCATTAATAAAAGAAAGTGAAAAATATATTGTTTTTCCCACTTAGACCATAACAACTTAATAAGATGAGACTGAGATGGAGTTATTATGGTGCATATAGTCTCTTTTTATTTTAATATCTTGCTATGGAAAAATAAACAAAACTGAATTATAGACTCAATAGCATCAGATGTTTCTACCCCTCTTCTTCCAGGTGAGTTTCAGCTCTTGATTGATGCATTTATCTGGTGGAGTAACTGACCAGTAATACTAAGGGAAGGCTGGTTTAATGCTGCACGTTTAATATTGTGAGTACAAGGTTAATACAGCAAGGTGTGGAATTAATACAGAAGATGTGGTGTCTGTCACTATATAGGTAAATAGTTGTCTTAATTCATTCAAAGGTTTGATGTAGTAATATGATTTATAGGGGTAGGGTTTATGGACATAGTTTGTGGCCCAGGATAAGTTTTCAGCAGAGGTTTAAATCATTGTATAGAATTGGGGCTGTTGATCTTTGCTGACACCCAGGAATAGCGGGACGGCAAAGGGCTTTATTTTTTGTGTTTTAAATCACTATATAAGAGGAAAGGGCAAAACATTTACACTTTGGCTGAAGCACAGGGCTGATGCAAGGAGTTTTGGCTTCACAATCGAAGATGCATTTTGCTGCTTCACTTGTGTGTCACTTAACCCCTCCTCTTGAATTTCATAGTTCTTTTGTGTTTTTTTATCACTTCTTTTGAATGCTTTACCTACTTTAGTGTATCGTATTGTGTCTTGCATCCCTCCTTTATTATATTTTATCAGCCATTTTTCCCATTTGTGTCTAATACCACCCCCATTGTGTGTCCCTTATGCCCCCCAGCCTTTTTGTGTGTCTCTTACCACCCACATTGTGTGTCCCTTATGCCCCCCAGCCTCTTTGTGTCTCTCTTACGGACCCCCCAGCCTCTTTGTGTCTCTCTTACAGATCCCCCAGGCTCTTTATGTCTCTCTTACGGACCCCCCAGGCTCTTTGTGTCTCTCTTACGGACCCCCCAGGCTCTTTGTGTCTCTCTTACGGACCCCCCAGGCTCTTTGTGTCTCTCTTACGGACCCCCCAGGCTCTTTGTGTCTCTCTTACGGACCCCCCAGGCTCTTTGTGTCTCTCTTACGGACCCCCCAGGCTCTTTGTGTCTCTCTTACTTACCCCAGCCCCTAAGTGTTTCTACACCCCAGCCCTTTTGGGTGTTTATTTCTCCCCTTCCTCAGCCACTATGTGTTTCTCTTTTTGCCATTCCCCTGCCTCTCTCGGTGTCTCTTTCTCCCGTTCCCCTGCTTCTCTCGGTGTCTCTTCCTCCCGTTCCCCTGGGTCTCTGTGTCTTTCTCCCCTTCCCCTGCCTCTCTGTGTCTCTTTCTCCCCTTCCCCTGCCTTTTTCTTCCCTTCCACTGGCCATTTGTATGTTTCATTCTCCTCTTCCCAAGACCCTTTGTGTCTCTGATTCTCTGCTTCCCCAGCCCCTCTATGTGTCTATTTCTCCAACTCAGACTCTGTTTGTGCCTTTCTACCCCAACCCCTCTGTGTGTCTCTAACTTTGTTAGAGGGCAATTCCAAAAGCTCTTATGGTACCAAAACATAAGCCCCATTCTATCTTTAAAGGGATGTCTTTGTTCTTTCTTGCACTAGAAGATATGAATGCTTTAATTGTTATTGTGCTGTGCTAAAGGCATGCTGGACAGCAAGTAAGTTGGCTATCAGCTAATCTCATTTGTCAATCAAATTACTAGCCAATTTACTATGTTTCAAAATGAGTAAAAAAATACTTTAGTGTGAAAAAACAAACAAACATAAAATGCAGAACATTTTTAATGAACAAAATTATGATCAGTACATTTGAATTGTCGAATTATGGTGACATTGTTATGTCTTACTGTAACCAGAGAACTCCTGAAAACTGCTGTTTTTACATAGTGTGAGATAAAATGTTCCTTTTGCTCCGTTACTAGTCTTCAATAAATATTTTTAATTACGGTACATGCTGTACTTTTAGGACACCAGGTTGCTGTGCTCGGCAAACCATATACATCCATCTCAATTGTCCATTTGATAAGAGATGAATAATTGGAATGCTTTTAGGTACAATGCTGCAATGAGATCAACCAATAATACGTTGCACTGGGTCCATAGATGCAAGCACTCTCTGTACTTGCCATAATTGAAAGCATTAGTGAAATAATTAGCTTTATTGGTGGTCTCTGAACAGTGCTGACAAAGAGTTTGTCCATGTTAATTGAAGGTTTTATACATGCAATCATTTAGCACTGAAAACACTGTGAAATAATCAATGTTTAGTAATTTTCCACCTGCAAGGTAGCACAATGTTTATTATGTAAATCGCAGATTTACCCTCCCTGGCTGAATTTCAGAACTCTATTAGTAAAGTTTAGTTGTTTTGGTTATTTCTTCTTTTCCAAATTGATAAAGTAAGATATTGCAGCAGAGTTAAAAGGTATTGGCATATTTCTATGTTATGCGATTTATTGCAACTGTATCTTAGTTAAAGGGACACTGTAGTCACTATAACCACTTTGTCTCTTTAAATTAGTTATAGTGCCTGGAGTGCCCTGGCACTGTCCCTCCATTCAGTGTTGCACCACGTTTCTGCAGTATGCCACAAAATAAGAGTCCCTGGCCACCCACAGTCCGGCCCCTTCTGTATGTGTAGCTAAGGCAGAGATTACACACTTCCTTGTTGTCATACCCATTCATACCGTCAGTTGGAGCTCTGACAGGTTAAAAGCAGTCAGCTGACACTCTCAGCCAATCACAGCTGCCCATTGCTGCTCAGGGTAATACTTCCTTATTAGCCAAAGCAGCACAGAACGGATGGACTGCCGTGGTCTCTTGTTTAGCATTAAAACATTACAACATTAAAAACTGTTTAATGCTGAAAGAAATGATGGTACCAGGGGACTCCAGACACTATAACCAGTTTAATGAGATGAAGCAGATACAGTGCCTACGGTTTCCCTTTAACAATGCTATAATTAAAGGCCAGAGATGATATTCCAAAATGAAATGACATACTTGGTTAATAAAATTCCTGGGTTGTATGTAGGTATCCTAATGAACAGAAACTTTAGCCTGCCTGACTTGCAGTGATAGAAAATATAATTGACTCTCTATATCAAAAAGTTCTATCAGAGATACCCAACAACCACTCCATATTGTTCCATCTTTATAAAAAAGATATTCCCCAACAATTTCCTATTAACATATATATATATATATGTTAATAGGGAATTGTTGGGGAATATCTTTTTTATAATTGCTGAAACATTCTGTCTATCATTATATAAAATAACCTTAATTACTACAATTAATTATAGTGGTTATGGTGCAATGAGTCTGGGTGCTTGGGCAGCTTAGCCTAACATTGATGGCCAACAACCGTCTGAGGATAATGTGGAAGTTATTTTTTATTTTCTTGGTGGCAGCAAAGGCATTAGCTTTGATTCATGGAGAGTCCTATTTGTTTGTAAAACTATTTTACAAAAACCATCATCACCAGCCCCTCTGTGTGTCTCTTGGATCCTGCCTCCACCATCCCTCTGTATGTTTTTGTCACCTCAGGCCTTTGTGTGTGCCTTTGCCCCCCCCCCCTCCCCCCCCAGCCCTTTGTGTGTGTCTTTGTCCCCCCAAGACTTCTGTGTGTCTCTGACAGGAAGATTTTCGGTTCTCTCAGCGAGCAGCTACCTGTCAGACCAGGTGGAGGATACAGAAAATCCTCTACCGCTATACGCCTGGCCACACTAAATGCAATGACCAGCAGGAGAGGTAGCTGGTGTGCCCTAGGCGGCTGCCTAGTTCACGTAGTGGTAGCGCCACATAGCATCCCACTTTCTCTCAGCTCTTATCACCAGCATGTTTGATGCTGAGGTTTGCCTTGCTTCCAGAGTTACTTTGTCAGTGATTATTCTTCTCATTATTGCAAACCAGAAAGAGCATTTCAGTTTCCTCTCCACCTGCCTTTTGTAGATACATCATGACCTTAGATCTCTCTTGCCTGTTCACTTACAATTATTTCACTGTCAAACAACCCTTTATTCCAAAATAGAATTATCTTTCTTTGCACTTTTGTAGAGCCATTTAGAGAAGAATATTTAGTATTTTTTTTTTTTTTATTGTTTTACATTTTAACTTCATGTTACCTATTTCTTAATAAATATTTTAAATATATTCTTAGCAATACAAAGTCATAGCACAGAACAGTGAAGGAGCCAACAAGGAGACTGTCCTCTCCATCATCTGCATCCTTTATGAAAATTGAGTCTAGTTTTTTTTTTAGGGCAACTGTGTGGAGAAGACATTTTGATCTTGGTAGTAATAAACATAAATTACAGTGGGGGATCCGTCACAGCCACTTAGTACTGGTTACAGTTTTGTTTAAAATTCTGGATCAGATCACATCATTCTCACTGTGTTTCCTCTAAGAGTTAAGAAATGCTTCTCCAAGCCACCTATACCGCATTTTCATGCCATTTTCCTTCTTAAACTAGCACTAATACTGAGCAAAATAATCTTCATGTTCTGTTCTCATGACAACCATGAGAATGAAAAGTAACAACAAAACAGTGCTGTTTTTACTTGTAAAGTGCATTCTGAATAATGTTCAAGGAAATAAAATAAAAAATTAAGGTAATCTTTCAAGTCAGGTACATGGGGGGCTAGCATGTTTTCAAACACTATAGTGTCAGGAATACACATTTGTGTTCCTTTAACATTTTGTAATTCTAGAGAAGAAAAATGGTGTTTAATGGGCAGCAGGGTGATGTTTAGAGAGGTACTTTAGCATGGTGAGGTAAATGTAATAAAAGAATGTGACTGTGGTGAAACTATTTAAATGCTTCCCACATTACACAGTAGCCTTCACACTGCATACATGCAGTCACAGCCTACTTAAGTTCATTCATACTTTCTTACACTATGTACATGCACTTACACATCATGCATTTATATATTCAATACTTTATCACCCTACATCCATTTATTGAAATGAGTAATGGAGAGTACACTTGAGAATTCTACACCTACTGGCACCTGATATGTTAATCAGGCCCTGCAAGAATGTCTAACTTGTAGGTCTGATGGAGCCTACCATGCATTCCACTGTATGGCAGACTGCAATTTACACCACTTTATATATTGTTATAGTATCCAAGCATGTTAGTTTGATCAAAACATGGCCTAATTATTCAGAAATCTATAATTGGACTACTTTTTGAAACAGCCTATGGTTGAGATGTAATTTCAATGCATTTAACTGTAAACCTGTTTCTGGTCGCACAAAGGCATGGACACTTGCAGGATGATTCTAATTAGGGATGTGTGGTCACCCACAGACTGGATTTTGTTGGGGTAGCACCATTTCTGTATGTGTACGTATGTACGTGAAGCTTTAGTATGCTATTTATGGTCTGATATATGTGCCATACCTCCATACCTGCATATTCTGCACTGACTGGCTGATGCCATGCTGCTTGCTAGCCAATGTTAAGGTTAGAGGCCACTTACACCAAAACACATACGCTTTGGAGGCTGCAGCTTTTGTAAGCTGCTTTTAGATATATTCCCAATTAAAAACAAAACAAACAAAAAACTGCATATATATATAGCTTTACCTGATCAATCCAGATAAAGAGATATCAACTTTATTGATTGAAAAGAATGTTAAAATTGCCCAATGGCCAATATAGTATGTGCTTAGTACAAAGAAAGTGAAAACTAGAATAACGGCACTGTATGGTAGCATACTGTAAAATAAAACATTGAAGGAGATTTTTTTTTGTTTTTCTAATTATCTACCTTATACTAGTTTTCACTTTCTTTGTACTAAGCACATACTATATTTGACAATGGTCAATTTTAACATTCTTTTCAATCAATAAAGTTGTATATTATTTTTTCATATTGTGACATTGATCATATCTCTATCTGGATTTATCAGGTAAACCTATATATTAGTGTATATATCCCAGTCTCCCCCCTTTTTTGGTACACTATCTCTCCCTATATTTCCTGCATAGTTAAACATATGTATATTATCATTGGGGTATATTTACCAAGTAGTTTGTTTCCTATAGGGTTGGAGTGTCAATTTAAGATACAGGAGGCATAAAGAAATTAAGGTCAAAAGGAAAAAAGATAGATTTCCTGGCAATGTTACCATTTTAGTCTTCTCGTAATTTTACCAAATTCTTGTATGTATTTACCATTTTTCTCACTGCTACCAGCAGTTCTTCTGTGGCTTTTCTCCTTTTTAAAAAAAAAAAAAAAATGTTTTCATTGCCTCAGCTATGAAAACTTTAAAAAAGTATCTTACATTTTAAAACGATGAAAGTCAAAACAAACACTTTTATTGATCTCAAGGTAATAGGTCTTTGATTAAGGTGTGATTACACCAAGTTGTAGTTATTACAAAAATTAAATTATAGCAGTTTAAAAAAAATAAATTCAAAAAAGTACAAAACACAGTATTTGATAAACCCGATTGCTTTTTATTATTGCCTTCATGAAGTTTTCCTGTTTATTTTACAAATGTGTTTATGCTCAGAGAATCATTTTGTTTGCTTTTTTTCCTCTGCAGTTATTTGAACTCCTAGGGCCTGAAGGATTATCATTTATAGAAGTACTCCTGCAGCAGAGGCAAAGAATTGTGGAAATATCCCTGTGCTGGTCCAGCGATAACCAGCTGTACTTTTCCCAAGGTAGGGGAAATAAATTGTTCTAAATGCATAGCAGAAACATGTTGCGTCTGTGCCGTGGGATCTCTGTCCATTTAATGTTAGAGGCAGACAATACATATTTAACCACTTGAAATCTGTGCCTCCGGGCTGTCTTTTACACTTGGGAGGCTTAGTAAATAATATAGAATTAGGGTATATATCAATTTAAGCCTAAATTTGCAATTCTGACATTTAAATCTTTAAATAGCTCGGTTGCTGTTTTTATTACTGAACAATGCAGGATTCAGTTGCTGGAAATATTTTCACGTAAGGTAAATTCTTATATATGCTTTTATTAATACTGCCCTAGAGTTTGTAAAAAAAAAAATATAAAATACTATATATATATATATATCAACTATATAAATATAATATAACATTTCACTATGTGTCCCTGTAATATGGACAGGATCTGAAAAAGCATCCACGTAAGGGAGTATGTAATACCAATGGTTACATATTGATCAGTCACAAAATGACCTGAAACATTGCATTTAAAGTAAAGTCATAATATAAAAATGCACCCAATTGAACTGCCGTGTACATTGATGTAATTGATTGCTTTAGTTATATCCAAAACCTGAACTTGCAATTTATTGAAGCTAGACACTTAGCAGCATGAAACGTGTGATTTATTGGAGTCCGTTAGACCATACAGTGTTCAGAATTTCCCTGTGTCCAGACAGAGCCTTTTTAATAAATGCAGTAAAAAGACTATTTGTTTCCATATTTTTATAATCCATAAAAGTTTATTGAGATGTATAAACAATAGACATTTAGACAAACCAAAGCACAGTAAATTTAAGTACATAGATATCATATGACCATGTTGAAAAAAAAAAAAGCAATCAGTGTACAGTACTTGTGTGTACCTCATACATAAGGCATCATCCGTGTTAATCGTGCACTGTGTCATCACCCTGTCTGCATATTATAAACATATAATCTGTATAATGCATTAGAAATGGCGTAAGTGACCGGGAGTGTCCGTTTTTTAACTTGTGTTGCTGACTGGCTCTGCACTTACTTGCCCACAAACAAATTGGCATTTCAAAATGGCATCCAAGTCTGTGATTGCCAGAATGATTGGTAAAACATTTACCAGGATTTAACCATTTTCCATCTGTAATCTAGACAATGTGGGATGCCATGTTGTGTCCAATTTGTGGGTGGATGGCTGCGTGCTTTGCCTTCTTGTTGAACTCAGAAGCCATATTCATACTGGTGTTCAAAAATGAATACCACACATTTGTAGAACATTTGATATTCTCAGCAAATAATACATATTTATTTTCCTAGTAAATGTAGATAATGATTTTTAGTGCAGTGTATGCATCTGTATTGAGCTATACATTTTCCAAGCAGTTGGCTTTCAAAACACCTGATTCATTATTCAGTGCTTGGCTATTTTACAGGGGCACCTTAAATCTTGACAAGGTTGCCATAGGGACCAATATCATGAGTGCATTCGGTTATATAATTCTGCTTTTCCTTGATGGGATTAATATCCTGGAGGTGTATACTTAGAGGGCATATATTTTGAACAGGGGTAGTGTCAGCTTGTTTAGAAAGCTCCCAGGTATGAAGCTGTGTGCATACATTTCTGTTTAACGTCACTAACATTGCATTTGTATAAAGTATATGTTTGTAAGAATGAGCTTGTAGTGAACTATTCATAAACCATTATAAAACATAAACACAGAAGAGTATATTAGCTATGTTTTAATTAAGAATCATTTTAAGGGTTAGTATATGCTAAATATGACCTAAATAGTTTTTTCTTTAATTTACAACTGTTTAGAAAACTTGTAAAATTACACCTTCTGTCCTCCTTCGTTTCTTTTCCCATTTCCTACTATATATGACTTTCAAATTGCCCCTGAGTGCTCAGCTTAGTGGGTCTGCCTGCAGCTGCCTCCTTACTATATAACGCTACAGTAGCCTCCGAGGATTCTCTCTATTTATTGTTTAATTGATACAGATTAACCTGTAGAGTGGAAGCAGAGTGAAACACCCCCCAGTGATTTTAAGCTGATGTACCCAGAGCCGGTTTGAAGTGGCTCCGGGATCTGTGAGCGTACTTCCTTTGGAGAGTTTGTTTTTAAAGGGAAATCAAATTATACAGACAGCCTGCACTATCAAGTGTTCTTTGTTTTATGCAGATTGTAACCAAACTGGTATTGGAAAACTTTCATACTGGATTCAGAAGTATTCAAATTTGCATTATATATACATCTTTATCTACATTTACTATGAAAATAAATATTTATTATGTGCTACAAATATTTATTACTATGGTGTGTGGTATTAATTTTTCAACTTCACCTTCATGTACATTATATATATATTTATTATATTTATTTTGTGGGCAAAATTGCCAATCTGAAGATGGATTCTGAGTTTAACAAGAGGGCAAGTAAGTAGGATGTATGGCATTCCACATTGTATGGTGATTATTTATATGCACTTAATTTGGGAATTGCAAGTGTTTCCAGCTGCACAAAAAAATTACATATGCATTTTCACTTATAGCACTTTCAATTGAATATTTAAAAAGCCCTAGCACTTTCCTGCTTTCCTTATTGTGTCTGCGGAGTACGAATGCACCACGCATACTACAAATCGGTCATTATAAGCCACTCTCGGACCCGGTTCATTTTAAGCACCGTAAACGTTGCAGTGATGTACAATGCTTTGACTAGTCCTTTTAGACAGTACATGTTACATTTCTATGTTGTGTTGTGCTTCGTTCTTGTTTTCTAAAATGTGCAGCCAGCAATGCGTTTTAGAGTAGAATCCTGACTCATCAGTATTGAATGCTAAACTGAGCGACCACATAGATTGGAACATAATTAGTAACTCTTTTATTGTTGGTGCAAAACTTCTGAACCCAGTCTTGAACACTGCCTTTATTATGAGAGTACCAGGGAAATAAAATGCACACGATTATTGCATTGAAAGTGTATTGAAATATTCTTCTATACATTTAGCAAGCCGGACTTTACTGTTATACCACATTTTAAAAGAGCACTTTAGGTACCATAATCACTAGCTCATACCCACGTTCAAGAGGAAGTTCCCACTTTCATATTATCAGTATTAACTCTGTCCAACTTTGGATGTCATTCATTGGCTGATACTCTTTTACCCATGAGCTCTGTCCAGAATTGAATAAAAATGATATCTGGGAACACACAGTGTTTGATGGAATTATAAAGTACTAAACTGGTAAGATTGTTCTGATGCCAATACCAGATTATGCAGTGCTCGGCAAACAGCATCTGGCTGGTAAACAGACTTATTTTATCATTCAATTAATGTACCCTTACACATACCGTAACTGATTTCTGTGTGTTCACAGCATAAACAGCATTACATAAATTCCTGGTAGTTTCTAATGTTTTATAGATTGCCAGCAGTCTAATAAACTGTCTCCTCTCATCCCCATACACTGTGAGCGGGGGTAGAAAAATTACATTCCCTTAGCCATGTGCAGGGTGTGTGATTGGATGAGTGCTTTAATATGCAAATTATTTAACTCCATCCCCTTTAACTATTGGATAGATAAATATTAATGTACTGGGTCCTTACCCAAATAATGTGTCCTCCTGTCAGAATTATCTGGTCCTAATTGCCTATTCAACAGCCATTACTGTAGAATAATTTAAATAAAAGGTAAAAACACAAGTTAAGTCCTTAATCCTCTCATTCAGAGAAAAATGACTATTGAAAGTTCCTCTTGCAGCTTCCCAGGTTATCAGTCAGTCTGCTCTGTGTGCCTCCGCATGCGTTTCTGTAATCACTACATTTTAATGGATTGAGGCTACTTTGCATTTGGATTACAGTTAAGAAAGCCTGATTCGTCCTGCCAGGCAATGTCAGCAATCAATCTGAAGCTATCTGTGCTACACTATATCAAATCCTGTTGATTTCCCATTAGGATACCTTTCTGCTATTGCCGTCCGTTATTCTTTGTCTTAATATAGCTGTTGTCTTCCTGTCGTATTCTTCAGGTAGAGATTCAATATGTCCTGTGCACTAATTTGATGGTTCTTCCTCTTGTCCCTCCTCTCATTCTTCTTATTCAATTCTTCCAAACCTGTCCATTCCTCTTACTTCATTTTGTCTACAGTTTTCTTGGTATTGCCTTGTCCATTATTCTTACTTGGAGAGTGTATTTATAGAGGTTGATTTTCTGTTGGTGTAATTAAAATTTTAATGCCAAAGCAGGCAGGTACTCTTGTAATTATAAATCTGTGATATGTACTCGTTAATTGATGCAGAAGACAGTGACTGACTGCTAGTGGTGAAGTTCATGGAGAAACGTAACACAGCTTATCTTGTTTTGGTTCTTCTCTTATTCTTTTATATATATATATTTTATACCTTTATTCATTCTTTATATTGTTTTGATGCAGTTATGTGAACTCTTCCTTAAATAACTTTCACTCTACTGAAATTTGAATCAAAATAAATGCATGCTTCCTTCCAATTTCAACACTCTATAACCTTCTAATATTCTTCCTTATTTTGAAAAAAATTTTTAGGATTATATAAATGAAATGGTAATGTTATTCATCATTAAATTAGCCCTATTTTTTATATGTCAGATTTTTGTGGAACTAAAAAAATCCGCATATTAATATGTGGTGTTACTTTTATAACAATTTGTCATTTACATTTCCCATCCCAATGTTTGAATATTTAAAGGAACATTATAGTGTTCGGAATACAAAATAATTTCCCCCCTCCACGCAGGTAAGGAGAGGGTTAAAACACAATTTTACACGTACACTATTTCAGCACTGGGTTCCTCCTCTATCATCAGCTGATGGCAAAACGTAATTCTGTGGGGATTTTAAAGATGCTGGATGTCCTCATGCAAAGGGTGAAGACGTCCAGCACCGTTTCACAGAGTCAAACTCCGTAAAACTGCAGGAAGAGCCTCTAGTGGCTGTCTGCTAGATAGGTACTGGAGGCAGTCTTACAGCTGCAATGTAAATATTGATGAGATGAGAAGTGGTCTGAGTGCCTATAGTTTTCCTCTAACTGGTGGTAATCCTCTCATTTTTCTTATAGTTAAAATGTTATAAATACAGACGACCACAACAAGGTACAATTACTTTATCTTTTGGTAGTCAGTTAATGCTACTGGCGCGTTATGAATATGAACAGAATATTTACCATTGTGTTCCTAAGATTGACTTAAATGTGTAGCCTTTTCAATCTTGTATCACGTTTTATTGATGGCAAAGAAATTTGGAAAAAGAAATGTTATATCTCTGATTATTTATCTATGGCAAATCTATGGCAATTAGGTAGAAACTGCCAAAACAATTTATAGACAGTTTTCATACGCTCTGTTAATTAATATAGCAAACTTTAAGGTTGCAGGACCTGCATTCCTAGAAAAAGAAACCGTAAAGTTTATTCGGTTTCAGATTACAAGAAATTAAAATTTAAGCAGGTTATGTTTGGCTGTCCAGAGCATTATATTAAATCATTTAAAAGGTCAAGAGTTATACTAAGACTCTGGTACAAAATGTAATGCAAAGTTGAATTACAATGATTTGAAATGCTTTTACAAGGCCACGGCCTAAATGCTACAAGACAAAACTATATTTTCTCGTTTGCATTTTGCTAAGTGAAGATTACTGTTAGATGACTTTAGTGTAGCATATTTAGTGTACAGCTCTTTGGAAAAGCCAGTTGATAAGTATGTGTTTAATATTTCAGAACAGCGGAAAAGAAATGCAGGCGACATCCTAAAACCTAATTATGGCTGTCAAGTCACAGTTCAGTCTGAGCAGGAGAAACAGCTAATGAAACAGTACCGGCGAGAAGAAAAACGGCATGCCAAACGAGAAAAACGAGTAGGGGACGATGGCGAGTTTTGTGGCGAAGTACCAATGTCCTTTGATCCAAAGGAACTGCGAATGCAAAGGTAATAAATGCCAAATCTTTTAAAAAGAAAAACGAAAAAAGGTTCCTCTGTGATTACTGCTTTAGTTTGTCCTAATCATTTAATTCCTTTAAGTTCAGCATTGAAGATAACACGATTTCAACTGCAGGTCACGTTCTAGCACAAGTATAGAATTTTTTTTTTTCTCCATGAAAACCTAATTTTCTAGGATAAGGAAGCAGTGATCTGCTTAATTAGAATCTGCTTGGTCGCTTCCACGCGGTTTAGAAATGCAGATTAAGGAGGTAAGCTATCTTCCTTAGGTGCTCTGTACACACCACTAGTTTAAGATTTATGAAGTCTGTACTAAATGCATTGAAACTATCTGTTTTTCCTCTTGAGATTAATGGGTGCTATTTTCCATGTTGTCATCTTGAAATATAGGGAAAAAAGGGAAGGCAAATAAGGCGTTGCATTGCCGCAGAGAAATAAAAAAAAAAAAAACTAAAAAACTAAACCTTACTCTTGTTGGATTTTTAAATATTGAACCCATAAAATGTGTGATCTCTACATTGTTATGTGGCATAGATTGGGGACAGCAACACAGTAAATAAGAATGTCTGTTGCGGTTATTGAGTTGCCAGTGCCTACAAATTGTGCCTGCATTTAGCTGCAGTTCTTACAAGAACTGCTTTTCAGGGCAAATGTAATGACCTCTGTTTAACCTTGTGTGTGCCATAGTGGTTAGCAACACATATCGTGCACTCAGGGAATTAAAGGCAAATTTATGGCTGCACTTAGTCCACTGTTGCTTATATTCCCAACATGCATTATGTTTCATCTCATTGGGGCAGAATTGGCTAATTTTGGTAAAAGCAGTATGTGTGCGTTCGGTGTAATCTAAAGGATGAAGTTTGGAAATGGATTGGAAGGTGGCAAATGTGTTGTGCGGTTATAAGGATTTCCTTGGTTGTACAGATATGATTCTTTTCTGCGGCATAATGATAATAAATCAAAAAAGGATCAGTAGTGGAAACAAATCTAGCCGTGAATAGACTTGTTTCCTGCGCTTAGTGTTTCAGCTGAGTAATAAATACTTTGTGTCCATAAATGTCATGGTTTACGTGAAAACATACTTATTGATTATACGACCAATGGACGTTTGTAAAAAAAAATATTCAAATTAAATTCAATACTTAGGAGCATCACGTATAGATGAAAGCCAGGGGACACTCCCCCTCTATCCCCCCCCCCAAAAAAAAAATGTAATTCACTGTCACAGGCCTCAAAATTAATTTGAATCTGATAGAATATAAAGACAGGAGTTCAGATGCTTCTGAGCTTTTTAAAGTGACAGTGCTACATTAAAAATGTTCATAAAGCATTTAATGGAACATTTCAAGCACCATAGCCACTACAGCTTGCTGTATTGCTAGGAGCAAGCTAGTGCTCTCTCTGAGAAAGGAGTTAAACGGTTTAATTGCTTGAAAACATTCCCTGGTGTCCCCTGCTGATTCAAGCTCTGCTGCTTAGCTAAGCCTGGCCATGTCTTAAAAGTAGGCAGACAATGTAATAGAGCAGCAGGAAATGCTAGCAGAATGCTTGGTTGTATAGGGAGAGGTATTAGCAGTAGAAAGAGGGAAGTGCTCAGGCCATTGTACAGAACACTGGTGAGACCTCACTTGGAGTACTGTACGCAGTACTGGAGACCGTATCTCCAGAAGGATATTGATGCTTTAGAGAGAGTTCAGAGAAGGGCTACTAAACTGGTTCATGGATTGCGTGATAAAACTTACAAGGAAAGGTTAAAAGATCTTACCATGTATAGCTTGGAGGAAAGACGAGACAGGGGGGATATGATAGAAACATTTAAATACATAAAGGGAATCAACACAGTAAAGGAGTTGAATATATTTAAAAGAAGAAAAACAAGAGGACAGTCTTAAATTAGAGGGGCAAAGGTTTAAAAATAATATCAGGAAATATTACTTTACTGAGAAGGTAGTGGATGCATGGATTAGCCTTCCAGCTGAAGTGGTAGAGGTTAACACAGTAAAGGAGTTTAAGCATGCATGGGATAGGCATAAGGCTATCGTAACTATAAGATGACTAATGAAAGTATTTAGAAAATTGGGCAGACTAGATGGGCCGAATGGTTCTTATTGCCGTCACATTCTATGTTTCTATGTTCATTGACTGAGCGCACTCAGCTAACGGTCACACTCAATGACAGTGGACAAGCAGGGCTTAGCTCAGTGGAGCTAACAGAAGCTCTTTGGAACACCTTGTGACTGCAGGCGAGGCAAACCTTTAAGTAAGTTGTCAAACCATTTTTAAATGGTGTGACTAGTTACTCTGGGAGGTTGTCAGGGCTCTCCTGAAACAATACCCGCTACAGCAGGTAGTAGTAATGGTGATTGAAGTATTCCTTTAGTGAAGAAATACATTGCTATACTTTTAAAAGGAGCTAAAAGTGCAAAGCTTAGACTTGATTTATTATTGTAACAAAAAAGGGGTCCT
This sequence comes from Pelobates cultripes, assembly GCA_933207985.1. Classification (NCBI taxonomy): domain Eukaryota; kingdom Metazoa; phylum Chordata; class Amphibia; order Anura; family Pelobatidae; genus Pelobates; species Pelobates cultripes. The sequence continues at coordinate 278,920,224 of OW240913.1, forward strand.
TTGTACAGCAAATTCATCTAAAAAACAGAAAGAAAGTAAGTAAATATTTTATACAATCCCATAACTTGTTTTTTGCAAGATTTATGTATTTTTAGCAAAGTTAAACAATTTATTTTAATTATTTTTTTTTCCTGTTGATATTGCAGTGCATTTTCATGCAAACTGTTAAATTTATGAGCACAAACCATAAGAAACTACGACGTTGCACAATATGTCAACTGTAATCGCTAAACCTTATATGTCAGTAAAGAGCACTGCGTCATTGCAAAACTGTTTAGTTATACCCAAGCCTCAATAAAGATTGACAAAAAAGAATGATAATGCATCACCTGAAAGAAGAGATTTCCTTACAGTGTCTGTCCACCCTTTCATCTGATTTAAAGAAACATTATAGCATTTTAGTGGAATCCACTGGGGACATTTAAATCATGCAATGCATACATTGACGTTCTGCAGGCGGGTAATGTTTTCACGTGCAGTAAAATGTTTTCATTGCAGTTTTCACTTGTTAAAATGAAGGGGACATAGTACCCAGACCTCCGGGTGCCTATAATGTCCCTTTAATTCAGTTGCGTATCCCTTGTATATGGAAACATTTGACAATAGCGTGACTTTATACTTTTAATAAGATTACTATTTCTGTATTTTGAAGAAGTCTGAATTATATTTCTATTCTGTGTGGGCTGTTTTTTTTTTTTACTTCCCAGATTTACAGGTGTGGATAGGATATTTTTTTTATGTAGGTGGGACACCACTTCTAATTATTTCACCTTTTTCCCTCCCCCTAACTTCAGAGAACAAGCTCTTTCCACTGTTAGACAAATGCCTGTCTTGGGAAGAGAGAGAGACTGTTGGGAAAGAATTCAATATCCAAATGTTTATGATTCATATGCTGAAGCCATGAAAACATCTGCATTTGTTGGGGGTGCAAAGGTATGTTGAAAGACAGAAAAGCAGTGATGTGTATTTACTTTCAAGTGACTCTAAGCCTGCTCAACAGAATCTAGTCTTTTAACATAATGCTTACTTATACCTATACTTAACCTATACATATCTGTGAGGTATAACAAAGTAAAATTACATTTGCCAACCCTTTAAGGTATGATTAAAAAGGAACGGAGGGTCTCATGAAAAAATATATATCAAAGTTTCAGTGTACTGTTACAGGCACACCACGACGGTCAGGGAGGATGCTGGTGGAGATCAGGGATCACTGCAAAATAGTGGTGAAAATTACATTCTGGAAGCTATCCCCTGTTAATATGGCACCTTCTGTATGATGCCAAAAGACACTGCTGTATAAAAGAACATGCAGGGATTTAGAAGAACATGCACTTTGAGAATTCAAGGAGAATTTAAAATTTTTAGGCCAAAGTAACCTTACTGAAAGCATAAGAGGAAGACCACGATATCAGGAAAAACCTAATATGTGGTCATAAATATGGTCAGAGAGGTAATGTGGGCATGACCCAAGTTAATTAGAAAAAAGATACAAATAAGGTAAAGGAATCTGCCTAACAAAGGTAGAAACCATCTTTACTGAAAGTACCTTCTAAGTAGAGTCATTCAAAGGTAATGGCAAGGCAACAAAAAGTAATAATAAACTTTATTTAAACAAGATCCTAAAGTTAAAATACGATAGATAAAGTGAAAAAAAAGGAGAGCAGGTGAAAGTGTCTTGTAATAATCAACAAGTGTAAGGGGTATTGATAAATCCCTATAAAGGTATAAAAAAAAATCCCTATATAAAAACCTAAGTATGCTGCATGCACAAAACAATATGTATAGTATAGCCTGAGAAGAGCAAAACGTCCGAGGTGCTTAGGATATCAGTTACACAGCAGGCAGCATACAGAATATGTAGTCTGCCTGTGTAGAACAGTAGGTGAAAATATAGTCAGAGATAGGCAATAGCCAGTGGGGTTCTATGAATAAGACTCCTCAGATAGAGTAGTGGGAGTAGATGTGCAGCTATCTAAATGTAGGCATAACCCCACAATAAAATCAATGGCAGCCAAACCCCACTCCCAAACCAGCTGTGCTAATAACCCTCCGTTACTAGGATGCAATGCAGAGAAATGGCTAGAGCTATACAACCTAATAGACCTAGGCTATTTGCTGAAAGATTCTATGTAGCTTGCCCTGCGTGTTTAACATAAAAAGTTGCAGCTAACACAAATGGATAGACAATGGAAGAACTCTTGACAAAGAGTTTACTGCCGAAACGCGTGTCAAGCTACTTTTAGTTCACGTTTCTTTTGAGGGGAGAATAGTTTGTCTATCCATTTGTGTTAGTTGCAGTGCTGTATGTTAGCTGCCATTAAGCAGCAGATAGCCTAGGTGATTAGCTTGGATAGCTCTAGCAATTATTATTATTTTTTTTTAAATCGTTTTTCGAAATGTATTGAATTTGTTTAAGCTTTCTGAGGTGGTAAATGTTATACATCACACTGCTTGTTTTTACCCAATTTAGCTTCTACTGCCAGAAGGCATTCAAAGAGAAAACAATAAAATGTATGAAGAAGTGAGAATCCCTCCAACTGAACCAATGCCTATTGGGTTTGAAGAGAAACCGATATTTGTTAAAGACTTGGATGAAGTAAGTAAATTAGTGCTCAGTGAAATTGAGTTTTCTATTTGTTGATATGGTGTGTGAGGCCTCGAGACAGAATAGAATGAAGAGCAGGGGTGGGGTGGGGTGGGGTGCACGGTAAGGACAAAGAAGAATGGTGGGCGCGCAAACGTGTTGTCTAATATTAAGGAGTTTACCAAAAAAATCTCCTAATACATAATAATGCCATGTACAGAATACATTAAAAAGTGCATGTACAGAAAATGACATTGGAAAAGTGACATTAAAGAAGGTAACATTGGCAAAATAATTAAAATAAGTACAGAGAGAATGGTTTAAGAAGTCAGACATGCACTCCGTTACGTAGTGTAGGAACTGAAATGAGTACTTTTATAGAAAAAGTAATCTCCAAATTCACATTACTTTACTTTCTTCAGTAGCAAGTGACTTTAGATGGATTGATTAATAGCATGGTGGTGCAGTATTAGGAAGGCTGATGACAGTGTTGGCAACATAAAGATAATTACATGAGGTAAACAGAATGGATGGGAGATGTGAAGCTGCTGGCCTTAAAATTAGTGTGCTACTAATGTCCCATTCCACAAAAGAACAAAGCAGCACCAAGGGAGCATTATATTTGTGTAAGAGCTTAGATTTGAAGAATACTGTTCGTGCTCTGTAGTTAAGTGCTTGGGCACGGTGTGAAATGTTACCTTACAGATACAAAACATTCTGTAATATCTGTAATGTCCTTTACGTCCTTTGTGTAGTAGGTTTATTTTCTGCATCCTTAGCATCAAATCTCAGGTCATTTTAGAATATAACAATACTGTAGCACATGTTTAAACCTGAAGCATCAACTTCGCCTTTCTGAGGTCAATAGAATTACTATTGAGATGGTCATTGATAAATAGCATTGATACCCTGGTCATGAGAGAGAGGCTCAGTCTATTGTTTAGTTTAAGAATTATTTCCTGTTCTAAATTGTTTGTAAACTTCTATAATGCATTTAACAAAAAAAAACCTCTATACTTGACATCCATTATTACTATCCTTATACTAAGTCAATTCTGAAATGCATTTATCATATAAAAATATTAAAACTTCTCTTCATTCTCATTAAATTCTGAACATGGAGAGATGCCTTCTATGGATGGATGATACAGTTTTCCCATTGGCCATTTTTCAAAGAAGATATAAAACGGTGGCATTTAATCATCATGCTGATCACGTACTTCAAATAATACATATTTATACAGCTTTCAGTAAGATTCACATTTACATTAAAAAACCTACTATCTACGCATCCTTGTTCTTTACATGCACATATTCAATTGAGAGTAAATTGCAGTTCATATAATCAATAAAAGATTATCTTGCTCATTGAGAACTAAATCCCAGCGTATTAATCCCTTTGGTAAATATAGACACTTGCATTAGCTTCCTATAACTGATATAAAAGTATTTTGTTAGAAAAAAAAATTAGTAAGGTAGTAACTTGATTGCCATTTGTATATTTTTGAGATCGATAACATTTGTGCCTTGGTTGTACCATTGCATTTAGTATTGCTCCACTGTGAAAATAAAGATTGTAGTTTTCTCCCACAATAAAAGATGTTTGAAGGAATGGAGCATTATGCAAACACGTGTACATACTTTTATCTCTTGTAATTCTTTTGTAATAGAAGACAACATGTAAATAGCATATGACATTAACTTATTAACTTAAGTTATTTCCGTACATAGTTAATTTTGATTTCTTCATATGGTAACTATTTACTGTATTTATTTTAATATTATTTTATCCTCTTATTATATAATGTATATACATGCATGAAATACATCCCAACATTGAGACGTATGAGGCTGGTAGTGGTGAGTAGATCTAAGGGAGGCATTGACTGTGATATGACTTTTGTGTTACTAGCAATGCCCATTATGGGCAGATCTGACAAGAAAAAGGGTCACTCCCCTTCTACTTAAAGAATCATGCAGAGATCTTTCTCTGGAGGGTCCTAGTGCCCATTCACAGCACGGCGTCGTCTAATGATGCATTTGCACTTTGTTGTCCAAGGACAGCTCCTTGGTTTACCCAGATGTGGAACACCAGGAACTTAAATCAGGATGGTGGGACAGGAACGAAAAATTGGGACTGTTGTGGGGCTTGACTTATGGGCATCTGTACTCCAGAATGCTGTCATTATTCATGTATCTTCCTCCGCAAACCCTCTTTGTTGGTGTTCCCTGAGGTACTGCCCCATCTCTTCTCAATCTATACTGATTCCTGTGGTAAACTAATCCGTTCTTTTGGCTTCCAATATCACTCCAAAGCTGATGGTGTGCAAATCTATCCATATTCTCCTGATCTTTCTCTTCTCCTCTTAAATCGTGTCTCCGACTGCCTCTCTGCTATTCCTAACTGGATGGCATCTTTCTTAAACTCAGTTGCTACAAAACAGAACAATTCTACCTCACAGTAATGCTTCCTTGGTTCCTTTCAATACCAAGCTCCCCTTCAGCCCTCACAGCCAGTCAATTGCCAAATCCTGTTACTACAATCTTAAAAACATAGCTCACATCTGCCCCTTCTTAGCAACAGATGTGGCTGAAGTGCTCATTAGTACCCCTATCATCTCCCACTTGACTACTGCAACGCTGCTTCTCACTGGTATTAGGTGCTCCCAGCTTGCTCTGCTACAGTCTGTAATGAATGTTGTGGCAAGGCTATCTACCTGTCCCCTCACACCTACCACCTATGTAAGTCCTTACATTGAAACCTCTCTAAAATATAGGGCTCAATTTAAAATTCTGTTTCTCACTTACAAATATTTTTATAACAATGCTCCTGTTTACCTTTTCCTACTAATATACAAGTATGTCCTATCCAGGCCACTACACTCTGCCGAAGATCTGCATCTATCCTCTCTTCGTACTTGAATCGCTGACTCTTGCCTTTAAGACTTCTGTAGGGCTGCACCATTTTTGGGAACTCTCTTCCCTGTTCCATTCCTTAAAAAATCTGTGAAAATCTATTCAAACGTGTATATAAGTTACACTGTTAACAGCTTTCTCTCCTGCAACTGAAACCTCTTTAAAAAAAAAAAAAAAAAAGCTTTCATTATTAACTCTTCCAGCAACCTACTTTCCCATTACAAGAAATAATCTTGCTCTTGCATCTTGTCATTTTATCCCACTCACCTTAGATGTAAGCTCCTATGATCAGGGCCGTCAGCACCTTCTGTTCCTGTACATCCAATGTGTCTTTTTGCAACTGTTTGCTTATTAGTCCAGCTATTGTACAGCACTGCAGAATTTGTAGGTGCTTTATAAATAAAGAATTTCTAGAAAAAATATTTTTAAGTGCAATATATAGAAAATTATTTTTGCAAAGATCCACTATGACAAGGTGCATGGTCTGGTTCATACCGTATTCTATCCAAGGTATGTCGTAAGAGGTACCAAATTCTGAAGCAAATAACCAGGGAAAGATGTGGATAACATTAAAGGGGAAGTGTCCCTTCATGTGAATTTCCACATTATGTTTTCTTACATCTTATATTTAAATATGTGTGTTTGCGTGGACTCTGAAAAATAAAATGAAATGAGAACCTCACACTGTTCTATATTGAAATTGAGTGGTTACATCTTAGCTCACTGTCAAACATTGTCATAAATAAACTATGCCCTATGCACCTCTCCATCAGCATAGAGAGAGGAGGAAACCAAACCAATATTTCTAATTTTTTTATCCTCAAACGCAATTTCTCTGTTGCGCAAGGATTATACCAAATTGTGATCTGAATTGTTAATTTTATTATATATAGTTAAGACAAAAAAAAGTAATGTGAAAGAGAAAAAACCCAAAAACATTATAAGATTACTAGTTAAAGGTGATTTTTTATTTTTATTTTTTTTTTAAATGGTGCATTTTCCAGAGCAGTGGCAGTTCTAGTTGAAAATGTCTGGAAAAAAAACAAACATTTCAATAAAATAAAATAAAAAAAGGTTTGTTCCCAGAAAAAAATAGTAACTAAAGTAATTCTATTTTTTCATTTAAAATAAGTGGCGAAGATTAGCTTGAATAAAGCTTCATCTGTGCTCTCAAACTACAACTCCCAGTGTTCTTAGTCCTTACAGAGTATCCTTGGATTTGTTGTTAAATTAATGCTGCAGAACATCAGGTTGGCTAGCCCTAGGATAAGGTAAAATAAAAAAAAAAAATCTTCCCATCTTAATAATCACTATCACTGATAAATGGCTGAAGCTTTTTACCTAAAGTGGGTGCTCGAGCTACGATTTATTTCTTTGTTACATGCCATTTCCATTTCCTTTTACTTACAGTACATAATTAATGACCTAAATAAAAAGTGGATTTCTTTGCTTAATGCATAGGAATTATTACAAAATCAATAAACCCCTTTCTTTCAGTAATGTTTTGTTGCTTTTATAATTTTACCAAGTAAGCAGGGTTCGCAAAGTTAGACACATTAGTGCATAAATTACCATGTTTATACTATCCTTTAGAATGCTTAGCAGTTAATATCTCTATAGTTCTGCGGTCATAATTTTCTCTGGGGCCTGCATAAAGGTTTTTTATTTCTGCTCTTATTACCACATGCCACTTTAAACAAACAATTAATTGAGCCCAGCTCGTGATCATTAGCCAGGTTTGCTTCATGGATGTGTTCAAATGCGCAAAAACTGAGACATCCTATGAATTGTGAGCTGGGAATGATTCAGATGGCATAAGTAGTATCCAAAATAACCTATTTTCTGTCATCTTTACTGCTACTTCATACATTAAACCTTATTACTTTGTAAGAATGGTCTATTACTTAAAGCTGAATGGATTTTAGAAATTGCATCCTGCCGTTTTGCAGCCCATTTCAGCAAGGAACATGCACGCATTTAGTTTCAAAATATATGTCTCTGTTTTATTTATTTATTTATTTATTTATTTTTGCCAATATATATCTAAAAGGTATCCATAACTATAAATAGCTTAAAAATTAATACTGCTTTTCTTACTGTGGAATGTATTCATAGAATGTGTGCGTGTACACAAATATGTATGTAAGTAGATGTTTGTGTGTATATCTATGTGTGTGTGTATTATATACATCAATATAATACGTGTTACAGTTGTAATGATTCATAAATGTTATTTGGATCTGTCTCTTTTGGTTTGCATTGCTTTATTTTCAACTAGTATGTATGCAGTATACAGTAAAAAAAAATATTTTTTTTACATTTTTTTATTCTTTTCCAAGTCTTTTACATTTTTTCAAACAAATTTAAAGGAACACTTTAGGATCATAAATACAAACATTAATTCCTGAGCCCGTAGTATTATAACCACCATCTAGCCCCCTCTGACCCTCCCTTGCCTCCCTAAATATAGTAAAATCTTACTTGTATTCAAGTCTACATCTGCTGCATCTGCCAGTGATCTGCCTGCATGCCTGACATCATCAGAAGTGATTCTGTGAGCTAATCACAATGCTTTCCCATAGGATTGGCTGAGACTGTCAGAGGCAGGTCAGGGGCAGAGCCAGCACAAGTCAAACACAGCCCTGGCCAATCAGCATCTCTGCCTAGAGATCTGTTGAATCAATGCATCTCTATGAGAAAAGACCAGTGTCTGCATGCAGAGAAAGGAAACACTGAATGTCAGTACTTGATAGTGTACAGCACTGCTCTAGTAGCCATCTGCGGAGTGGCCAGTGGAGTTATCACTAGGCTGTAATGTAATCACTGCATTTTCTCTGAAAACACAGTTTTTAAAAAACCTGAAGGGAATGATTCTACTCACCAGAACAAATACAATAAGCTGTAGTTTTTCTGATGACTATAGTGTTTCTTTAACAAATTTAAGCATAAACATCATTTTCTGCAAGTGCAAGTTTGGTACACTGTCTTTACACTTATACAATTTCATATCTGAAGTATTTGTCAATGTTTAGCACTCATATCAAGTTAAATATTAGCAAATGAGGTGATTTGAGGTAAAGTGGTGAACAATCTTTGTAAGAACATTTAGCTTTCTCATCTAATATTATTAGCCTTAAGTACTACTGAAAATTGTAGATTATGCGAGGGACCGCCGGAAAAAATGGATAGGACACGGACTTGGAATCTGTCTTAGTCCTGCAGGATGCCAAAAACGTAACACCGACGGGGGTTATAGTAAACCCGTCCACGTTGAAAGCCCGAACATCCGAAACACGACGGAAGGAGACCAGACATAATAACAAGGTGAGTTTGGCTGCTAGTTGTCGGAGTGATAGGGCCGTGTTATCTGGCCAATCCCGGATGAAACGGATAACCACATCCACATCCCATAATCGGTGATAGTTCGGAGTCGGTGGTCTGGCTAATTTGATGCCCCGTAAAAGCTGACATACTAAGGCTTCCTGACCCACTGGGGCACCGTTAATAGGAACATGAGCCACAGAAATAGCGGAGCGTGTAACATTAATAGACCGGTATGATTTTCCGGCGGAGAACAGGTTGGAGAGAAAATTTAGTATGGCCGAGACAGGTGCTGTAAAGGGATCGAGGCCCCTTCCCAGACACCAGCGGTCCCATACATCCCATGCTGCCATGTAGCTACGTCTTGTACCTGGTGCCCATGAGTCCCATAGTAGGTCTTTAGTTGTTTGCGATAGGCCTGAGATGGCCCACGATCCCCTGAAAGAGTCCAGACTACCAATTCTAGACGTTCTTGTAAGATTAGTGGATGAGGTTCCGCACTCGGGTTCGTGAGAAGCATGGGAAACGTTGGTAGCACTAGTGGATGGTCCTGCGACAGCACTAGTAAGTCTGGGAGCCATGCTTGGCTTCTCCATAATGGTGTTATTAGTATCAACGATGTCTTGGACATGCGTAGCTTGTGAAGCACCCCTGCTAGCATTGAAAATGGTGGGAATGCATATGCTCCGATCGGGGGCCAGTGTTGTAGAAATGCATCTACTGTTTCGCTCTGTGGGTCCGGTAGCCAGCTGTAGTGCCGCGGTAGTTGTGTATTCGTGCGCGAGGCAAAAAGGTCTATGCGTAGTGGTCCTCTGAGTGCTCTCACCATATTGAAGATCGTTGTGTCCAGGTGCCAATCGCTGTTGTCCCGCCAATGACGGGAGAACCAATCCGCGGTGAGGTTGTTGAGACCCGGTAAGTATTCTGCTCTGATAGTTATGTTGCGTGGGAGACAAAAACGGTATATGTCTTTGGTAGCCTCTGTCAACGCTCGTGACCTGGCTCCCCCCAGATGATTTACGTACTGGACTGCAGATATGTTGTCCATGCGTAGAAGTATGCAGCAATTGGACATGTGTTTGGCCAGACTGCGGATAGCGAAGGAGCCGGCTATCAGCTCTAGGCAATTGATGTGTAGCAGCTTTTCTTCTTCTGACCAAGGTCCCCCCGTGCATGCGTGTGCGCAGTGGGCTCTCCAGCCCCACAGGCTGGTGTCCGATTCCAGAATAAAGTCCGGGTTCGGACTGAATATGGCTCTGCAGTTCCAAGCTTCCATGTGAAGGAGCCACCAACGAAGTTCCTTCCGAACTTCTGCAGTTATCCCGATCCTTTGGTCGTATGAGTGCCCCCGTCTTAGGTGGTGAGCTTTCAATCTTTGCATGGCCCGGTAGTGGAGGGGTCCCGGGAAAATGGCTTGTATGGAGGATGACAGCAGCCCGACTATCCTGGCCAGGAGTCTCAGAGGGACCGTGTCTCTCCGCAGAAAACGCTGTATCTCCTTCCGAATGTTCGCAATCTTCGATTTGGGAAGATGTAGTGTGCACGTTACCGAGTCTATCTCGAATCCGAGGAACTGGACGGTTTTCGATGGAGAGAGCGATGACTTTTCTCTGTTCACAATGAAGCCTAATGATTCCAGAAAGTGCACTATAAATTTCGTCTGAGATCGAAGTCTGGATGCATTTTCGCAGAATATCAGTATGTCGTCCAGGTATATCAGGCAGCGGATACCCATTGTCCGCAAGTGCGCCATGGCCGGCTTTAGTAGTTTCGTGAAGCACCAAGGGGCGGAACTGAGACCGAACGGGAGGCATGTGAATTGGCACGTGCGTCCTCTCCAGCGGAAGCGAAGGAAAGGTCGGCTGGACTGGGCTATCGGAACCGACAGGTAGGCATCCTTTAAGTCCAATCGAGTGAACCAGTCGTGCTCCAGAAGCAAGTCTCTGAGGAGGTGTATGCCCTCCATTTTGAAGTGTCTGTAGGTTACGAATGTATTTAGTTCTCGCAGGTTGATGACCGGTCGGTAGTCTCCCGTCTTCTTCTGGACTACAAATATATTGCTGATGAAACCCGTATCGTCTGGAGCGAGTTCGTCTGCTCCCTTGAGGAATAGGTTTCGGCTTTCGTCCTTTATGATTTTGGTATGCCCCACCGACGCCCGTATCGGTTGTGGGCGACGCGTTTGGGTCGGTGTGTCCGTAAAATCGATCTTGTAACCCCTGATCGTTTGGAGGATCCAGGCGTCTGAGGATATCTTTTCCCAATTCTGTGAAAAGAGAGACAGTCTGCCAGCAGTGACATGAGATTGGCAATAGGTGCCGATGACCTTGGGTGGCGGATTGTACGGGGGTCGAACATCGGCGTGCCTTGGGGGTCCAGGAAAGCGCCCTCCTCCGGACTGTCCGCCTGCATGCGGGACTTGCTATGCCCATGACGGGCGTCCTGGTCAGAACCTGGGTCGCCTCGGGGCATGTCTAGCCAGTCGTCTTCCTCAGACGGGGAGTCCTCTGCTTTCCACTCATCCATAACCTCCATGAGGGTGGAGAATTATGTTCCTCCTCATCGGAGGACGTCAATGCAGGGGTTGAAGGGCCCTGGCGTTCTGTCTGGCGGCTCCTCTTTAGTGGGGCCTTGCCCTTCGCTTTCCGTGGGGCTGGGCCACTGCCCTTCCAGTGCCTCTTAGAGGTGGCAATTTCCCCTGTAGACCTATCTGGGTCTTTAGTATGAGGGTCCTCACTCGGGGTCTGGACCAACAGCTTGGCTATAGCCTTCTCCATCGAGGCTGCCACCGCTGAGTTAATCATCGACTGGAAGTCGGGTGGGGTTGGTTGTGAGGACTCACTCATTCTTACGGCCGTGGGTCTCTGTGGAAGACAGGATAGGCTCAGGTACCGAAGTACTTGAATAGTAAAACAGTAATAGTAATACTGTGGCTTTCCACTTACGACTGGGGTTCGCCCAGTGTATTCAATGGACCCAATTGGTTAATTGACAGGTCCTGTAAGGTATAGTACCGCTGTCTGCAATCATGGGCTAGCGAGGGGGTCACCCTCCGTGAGACCGGGATGAGCGGTCATAAATAGAAATTGAATCCGTCTAGTCTGTGTCGCCTGATAGTGATCTGGGGCGTACCCAATGATCATAGCCCAGTGGAAACCTATTGCAGTAGGTTCTGCCTCCTTTGAGTGGGAGGAATTTACGGGTCACCCCAGTCAAAGTGTGGGGGTGCCGGTAATTTGTATATGCAGTATATGTTAGGGGGGTCACCCCGAATCTTTTACAGCTTTGGTGCGAGTATAGCACACGACTGGGGGTCACCCAGTGTAGGGGGGTCACCCTTTTAATAACAATAACCAGTGTGCTTGTGGGGGGTCACCTCTGGAAGAGTACACTCTGTAATGATGTAATGTGAAATAATCAGGGAGTGTATGTTTAATTACTTATACTGAGCAATGTAGATAATAGGCAGTGCTGTCCCTACTGGTAGTCCTGTGTTACACAGGCTGCAGTGGTCATATGTTTAACAGACATCAATTCCTTGTAAGAGGCTGATTGCATCTAAACTGGCAGGCTGAGCGTAGTGATACTGTTAGGAATGGGCAGAGACCGTTTGAGTGACGGTTTGCCAGGAGGTAAGATGGCCGTTTTTTCACGGGATCCAAGATGGCCGGCGTTCGCCCCAAAACTGAGACGAGGTCCGCGGTTGCGGTATTAGCCACAATCACGGGCCGCAGGGAATAAACAAAACCCGTGCCCCCCAGCTCCCACCACCCACTCAGATCCCCCCCGGAGGGAAAGTATGCCCCAGCTGACGGTCGCGATCGCGGTAAATAGCCGCGATCGTGGAGGGAAAGGGGCTGACAGACAAGTCCCAAGCAGGAAGGAAATCAGTGGAGGGGAGTGAGGAGACAGGGAGAGCAGAGTATAAAAACGATAACAGTACCACAGAAAATGGCAAATAATCTAGAAGTTTGTATGTTAAAGCTGAATATTTTCAATAAGCTAATTATAGGTAATAAAAAAAAGGGATTAGAAAAAGTACTCTGACCTGTGCCTTGGCTGGAGCAGCAAAGAAAGAGGAAATGGAACGCCTGTCAGAGACTTATATATAGGATGTGCTGGACTCTGGTTAAAAAAATTTCTTTTGATGGATTGACTTGTGCTGCTTGAGGCATAAAGTAAAGAAAGTTTATGCAAAATAGGAAGCCTCCTGTCATGTAATAAAATTACACTTGTAGGGACAACATTGGACTAATAACTTAAGAAGGAAATACAAAAGTCATATATCCTACATGTCATTTTTTCAAGAGGGGCAAGTCCATCTGTCCCAAAGTTCTCCTGTAATTACCATACTTTCTTGAAGCTAAGATATTTGAATGTATGATTGAAAGCTGAAACTAGGTTTCGTCTAAATTACGTTTGCATTTGCACAAATGCTATCAGGAGCCCAAAGACAACTAAAATGTTACATGATCACAACCCACACCTCTAAAAGAAAATGGCTGTCTTTGGCAGTTTTCTTATCATATTTAAATATATATTTTTTTGTCATTTTCTTTAAATTTACTTGACCTATTTTGGTTTGTAATTCTTTTGTGTACGGGCCAACACCTGTATAACTACTATGTTCTTAACTAGTTTCCAAGTAAACAGTATTTTTTGGAACCAATAGTGAAACAGCATTCGGGGAGGTAAGATCTTGGAAAGTAGTTGATGACTCACATTTGGTAATTAACAAAAGATAATCATTTCATTGGTAAAAGTGCAAGACCCACTTTAGGTTTATTAAGGACTTTATTGATGCACCTCTCCCTAGGTTCGAAAGTTGTCAGATCATAAAGAGATTGCATATTCATCTGAATATTTTTATTATTATTTATTTATTTTATTTTTCATTACCATACGATTAAAAACGACATGTTTACAGCTGATGTCATAAGTCAGTTACAACCTAAAATAGGTTTCTGAATTTCATACTTATTAGTCTCTTAACAATCTAAGCTGGTGAAAAGAAGTTCAAATCAACAGATGGGTGTTTGAAATACGTTTTAAAGTTAATAGTAAAAGGAAACAACCCAGTGGAAAGTGCATTCACACTAAAATCACGTGAAAAGCCATATTCCAGAACGATTTAGTCATACACAAAATACATGAATAAAACACACTAATCATAGGATAATACAGTTATATCAAAACAGTATACAGATTCGTTATTGCTGATAATTGAGCACTATCAAAGCACTAAGTACGCTTTATAGCAAATACAGCCACCTGCATTCTTCGGTCTTCAGTCCAGGCTCCAGATGTAGTGCACTCCTGCTGCCCACAAAACGCCAACGAAATAAATCGATGGAGTAACCGTATTTGGCACAGTATAAACAAGCTAAGCTGGCAAAACTCAGTTCACACACAATTAATGATGTCACCTTGCCAGAGTGTAAACGCTGTCTGCAGACATGGTAGCTTATAAGTACTTTACATCTGGAGTCAGCTCTTTGAACGTTGACTTTTGCTGTCTTTATGAATCAGATGTTTTGGCAGCTTGGTCAGTTTAGTCAGTCAGTTTAACTGTATACCACCTGCAGCCCATTTCCCGTACATTTTTTCCAACAATGCAACAGGGTCAGGTTGAAGTTCTCCGTTCCCTTGCTGTGTGGACTAAGATAGCCTCAAGCAAAGCCAGAAGCAGTCTTTGCTTAGTACGCTTAGAATGCATGGTTCATTGAAGAGCGAATGCAAGGAAATTGGCTACAAATGCTGTCCTGAAAGGCCCAGTTGGTGGCAAAGAAATTGAACTCAGAGGCTGCTTGTGTTGATTCCTATAATTTCCTGTGGTATGACAGTAAATCCCAAATGGAGCAGAATGTATGCCTAAAGCTTTTTCTCAGTGAAGAACATAATTAGTGGTCTGCCATAGAAAGTGAAAAGCTGGTATTGCTAAAATTTTATATAATTTACACAGTGTTACAGGAAAGCTTCTGATCGTCATATAATTTATTTTTTTATGGCAATAAAAAGGTTATAAAAAACCTCACTATTTCAATGTTCTATAAAGATTTAAAGCAAATTTAAAGGGGTAGTGTTATTTTATTTTTATTTTTAAATATTTCTCATGCTCTTGAACAAGACGGGAAAAAAAATAAAAATGGTAACGGAGGGTAAATAAAAAAATAATTATGTATTTATAAGTTTTTCAAAGTTATTTTGCTAAATCCCTAAAATCCTACCTTTTCTGCAAATTGTGCAGCTCCACTTAGCCACTTCTTTTTTGCCCAGCCCTCATTTACTTGTTCATGCCTGGTGGCCAGTGTCCATTCAAATGATTCTCCTAGAGATGTATTGAGGACACAGTGGATACATTTTGAAGCTATACAAAGCATACATGTGATAGAAATTAAAGGGACACTCCACAGCCCTAATAAAACATGGAAAAAATAATAATAAAAAAAAATATATATATATAACTGTTAGTAGATATACCATAAATTGAAACATGCATTTTTCTTCCACAAGTAATGGTGGAGGATTGGATTGAGGGAGAACTTGGCCTTGAATCTGGAACGGAAGATGAGTTTTTGTAATGGGGGGTGTCAGCATAGGAACAGGGGTTACACTTTTTTTTTTGAGTAGCCCTATAACTTAATGTCATGATGTTATTTTCTATGTCAGAATTTCTCATTTCTATACAATGTGCTTTTAAGAGCGCACACACACAAGTGCATTCCTAATGCGTAGAGTATTTTGAGACGAGTTCTTTGGCAGATGTTTGTATGCTGGTAACAGACCTTCAGGAATATCACAGTAGTTTTTAGGCCCCATTTTTTTTTTTACAACTTGAGAAATCCTTTCATCATTACTGCAGTAATGGAACATTTGTCAATACCATACAAATTATCCTTTGATTTGACAGCTCATTCAATGTACATTTCAGCATTACCTCAATAGTGATAGATTGGTCAATTTGATATATCCTTTGCTGTGACACTGCTTTCAATATATATATCATTATTATTTCAATATTGATCCATTTAACAATAATATTTACGTTGATATAAGCTTGGCGTACACGGGATATCTAGTTTAACCTATTGTATATCCTAATACTCAATACTTTATACCTGTGTTGAGCTTTTTAATGATGAGAGACATGCATTTTAGAAACTCAGAGGTTGGAGGTTGTAACCAATGTAATAATGTACAACAATAGAATCTTGGGTCAAACAAAAACGACTGGATAAAGTAGACTGTAATGTGTTATACCACTAGCTTTCTGTTGTTCACAATAGTTCTTGTTATGCTTCCTTTGCACTTGGATATATTTGTATTTCTTGCTTGGTGGGGATGTATTTTGGTAAAAAAGCATAGGGCGAATGTAGATATTGTCTCCATCTAACAGATTTAATTTCCCACCATTATCTGCTTCCTACTTATCTAGACCTAAGTTCCCTGTTCTTGTCACTTGTCTGAGTTTGAATCAATTCCTGTGTTAAAAGTTTTTTTTGGTTATAAAACGGTCAGTAGGCTGATTATGTGAGCCACATACTTTGTAAAATAATCACAGTGTCAATCATTAACATCCACTCAGCATAAATTGAAAACAGCTGAATGGAACCATTGGAACAGCCTTATAGGAATGTCAGAAGGAGGGATTTATATCCCATAAATGTCATCACAGCAACTACCGGGGTAATTTAACAGCATGTGAAGAAACCACAGAGCTAGACAAAACCCAAACCTTAACAGCTATAACCGAGAAGGTGTTCATATTAATATACTGCACTGTGCCTGTTTTATCTCTTTCACTATTATTTCAAGTGAAAAGATGAAGCACTTACAGAAACAATTCCTGGCTCTCATTATATGTGTAGGTATCAGCACATGAAAGCAAGTATAACATGTGTTTATACTCTTAAAAAAGTAAAAAAAAAAACACAAAGCTACTGTGCTATACATTAGCATTCTGTTAAATGGATTGATAATGGGGAACAGTTTAAAAACGTAATGCAGTGTCTTCATAGCTCTAAGCTGAAGAAGACATAATGGTATATCAATCAGCCGTGTCCCCATATACACTTTTATACTTTTATTTTTTGTGTGGACAGTGATTTGTCGGGTCTGCTGTTTTTGAGACATGATGGAAGAGTACATATTAAGGTTTTCTATTATATTATATATATTATAGACGAAAGCCAAAGTATAGTTCAGTGAAATAATAGCGAATCCCAGGTTGACATGCTGACCTACAGAGCAGCTGTGTACTAAAAGTATGGCAGCACTAGTATGGAAAAAAGTCATTTTGTTTACCGTTAATTCTATTTTCCTAAGTAGAGGGGCAGTACTGCAAACAAGTGGGTAGTCAGTTCATCAAGTGAACAAGAAGCTCTGCACATTAAAGTAATTTAATTAAATCTCTCCTCCCTGCCCATAAAAGGCCATACCTCCATCCCCATCCCCAGTTACTCAAATAACCATACAGAGATCAATCAACTGCTAAATTTATTTTATTCTCCAATAGTTAGGGATGGTGACTTTTGCGGCATGCAGGAGTCTTGGGATCACGGAGCGCTTGTAGCCTTGGGTTGGTTCAGCCGTGTGGTGTAGTAATTAGTGGTCTGCCATAGAAAGTGAAAAGCTGGTATTGCTAAAATTTTATATAATTTACACAATCACAGGAAAGCTTCTGATCGTCATATAATTTATTTTTTTATGGCAATAAAAAGGTTATAAAAGACCTCACTATTTCAATGTTCTATAAAGATTTAAAGCAAATTTAAAGGGGTAGTGTTACTTTAAAAAAAAAAAAAATTTCATGCTCTTGAACAAGACGGGGAAAAAAATTAAAATAAAAAATGGTAATGGAGGGTAAATAAAAAATAATTATGTAAGTTTTTCAAAGTTATTTTCCTAAATCCCCCAAATCCTACCTTTTCTGCAAATTGTGCAGCTCCACTTAGCCACTTCTTTTTTGCCCAGCCCACATTTACTGTGGCTTGGCTGACCTTGTTCTAAAAAACATCCTGCAGTTCCACCGTATGTGGAGGAAGGTGCCTAGGTCTTCTCCGCAGCGCCAGCATTGATCCGATTCTACCCCGTCTCGTCGGTGTAGAACAGTTGGTGTCAGGTACCATCTCGTGAATAGTTTATAGGAGTTTTCAGGCGTTCGGGCTGACAGTGTTTTTTGAATCAGGGTGATAATTTTATCCCAGTCTGCCTTTGTGAACGTCCGCTGGAGGTCCTCTTCCCAGCTGCGTATGCAGGGTAGTGGAAGTTGATAGCGGTTGGTCACTAGCATTGTATATATGGTAGATGTCATTTTGGGTGAGGTGGATTCTTGGAGGCTGAGGGGCTCGAACTCCGTGAATTCTCTGGTAAGGGTGGGCTTTTGTGGGACCAGTTGTGGTGTGCCAAAACAGACATTCAGGTAGGCCTGTAAAAAGAGGGCAAAAAGTTAAGTTTAACCCTTTAATACATGTCTACATTACGCAATCAATACTTTACATTTTATCAGCATTTATAACCATATGTGAAAGAGAAAATTTGCTAGTGGGAGATACTCTATAACACCAAGATACTGGCTGACCTATCTTATGCCAAGTGGCGAAACAATTAAGCTAAATTGGTGACTTGGGTACCTAACTAGTTGCCAAGTGGCGATGAGAGGCTCTACCAATGATTTGGCCCATTGGGTATGTTTGCCACCGAGCGTTGTGGCGGAGTGTTGGTCTCTTAGTGAGGATTAAAATGATCCAAAAAAAGTTGGCCGTGATAGGTGAGGCTGTAACTGCTTTTACCAAGAGGGCGGAGATGTGTGGCAGTAACTGATTTGGCTCGAGGGGCGAATACCTCCATAGTTGAGGATGGGAGTTGGTCTCTTGGGACAGCTGTACAATGGCACAAGAAGCAGAAAACTACATATGGCCACTTAGGGTACCCTTACAGCCAGACCAAGCTAAAGATAAGTTCTGTAGAGTGAGTGGTTGTTGTAAGAAGGGAGGTAGTATCGTGAAGCGAGTCACTTACGTGGTGACTTGAAAAACGTAAATGCAAAACAATAAATGTGGCATGATTAGACCTGGCAGATAAATGAAAGCTCTGCTAGAAGTTGATGGTAAGAATATGTGAATAGAAAGTGGAGGGCAAAAGAAAATGTTTACAGAGATCCAAAACTGAAATCCAACCATAGAGAGAGACCCAAAAATGTAGTAGTCATAATTCAGAACTACGACTCCAATGAAAATGCAACAGAGATTGCTTGTAAGGTAGGTAAAGTAAGTGAAATGAGGCGAGGACACAAAATACTTTGTTAAAATGTTACCAAACTAACCAAAGGAAATTGACCAGTGTAATAAATGACTAAGTTGACCATACATGCAAAAGTACCCCCAGATATGCAATGGTCGGTATAAAGTATACCTGGTGAGACTTGACATAATGATATAGGCCTTTATGGAGGTGACCAGAATAATTGAACAACAAGACCCCAGTGAAGTATATGTCAAGAGGTGAGGGTACAGTTAAGAAGTTATCAAGTTGAGGATAACCAGCCTCAAGTTTGGAGCAAGTAGGCATAGTGACAGAAAGGCATAATATAAAACAGAACAGTGCAGATATGTGGAGTAACTGAAAATTAACAGTTAACATCAAAAGCTGGTACCGGATACCTGATTATACCTTAATAGTCCTCTGTAGTGAAGTAGGAGCCAGGAGTATCAGGATAAAATATTTATTTATAAAAAAACAAAAATAATAAAAGTATTGCACATACGGTGCAATACTTTTATTATTTTTGTTTTATTATAAATAAATATTTTATCCTGATACTCCTGGCTCCTGACTCCTACTTCACTACAGAGGACTATTAAGATCAATGGAGAACCTGCCTGAAGAGTAAAGAAAATGTGTATGTCCCATTTAAGTGACATAAAAGCCATATAAGTTCCGAGCCTACTTTAAACGGCTCATCAAAGTGTGAGTGTTTCTAACTCAGAATTTCCATTCTTACTGTGTACGATATACAGATTACACTGTTTTGTTTTATGTTTATATTTTCTGTATAGGCAATACAATATTTAATATACTTACTGTATATAAGAAGGAGATACCTACCATTTATTATACGTCAGGTAAATCACCTCCTTGGTGTGTTGTGTGCGCTTTTACCTTTTTTATGTTTTATTGTATCTTCTTTAAGTATATATAGTGGTGATATACTTGGGTATAGCAGCACCGGTCACTTACTTCATCCTCGAGCGCCACTTCTATATCTCTTTGTTAACAATAGAGTATATGGTGTCTCAATGTAGGTGACTTGAGACTCGCATTGCTAATACTGTGCAAAAAAGAAGTGACAGTGTGTGAAGTAAGTATACAATGTATAGAATAAGGGATCAACGTACCATAGAGTTTTGCAGGCAGAGTTAGGGCCGCATAGTCTGGTTGGTATAGATCTAGCGAGTATGAGTGGTGTAATGAAATGTAAGAAAGAGTGGTGTATAAATGTAACCCCCATGAAGCAGTAAGGTACTAATGCAAAGCCCAAATGATGGGCTGACTGGGTCGTATTGGGCTGTTCACAGAGGGCCATATGATGGCCCAGTATCGCCACCTGTGAAGGCATTGGACCTGAAACAACACAAGACCTTGCTGTGTGTGAGCAGTTTCAATATGATATCTATGAAGGATATAATAAACTCACCTAAATAAATAAAGGTAAACCGAAGTGCTTAATGTTAGGTAAAGATAATGTACATAATGAGGTATTACAATTACCCCATGAGATTGACCAAATGAGGGTCTTAAGGATATGTATGTTGTTGATAACATGTAGTATAATGGGGTAGTATGCAACCCCTGTGAGACAGATGTAATGCAAAATTCCCAAATGAGGTGCCAAATTAGGATGTGGCATGTTGCCCACTGTGGGACATATGACTGCACATTGTAAAGGCCTTGTGAGGGCCATGAGTAGGAAATTGTTAATCAATAGAGCAGGGAAAAATGACTAAATATTCTGTTCAGAATTTCACCTCGTAAACCTTGGTTTGTAAGCAAAATAATTTAATTACGTTATTCACTCATCCAAAAAAATGCTAGGTGTACATTTTTCCTGATTATGAGTATATGGTACCTTTAGAATGGCAGTTCCCTTGTCGAAATGTGTCCTTCATAGGCCTTTTTGTGTGAAGAATAAATCCACCAGGAAATAATAATACAAAAGTAAATCTAAAAAGCCAATCAGAATTTAACGTAAAGATTCAGGAGTCTTATTTCATGCATACCTTATTTTGTTCTTGTGTGCCACATGATGTGTACCCTATTTTTTTTTTTTTTTTTTTAATGTGTTTCTAGCAGTGTAAAGCTTTTATCAGTAAGGGTATTATCAGGCCTCCCTGTTCTATCTCTGTGAACCTATGATAATCCTGTATTGTGTGATCAGCTCCCGGATTATCACTGCACTGGCTCATGCTTTATAGAGCCAGCTGACACGTAGTTCAGATACATGTCCATCACTTGGTGTAAATCCTTTTCCAGGGATATCCTTATTAATTTACACATTTTTAACCTCTGCTTCCTGTTTCTAGACTTGACTCATTTGCAGGCTGTTTCTGACATTTGAATGTATTTAATAAACACTATATTCTGAATTGTAATTAGAAAGGTAACTTTAAGCTAAAAAAGCCAAGCTGAAGTTTCAAATTTTTCCAATTCAGCTTTTCTAGCCTTAAAGCGGCACTGTCATGCCGAACTTACCTTTCCTCAATCTCTTCCTCTTCTCCCCCTCTCTCAGGATCTGTTATTCTTTTCTTCCTGTCTTCTTTAGTTTTCTTTAAAATCATAAGACAAAGTAGGGACTCTTTGCCTTATGGAGGATTCCTCCGCTTGACCAGCTCTGACCAGCGGAGGAGCAAAGTGTGCTTCATTTCCGCTGGTCAGAGCAATTTTCCCATGATCCCTAGCTTCCCTCTGTGTTCCCACAATGCTTCCTGTCACTTTACACTAAACTGCCAATTGTGTTCTAACTGAATGAGAACAGTCTGTTCGTTCCTTTTAGAACGCAATTCGGCATTTTATTCGGATCGGAATTTCATTCGAATGATTGAAACTCTGATCCTATTCATTGCTGTGGCTGCATTTTGCAGCCGCTTAGTAGATAACTCCCTAATTCCCACGGTATCAGGGAGCTATCTACTAAAAGGCTGAAAGACCTAAATTGGTCTAACAGCCAACTTTACTAATACTAAGTAAAGATTACTTAGTATTAGTAAATAATATGCCCCTACTCGCTATATCGCGAGTAGGGGCATGTGTAGTAAGCAGTGAGCAACTTATAGCTGCTCACTGTAAAAAAAACAAAAACAAAAAACTAATAAACCCCCCCCCCATGCCCGTGGGGGCCCTAAATAAAGATGGGGGGAACCTACTGGCCCCCCCCCCGCTGGCCCCCACTCCTGCGTGGTGGGTGGGTGGGGGCCCTAATAAAACAACAAGGGGGGGGACCTACTGTCCTCCCACCCCTGCGAGGTGGGTGGGGGCCCTAGTAAAACAATAAGGAGGGGGGGGCCTACTGTCCTCCCCCCCCCGGCCCCCACCCCTGAGCGGTGGGTGGGGGCCCCAATAAAACAATAAGGGGGGGGACCTACTGTCCTCCCCCCCTGGCCCCCACCCCTGAGCGGTGGGTGGGGGCCCTAATAAAACAATAAGGGGGGGGGACCTACTGTCCTCCCCCGCCCCCACCCCTGCAGCGGTGGGTGGGGGCCCTAGTAAACAATAAGGGGGGGGGCCTACTGTCCTCCCCGGCCCCCACCTGGCTGGGTGGGGGCCTAATAAAACAATAAGGGGGGACCTACTGTCCTCCTTTGACCCCACCCTGCGGTGGGTGGGGGCCTAATAAACTAATAAGGGGGACTACTGTGTCCTCCCCCATTACCACAGTGGGTGGGGAATATTTAATAAACAACAGGGGGACTACTGTCCTCCCAACCCCCACCCTGGCGGTGGGTGGGGCCTAATAAAAACAATAAGGGGGGGACTGTCCCTCCCCATTACCCTACTGGCGGTGGGTGGGTGGGGCCCTAGTAAAAACAATGGGGAGGGACCTGCTGACCCTCCCATTACCCCTGGCGGTGGGTGGGGGGCCCTAATAAAACAATAAGGGGGTTGCTGCATTATACGGCCCCCGCCCTGCAGCGGTGGGTGGGGGCCCTAGTAAACTCTAATGAGGGGGGACCTGCTGTCCTCCCGACCCACCCACAGGCGGTGGGTGGGGGCTAGTAAGGCTTTAATAGGGGGGGGACCTACTGTCCTCCCCCCGGCCCCCACCCCTGAGCGGTGGGTGGGGCCCCTAATAAAACAATAAGGGGGGGGGACCTACTGTCCTCCCCCCCGGCCCCCACCCCTGAGCGGTGGGTGGGGGCCCTAAATGAAACACCCCCACCCCCCAATCAAGGTGACTAGGGGTCCCAAGCCCCTAGTCACCACACCCCCCCCACCCAAAAAAACCTATCCCCTACCTACCCCCCTCAACCTACAAATAGTGAGGGGGGGAATAAAATAACTAACCTGTAAAAAAAAAAAAATAAACTTACCATTTGATGTCTTCTTTTTTCTAAAATCTTCTTTCTTCAGCCCCCAAAAAGGCCAAATAAAAATCCATTATACCGTCGCACTTTAAAAAAAAACGAGCGCAAAAAAATTAATCCAAAAGAACTTTCCCACCCAATCAAAAATTAATCCAAAAGAACTTTCCCACCCAATGAAAGCCACCCAATCAGAGTGCTCTGAGTCATTTTACACAGCGTGGGAAAATTCAAAAGAACTTTCCCACGCTGTGTAAAATGACTCAGAGCACTCTGATTGGCTTAAACCCACCAATCAGAGTGTTCTAAGCCTAATTGCAGGGGGGTGGACCTACTTTCCTCCCCCCCCTGGCCCCC
Organism: Pelobates cultripes; assembly: GCA_933207985.1. NCBI lineage: Eukaryota > Metazoa > Chordata > Amphibia > Anura > Pelobatidae > Pelobates > Pelobates cultripes. The sequence goes on from OW240913.1 coordinate 278,943,981, forward strand.
ACAATCACTCTGATTGTTTTA
>OW240913.1:278944101-279109101 GCA_933207985.1 Pelobates cultripes
ATTCGTCTGTCTGATGAATGAATGAATAGCTGAAATTCCCGTTCGCATGTCCAGGTGTTTCACTGGGCATGTGCGGGAATCTCACAGTCTGCCTAGTGTGGGCTGATGACGTGTCCCACAGGGACTTCATCTACCCACACAAAGATGGCGGCGCCCTGAATCAAGATCGGGGCAGAAAATAAGGATTAAAAATAGGTAATGTGGGGGGCTTAGGGGCATTTGGGGGTGACTAGTGGGTCAATTGGATGTAGTGGAGGCGGGAGGGGGGTTAAAAAAAAAAACGGGTTTCGGCATGACAGTGCCGCTTTAATTTTGCAACATGGAATTTAATGTGCAACAGATTTGACTGTAGTAAATAAACCCATGTAAAATTACTGCCACCTCAGTTTCCTTCTGACTTCTTGGAATTTTATTTGTGCCCAAACATCCCTATAGTTTCTGGTCCTTTAGCCTGAAGCCATCTAGTTTCTGAGTGCAGTTATTAACACATGAACCGGATCACCTAATTTTTTTGTTTTTGTTGTGCAACACCTTTAGGGTCTGTTTACTAAACATCAGTTTATTGCAACCAGAGAGTTGATTTTAGCCTACGATTGGCAAGTCGGTCTTTGTGTCACCATTCTTTTTTTGTTTGTTGTTTAGAGCCCTAGGTCTCCTGTACGAATAACTCTTGGCCCACCCAGTTCAGATTAATTTACAAGCTGATGCATTATATAAAAGTTTAGAGGAACCACAAGTCAAATCATTTTTGAACGGTTTGACTTCTTACCTGAGGTCTGTCAGGCAACGCTCTCTGACTTTACTAGTCGTGCTGGAAAGCTCTGAAACTGGAACTTTTGTTAGCTCTAATGAGAAAAGCCCTGCAAGGCTTAGCTCATTGACTGAGCATGATCAGTCTATCATGAGACAAAAGCTTGTTGAGCATGTACTCCTTCAATACAACTATCTTTATGGTGTTGTCTGGTAGGCTCAGATGCTTTGCTGAACACCAGCAGATCCATTGGGTGAAGTTGTTCATTGAATGTCCTGCTTGCCCTTGTAGATGCAGTGTTTTTGAAAGGTTGAACAAAAACAGGTCTTTGTTGGCACCCAACACCTGGCCTCAGACTCTAACATTATACTGCAGAAGTTTCACTTGCAGCCTACCATTGCAAGCATAGTTTAAAGGACCACTCTAGGCACCCAGACCACTTCAGCTTTATGAAGTGGTCTGGGTGCCAGGTCCCTCTAGGATTAACCCTTTTTTTTATAAACATAGAAGTTTCAGAGAAACTGCTATGTTTATACTGAGGGTTAATCCAGCCTCCAGTGGCTGTCTCATTGACAGCCGCTAGAGGCGCTTGCGTGCTTCTTACTGTGAAAATCACAGTGAGAGCACGCAAGCGTCCATAGGAAAGCATTGTAAATGCTTTCCTATGCGACCGGCTGAATGCGCGCGCGGCTCCTGCCGCGCATGCGCATTCAGCCGATGACGTCGCAAGCAAGGAGGAGAGGAGGAGTACAGCTCCCTGCCCGGCCCTGGAGAAAGGTAAGTGTTTAACACCTTCCTCTCTCCAGAGCCCGGCGGGAGGGGGTCCCTGAGGGTGGGGGCACCCTCAGGGCACTATAGTGCCAGGAAAACGAGTATGTTTTCCTGGCACTATAGTGGTCCTTTAATGAATAATGTGGAAACAAAAGCGGTGGGACAAAAAAAGAGAATGGAGCCAAACATTTATTATACCATAGCCACTACAATACGCTGCAATGTTTCTGCGACTTAGACTGCTCCTTTAGTAGGTCCTTCCATTGCGTGTATGTACAGTGTCATGTTTGCAGCTAAATACTCATTTTCACATACTCTATGATTACCAACCCATTTCCCCTGCTTTATCAGAACAGTAAAGACCCTTACACTGTTTCAAATCACAATGATTATTGAATCAATGAGTTAAATAAAATGGTTTTATATATTATTTTACGTTTATTGGATTATTACTGTAATCAAATGCCAGCATTATTAGGGCATGATAGTAAAATTTTAGGCTAGACTAATGCAGAATTGTGATAATTCACAATTTCTCTCAAACAACTTTTTCTTACTGTATTTATATAACAATTCAAGATGTGAATGCAGAGGTCAAAGAAAACATAAATGTAAAACTATATGCATTAAATGTAATTAACATTGTAATTTGAGCTTTGGACAGTACACTCACATGATAAATGACATTCCTTGTGGACTGGAACAATGAATGTAGTATATATTTCTTGTCCTTGTGATCTTTGCTAGATAGCATGCACGCTTCAACACATTTATGTGCAAATGAAAAATAGCCCATATATATGCATCCATAGGGCATTCAAGAGGTTAAACTGCTTTAATGTATGTCACGAGATAATTCTCTCAAAATTAAACTGTTAAATCATGTAGTGTTCTTTAAATTGTCCGTTATATTCTTGTCTTCGCACAATAACAACATTGTAACTTACCATTTGTTTGCATCTTTTTGTTGTTGTTGCGCTCTGTTTATACATATTGTATGTATTTATGCATCAGCATAGGTATATTAAATGTCAGTGCTGCTGGAATATTGCAGGTAAATGATATAAGCGAGAAAGAAAAATACATTGCTATTTTAATATTGTATTTCATTGTACTCTGATGGTATTATAGAAACCACATTACTTTAGATTGTTATGGTTGCTTAATAATGTTTTACTGTGAACTTGTTGAATCGCATTCCTCTTATTCTGTGTAATTCTCACATCTACAATTTTGCACTTTTGATGTTAAATATACACATCTAATATGGGCATTTGATTTTCAGTTTTGATCCCTGATAATCTAGTCTGTCTATAGCCAGCTCAACTCCCTGCTCAGTGACAACTGGAATCCTCAAGTACATGTGATGATGAGACACTGCTTTGACTGCTGTTTTCAGGTGTTTTAGTGAAGTTGGGATTTCACAGGCATGTCTATTTTTTTATATTATAGCTAATGCCATGTCTGGTTTCACACCTGGACTTTAATGCGTCATACTGGTCATACTGACTTTGGTTCCAGCATTAACCCCATTGGAATGTACCAGGCAAGTCCTATGATATGACAGTCTTGTTGTGTCATTGGAAGGGGTTAATTATAAGCTCTGTCTATGTAGCTCACTTGTGATGCTAATTTATATATTTCTTTGTTTATCATATTGTGCCCATCTTTTTTGACAGAGGCATTTCTAAAATTTTACATCTTCCTGAGATGCCATGTTTTGTTTTTTATTTCTTGTCCTTGTATTTTTAGTAGTAGAATTATGTTATAGTTGGGGTTTAGGATACTTAGCATGTTGCTTACATATGAAAGTAAAGTGTGTTGCACATATTTTATTCCTCACTCTTTATTTTTCTACCTTTGTTACTGTGCCTTCGTTGTGTATCTGTATGTGGTGAAGATTCTTTGATGTGATCTCAAGTGCATCTGCCCAACCTCTGCTGTTTATTACTTAGATATCATCAGTTGTGAAGTTTGAATAATTGAAATAATCTTAGTTGTATTGTTAGATGCTCTCCCTGTTTCTGTTGAAATTAAAGATGTATTGTATCTGTTTTTACCTTCTGGTAGACCTGCCCTTAAATTTAATGGTATTGGGTAATTAATCTCTCTTTCTCTCCAAGAGCCTAACCATCTATAAAACTTAATATATGGGGAAAGCACGGAAGGTACACAAAGTTAAGCATCGGTGTACAGCTGCCTACATATTTGTAATGAAAAAAAAATCAGTACACATAAAAACAAGAAAGGATTAAAATATTTAAAAAAAAAATTTTTGAGGTCAGTTTTGAATGTCCTCAGTTCTTCTGCCTATTGCAAAGTTCCTCTGTGGTTGGCAAGTTAATGATTTTTAGGAACACTAATTAAAAATAAACCAAAAATATATTTTCTTAAAATTAGAATATTTTTGTTCCTCTAAGTGCCCCCCACCTATATTTTTAAATAATTCAAATCCTTTTAGAACTTAAATGTATCTCCTCCAAGCAGTGAATGCTTCCGTGATTAAGCCATCATTCTTAATGACTTTTGTTTTATAAGATGCTTCTCATAGAGATGCATTAAGCACATACTGCACATGTGACGTCATCACCATGATTCACCAATCAAATTTTTCTTACAGAGATTACTTTAATCAAGTGCTTATCTATGAGAAGAATTAGCTGCATTCATTGTCATCATCCTATGAGTGAAATTCTTCAAAATTTGCCAGCCACTAGAGGCATTTTTTTTCAGCAAAATGTAGCAATTTATATTGTTTGAGAAGAGAGACAGAATCAGTGCATCAGAACTACTTAAGATGTAGTGGTATTAATGCTTAGTGTCCCTTTAATACAGCTACAAGATCACATAATGCTCTTACAACCATAATACTGGCAATGCATCAGTGGAGATGTAGTCCACAGCATCGGGGCTGCTGAAACTTGCTACCCCTGTACTAGCTTATTATTATGTTCATGATCACACAATAGGTATAATGGAAATTTGCCCTTTTAAAGGATGCTTTCTATATTCTCTCTTTCTTTATTAAAAAACAAAACAAAACAAAAAAACGTTTAATTGAAAACACTATAAATGTTTTACAAGTGTTTTATAAGTGTTCAGTAGTATGGGTGTTGAATAAAGAAACAGTTAAGATATTTTTGCCGTCCAAGGTATTCCTGGCAAAACACTGTGCAAATAAAAATGAAAAAAAAAAAACCCTGATCCAAACAATTCAGTATTTTTCATTTAGGGAGCATAGATGCATTGTTCACCTTTTTATTTTTATGCATTATGGGCACACATTAAACATGTCCAATGTGTATTTTTCTCCACTTCTATTTTTGTTCAAAAATAAATAAATTAACTAGTCTTTAAAATACATGGTCCACATTTGCTGTGGAGTAATCTTTGAGAACAATGAAATTCCCCATCAGGGAGCGGTACCTGGGGAATAAAAAGAGATAAATTACCCTGGCATGTTCTTTATCTCCTCGTTCCAGCCGTTTGCCTTCTTGAGGTTTGTTGCTGCGACTCTCTTGCAGTACAATAACTTTTTTTGGTATAGATTGCTCCGATGAGCTTCTCCATTTTTCGAATGCTAATTGTGTTTATCAGTGTCTTTCATCATGAATGGAAAACTGTTTATCATAAATCACTTAATGAACATTTTATGTCCCTTAAAAACCTAGCTGGCAATGGCTCAGTATTAAGCTTTTTGACTTAATATTATCTAGTACATTTTTCTCTTGTGTCATATACTGGTGGTGGTTGGTTCTTGTCAGCATTCTCTGGAGACAATGTACTCATACATTTAATTGGTAAAGAAATATATTAAACAAAAAAAAAATCAGTTAAGCATAAAATACAAGCGTACATGCACATTAATGTTATATTTTATGTGTCCTTTATAATATTTTTCTAAACTTTATGAATAACTGCAGAAAAGTTTTTGCTAAACTGGGAATTATGGCAATCGGACATGGGAATTGCAGGAGTTTGAACACAATTATTGAGAGAAATATATGATTGGTAACTTTTAAAACTTGGTCTCAAATGCACTATTTGAATTACTTTTGTGTCTTAAAATAGCTATTGTTTGTATATATGTTACACAATTTACTTTATTATTTTTTATATTTATTTGCCTCTGTTTTACTGCATGCATCATTTTTACTAATAAAAATATAAACTCTGCTGTGGTACAGACTGTAATATAATCACTCTCTCCCTTTGTACATTGTGTCTTGTAAACACACTCCCACTGTACACAATATAATATAAACACACTCCCATTGTGCACTATATAAAATACACACTCCCATTGTGTATAATATACACACACTCACTGTACACTACATAATATATACACATTTCCACTTTACATTATATGATAGAAACCCACTCCACTGTACACTATATAATATGTGCGCAATTTCTACCATACACTTATTATTATTATTATTATTGGTATTTATATAGCACCAACTAATTCGGCAGCGCTTTTCAGTATTATGAAAGGGGGGAGTTTACAATAAATTAGACAATTACACATTGACACAGGAACAATAAGTAGATGAGGGCCCTGCTCAAATGAGCTTCCAGTCTAGATGAGGTGAGGTACAAATACACAACAGGGCAGCAAGGATGACAGCCACCAAACAAGGAGAAAAATACAAGTAGCAAGAGAAGTGAGAACGGATAACAGCCCAATTAACCTGCCCTTTGGTGGGTACCACTCAGATCTCAAGCTGGTTTTAGCTCAACTTGTACCGTTACAAAGAGAACATATCTGAAGCATATCAGACCGGTCCCAGTCCAGATCCGAAATGCCAGCAAGTTCCCTCTGCACGAGAGATTTGACAACCCCAGACGCTTGTTTCAACCTTGCAAGGTATCATCAGTGACGTATAGCCAATATCCTCTCTGCACCGCGAGCAAGGGGTCCACGTCCCCAAACAAGGTGTAAAATAGCATGAGTGGAGTGTGGCTATTTAGGAGAGCAAGAGAAAGATATGGATAGGTATAGATAAGTTACTCTGCAAGTTCACAAGCATTTCTGAACAGATGTGTTTTGAGGGATTTTTTTAAACAATTGAAGACTGGGGATAGTCTGATGGGGGTAGGCAGGGTGTTCAAAGGAAGAGAGCCGATTGCGAGAAGTCCTGCAAGCACGAGTTAGCAGTAAGGGTGCGAGCAGCGGACAGGAGAAGGTCACCGGAAGAGCGGAGAGACCGAGAAGAGGCATATCTATGAATCAGTGAAGAAATGTAAGAGGTGCTAGAGTTAGTTAGATCTTTATAGGTAAGGGTTAGTATTTTGAATTGACACCTATAGGATACAGGAAGCCAGTGTAAGGATTGACAGCGGGGTGAGGTTTGGAAGGAGCGACGGGTGAGAAAAATCAGCCTGTTGGCAGCATTCTTAACTGATTGTAGTGGAGCAGTTCGACTTCTGGAGAGAATTAAAGTAATCCATGCAAGAGATTACCAGAGCATGAACAAGCTCCTTGGCAGCATTTTGCGTGTGAAAGGCGCGGATGCGGGCGATGTTTTTAAGGTGGAATCGACAGGTTTTAGCAACATTCTGGATATGAGGTGCAAAAGTGAGGCCAGGATCAGAGATAACACCAAGACCACGAACTTGCAAGGACGGACTGATGCAAGTACCATCAACTTGCAGGGAAAGCGAAGGAGGAGGATCAGCATTAAGAGGGGGAAAAATAAGACGCTAAGTTTTAGAAAGATTGAGTTTCAGAAAGCAGGAAGACACCCAATCAGAGATTAAAGAAAGGCAAGCAGTGACACGTAGGATCATGGGGAAGAGATCAGGGGAGGAGAGATATATACGGGTGTCATCGGCATACAGATGAAATCCAAAGGAGTTAATGAGTTTGCCAAGAGAGGCAGTATAAATAGAGAACAAAAGGGGACCAAAAACAGATCCTTGGGGGACTCCAATTGAGACAGGCGAGAGGAAGAGGTGTCATTGCAAAAGGAGACACTGAATGAATGTTGGGAGATATAGGAGGAGAACTGGTGGGACTAGAGGAGTGGAAAAGTGCAGCCACCTCCTGTAGCTGGGGAGAAGACCTGTAGGATAGGTACGGTCCAGGTGTGGTTGCGAGAGAGAGGAGCAAAAAGGGGAGAATTTTTTTCCTTAGCCGTTTAGTCTTGTTGGTAAAGTAGAGTGCAAGGCTATCGGCTGAAAGGTTAGTTTTGGAGGGGTGGCGCAGCGGTGAGGCTAGCATTATATGAGGAGATAGCCAGAGACGGACAGGAGAAGGTAGGGATGGATTAGAGTTTGGAATGGAGATCAGCTGAGAGTTGCTGGAAGTCAAGAGAAATCCGGTCCCTTCTGAGTTGAGGGTTAGGGAAGGCTGTTGGGTGAGGGGTCTCTCAAGAACAAATGATAAGAGGTTGTGATCTGAGAGAGGAAATGTAGAGCTTAAAGATAGTGTATGCATTTGAAGAAAAAAAAGATCTAGGGTATTGCCAGCTACATGTGTGGTAGTAGTAACCCACTGTGATAGGCCAAGGGAGGAGATAATAGAGAGGAGTTTGGAAGCTACTGAGGTCAAGGGTGGATTAATGAAAATGTTGAAATCCCAGAGAATTAGGGAAGGGATATTACTTGAAAGGAAGTACGGAAGCTAAGCAGAAAAATGGACAAGGGAACAAAGGTGGCGATATAAGAGCTATGTTAGCAGAGATGGGTTTGAACAGACAAATTAAGTGAATGGGGGTTGTAGAAAGATGGGGAATGGGGGTTGGCAGAAGTTTAAAGGAGCAGTGGGGGTTAAAGCAGAAATCCTACATCGCCAACTTTACTGTCAGCCTGTCTTGGGTTGTGGGTAAAGTGAAGACTACCAATGGATAGTGAGGCAGGGGTAGCAGTATCGGAGAGAGAGAAACATGTTTCTGTTAGTGCAAGTAGGTTTAGGCAGTGTGAGATGAATAGGTCATGTTGATTTAATGGTGTTGCACACAAAGTGTGCATTCCATATATATATAAATACACACTCCCACTGTACGCTATATAATACAAACACACACTCTCACTGTGCACTAAAAAATATACACTCAAATTTCCACTATACACCATAGTTGCCAACATTTGAAAAAAAATGTCCAGGGTCACTGTGGTAACTTCTAACACAGATGTAAACAGACACACACAAATACATGCACAATAAACCACACATCACAAATGCACACTCACGCTGCGACAAACACACATACATACACAAAGTGACACACACAGATACATACAGTGACACACTGACACAAAAATACACACACACACACACACACACACAGAGATACATAATGGAAACACATTTCTAGCGAAATCCCTGACTCTGTCCCAGCAAATTCAGGACCTTTGGCTACTATGTAGCTTACTATAGCTATAATAGTCTTAGGAGCCTACTGGTGCAGTCCCTCTGGTTTTTGTCAAAAAACAGAGTATATCCAGGCACCCTAAGTACACCTCTCAAATGGAGACATAACAGTGAGGAAGCTTTACATTTCCATTATCTATTCAAATATTTGTAAGACACTAGAAGCATAAAGCAGCCTAAAAAAAAACTAATTGAAAATTGCCCCTGCAAAATGGCAAACAATATACTCATATAAGTGTAGAATAAAAAGTGTGATTGGAATTAAGTCGGTGTGGTGAGCCAGAACCGACGTAGGGGTAGGCCTGTAAAAAGGGGGCCTCCCGAAAGACTTTATAGCTAAGAGGGTACGGTGAACAGCGTAAGCCTCTACAAGGTAGGAAGGGTGGAGTAGCGTTTTTATAGGAACGCTAACTCCTCCCACAAATACAGGCCCTCGGCCTTTCACTTGTGGTCTGTTAATATCGTGACCGTGAAATACCTTGTGATTGGAATTAAGTCGGTGTGGTGTGCCAGAACCGACATAGGGGTAGGCCTGTAAAAAGGGGGCAAAAAGAAATGCAGGAAAACACACTTATAGCAACATGATTACAATATAAGATACACGTGCCTTACCTCTTCCCCTTTTGCGGAATGTATCTGTATATAATAGCTGATTCCAAGTGAACTTAATTTATCATGTGTGCTGGCGTCCTGCTACTGGATGTGATTGATTGCGGTCCTTATTCTGAACGGATGTCTTAATTAAGAGGCTGGGTCCAAACCTGATTTAATGCATAGAGTTACTTACTTGTAGACTTGACTTTGAAAAAGTTAGGGGATTGTCTAGTGTAAGTGACTTTTCTGTTAGAACGTTGACATGAGGTAGTGGCCGTACCCTTTGAAGTCTTCTTGGTGAGACAAAATGCCTGTCTGATTAGCTTTAATCGAGAAGTTCCTAGGACTCAGGAAGCCAAAGAAGGTTTAATACAAGAAGGTATACGACCCGGTTGTGTAATTCAAATGCTGTCTAATGAGACTGACGACAACCGGAATTCCATCGCAGAGTTATGTTATTCGTGGGGTGATGAATCGTATACCTTGAAACCCTTGTTGAGTAAGCTTTTAAGGAAAAAAGGAGTATGGTTTGAAAATGGCTGTATGTCTGAAAGGGAAGAGTTTGATATTGTCTGAAATAATGAAAGGGGAAAAATGTGGCAAATTAGACCCTAATTTGAATTGTACGCTTGTGGACGTTGTATTCCACTGAGAACCGTCGAAGAATGTCCATGGTGCTATTGTGTGTAATGTAGTGTAAGCGGACACGGCTATTCGTGACAACTCGTTGCCATGTGCCAAAGCCAGGTTAGACCGGATTATAATGTTGAAATGTGGAGTTTTGGTTGGTGTTTGGCGGTTGGGTGAGGAACGAAGAATTCTTAACTAACGACGGGGCAAAAGCGTTTGTGGCCAATTTGGATTAGCCTGGGATGCATTCCTGATAGTGGAAGAGCTGGAAGTGTCAGGCAACCAGGACAGCCCGCAAACTATCTTCATAATAGTCAATGAAGATGAATGACCTGTATGAAAATGAAATTAAGCCGCAGACTGCCATATCTGTACAACCTTTGACTGCCATGCCCTACCAGGATTCTCTATGCGAATGCGGCCGCCATATATCGGGTAATTCGACTAAGGCCAGTGTTTTGTAAAGATGGTAGTCCGAGACTCTTACCCAGCAATCCCCAATCAATAGTTTGTAGATTGCTGTAGCCCAGTATTAGCGGTCGCTTCTGTACGAGAGACTGGGAATTTGACAGATCCTGGCGGGATGAACATAGAAGCCCCAATCCCGGGTCCTAACGACTCCTATCATATGACCAGGTTTGTCCTTGCAGGGGATCTAAATCTCAATATCTCCGTCAGGCAGACCCGGTAATAAGCATAACCGTAACTGAATGATCTCACCAGAGGGAAAATGTGCATAGTGAAGTTCCAAGAACCCAGCAATGTTTGCTGGTCTTCCAGTTATAAGTACCCAGCTGAAGGAACCTGTTTTGTCTTCATGAATGCACACTAGTTATCCTCTGGAAGATTTGACTGTATGGTACTTGAATTCAGTATGAACCTATGAAATCAAGTCCGGTCATGGTTTAGTGATTTGTCTCGTGGCAGAGGAGTGCCTAGAGTTTAACCGTGCTGTAGTGTACTTTATCCTTGTAAAGAGTGCAGTTTCTATTCCACTATTAAGAAATCTACTAGATAATGTATCACCGTGATGCACCTAGTGATAATGAGAGGGTAGCTAGTGACCCTTTGCAAATGCATCAAATATTTTCCCGCTACTTCCTCCAAAGTGAGTCTGGTAGTAAAGCAACACTTCACACACCACTTACCTCCATGAACATACCATAAGGGGGGGACGGATGACTAGCAACATGAAGGTGTTGGAGAAATTGGCCTTACTGTGCCATGTGGTTTACCTGCCCTCACAGTTACTTGTATCTGCTGTGATATAGTGTAGAGAGAATTATGTGGATAATATAAGGGCGTTAAGGCATGAGTTGTGATCGAATGAGCAGACAGATCAAAGGTGAGGCGTTGTTTATAGGAGTATTGCTGGTGGTCTATAGTAAACGGTACAAACCTAGCTTAAGAGATTGGGACCTCTAAGGTGTTTATGGGTGTCTATGGGTGTCTATGGGGAGTGACCTCAACCAAGTGTGTAATCCATGTGTAATTATTTCCAAGCGCGGGGACAGACCTAAGTTGGGTGACCACTCTTATTGCTTTATATATATGACATTCAACTTTTACGGGTATATGGCTTGCCATGAGTCCCAAGGCATATGATGCATGCGTAACACAATCTGTATTCGCTGGAATTAGTGGGTGGGTACTCAGTGAGATGCATGGGGCCTACCCTGTGAGTTGGCGGGAGTAAGTGTTTGTGCAAACCCTCCTGGGGATAGTTCAGAATCTAAAAGAGCCTGGCGTGTATGATAATAGAGGTATGCTGAGGGCAGCAGCCTAGTGTGAGTGTATGGCTTAGCGGTTGCACTAGGGAGGGACGGTTCTTCTCCTGTTGGCTTCATGGGACATGCTGGAAAAGAAAAAAACACAACAACAATGAACTGATCAATAAAAACAGTTGAGTTTATGTAGAACTGGCTGGCTAACTAGTGCCGAAGCGAAAAGCTATCTACCCCGTGACAGGTGAGACCCTGCTAGTTGCCAAGCGGCTGGTGAGAGGCCCTACCTATGATTTGGGTGAGGGGCTCGAGCCACTAGCGTGGTGGCAGGGTGTCGGCCTCTCGGTGACAGTAAAAGACCAAAAACATGTGGCCGTGACAGGTGAGGCCCTGACTATAAACCCGATAGGTGGGTGAATGCGAGGCTCTAACTATGATTTGGGCCGAGGGGCAAAATCTCCGTGTTGAGATTGGGCAGTTGGCCTTACGGGACCAGCTTTGTACAACTAAGGCCAGATCCTAACCCTAGATAGTCAGTTTCAATACCCCATCGTAGAAATGCGTTGCCTTGAAGAGGCAGTAGAATGAAACGTGAACAAATTGTATTTGTAACTGATAGAGACAGGAGATACTAATGAACCAGTAGCTATCTAATAGGTAGAATGTTGTTCTAAACCTGAAATTAAGGTGTATTTTTAAAAGGAAAGGAAATCATTAAGGTTACCTCTAAAATATTAACCTCTTAATTAACCATATTAGATTATGCCTTATGTAGATTGTTACTTAATGGGTTGTAGTTAAACAGAAGATAATAGGTAACATCGATGTGAAACTTTACGTTAATGTAATTGAGATTGGCAATTGCACTGTCAAACTGATCGGTCTGAATCATCCGACAACAACGTACCAATGTATGGACGTGATACATGTTAGACTTAAATTAGGCATTCTGCACAAAAGGAGGGAATTTAAACTCTTACTGAATTACATGCTGTTTAGGTTTCTTAACAAAGATATAGGAAATATATGGTTATGGACCAATGACTGCTTCTTAACGGGTAACGGGTATATAGTAACATTATTCCTATGAGTACTTTAGTTTCCATAGTTAATTATCAGAACAGTGAGTGTCCGAATTGAAATGGGCAATGTTCTAATGATTCCCTTTAGCCAGAAACGGGTATAATACGGAACGGAATGTAGGTTTGTATATGTGTGGTACAGAAGGCGTATTCGGGTAGATGGTAGCGTACTCATTTGAACAGGTACTGAAACTGATGTACCCTGTACAATGAAATCAATGGGACAGGTTGGTAAGCGACAAGATATTGACCTGAAATCTGTAAGGACATAATGCCAATATGAGCGTAATGGTATACATGAGACAAATTCTGAATGATTTGACAATATTTATGTATTATTAACCCATCTTAGGACTACTTGACACTCTCTATGTGACTAGCCAATGCCACATTAATTTTAAACATTAATAGTTTTTCCATACGTAATTAAACATATCATCCGAAAGGATCAGTAATTGCATGAAAAGACATATTTGAATGATTCACCGAAAAGAACTAACAAAACCAGGATTATGGCTCTTCTCTGCATAGAGTTGGGGAGAAGCTGACCCCAGATAAGAAGTCAGATTGTTTTAAAACAGATTACTATTTACAGTAGCAGGCACCAGGGCTCTGCTGGCATACTGCAGTGGTTATGGTGTTTGATGCTCTATTGATTAATGCATATATTTTTAAAGGGACAGATATAGATATAAATGTTAATACGATAACAGTATCAATATAGTAGACCTGCTACAGAAGTTCTTACATCCATAAAGAGTACATAATTTAGCAACATTGTAAATTACCTGAATAAAGCAGCAAATTCAAACTCTAAGCGAAAAAAAAGCATTCGTTTGTTTAAGCATTCGTTTTAAGCGTTCGTTTGTTTTAAGCGTTCGTTTATTTTAAGCGTTCGTTTGTTTTAAGCGTGCGTTTGTTTCAAGCGTGCGTTTGTTTTAAGCGTGCGTTTGTTTTAAGCATTTGTTTAAGCATTTGTTTGTTTAAACATTTGTTTGTTTAAGCATTTGTTTGTTTTAAGCATTTGTTTGTTTTAAGCATTTGTTTGTTTTAAGCATTTGTTTGTTTTAAGCATTTGTTTGTTTTAAGCATTCGTTTGTTTAAGCATTCGTTTGTTTGCATGAAATATGTAGCAATATGAATTGTGTTGAACGGCGGGAATAGCCCGAACGCGGCTATCCCCGCTGATTACCTGAGCGTTCGCTTGTTTGGCGGTTCGTGAGTTTGTGGGAAAACGGAGAGGATGACGGGACCGGAAGCGCGGCTGATGGAGAGGCGGGCAGGTCAGGAGTGAACAGCGCAAGCCTCGTCAAGGTAGGAAGGGGGAGTAGCGTCTTTAAAGGAACGCTAACTCCTCCCACAAATACAGGCCTTCGGCCTTTCACTTATTTAAACAAAAACAAAATTTACCCAAATTTAACCTTCCATATTTTTGATTCACAATTTCCAAAGATATTAGTGAGGCAAAAATGTTCTTTGGAATATCAGATCGCATCTGAAATATCTGCAAAGAAGCAGAAATACTATTATTATTACATAAAGTGTGACGAAAACAAATTTAAAAGAAAATCTTTCAATGCCTTGGTTGCAAGTGGCTTCTGAAGAATCTTATGGAATTTCTAGGAAAGCAGCTTCTTAAAAATGTAGTAGAGAGTAAGAACTAATGTCCCTGGGAGAGAAAAATGCCACAATAAAAATAAGTAGTGTACAAGCAACTGCGCAATACAAGGCAGTCTGTAATGTGTTTTTACATTACTTAATCCATCCTTATCCCTCTATGGCTGCTAGAATGTAGGGATTCATTCTAAACAAAAAAAGCTGTTGTAGAGTGTTAGGAAAGAGTCACACAGAGAAATAGGGTATTGGGATACTAAGGTAACAAAATGGTCAGTTGGGAATATAAAATGGGCAGTGAGTAAGGGTACCTAAATCATGGACTGAAAATGCGGCTAATAGATTTAGCAGTGCACTAATATACAGCTCAGAATGAGTGAGAGAGGGTAAAATACAGATGGATTATGTGCAGGGGCTGAGGTACCTACCTAGAAGTTCCTCTGGCAGTTTAGTCACTTCCATGGCAGCATGCTTTCTCACAACAAAACAGGTGGTACTCTCTGCAGGAGCCATCTTGTAAGTGTTAATACTATGCCGAATATGTAAGGGAGCCTGTGATTTTGTAGTCACTAGTCTAACCATGCCCTGTGTATTGCAAACAGCTCTTTGCTTTCCTCTGGGGAGCTGGGGCTGTACAGGGGATGGTATTTTCTCCAAATACAAAATATATGGATGCTAAACAATGCTTCTCTGTACCTTGCAGCAGGACTCCTGTACTGCCCACCAGTCCTTCTTGCCGGGACTGTCCTGGCAGAGTTAATTACCCAGGACAGTCTCCAACTTGCTGGGACTGTCCCTGCAAAAACTATGTTGGCAACTATGCTGTACACTATGTAATGCAATACATAATATAATATATACACACACTCAGGGCTGCCATCAGAAATTGTGGGTGCCTTGAAACCGCTCAAGATCTGGTCTCTCCTGGGGACCTGCCCCCGAGTCTGCCCACAGGATTGTACTGATTTTGGTGTGTTTATAGTGGATGACGAATGTGTATTGTGGATGCAGAGTGCTTGTCTAAAGTGGATGCAGTGTTTGTGTGTTTAATGGATGCAATGTGTATAGTGGAGGCAGATTGTGCATTTGTGTAATGGATGAGGTGTATATTAGATGCAGAGTGTGTGTGTATAGTGAATGCAGTGTGTGTGTGTGTTTGTGTAGTGGATGTAGTGTTTGTGTGTATTATATGCAGTGTATATAGTGAATACAGAGTGTGTGTTTGTATAGTTGATGTAGTGTGTGTAGTGAAGGCTGTGTGTGTTTGTGTAGTGGATATAGTGTGTGTATTCTGTGTGTATAGTTGATGTAGTGTGTGTAGTGAAGGCTGTGTGTGTTTGTGTAGTGGATATAGTGTGTGTATTCTGTATATAAATACATTGCCTCTGTGTATTATGTATATAAACACATTCCCTCTGTACAGTTATCTGTCGGTTCTTTTTATTTTTTGTTTTATGAATCTCTTTTATGTATCGTACTGTGTGAACCTTTTACTTGTGTTGATTTTCCTTTAGTCTATATCAAGTTCTCATTGCATTCTTATGTTCTCTGGTGTATACTTGTACTCAATAAAAGGAAAAAAAAATGTCTATACATGTCAATGCAATTCAATTTGCTTTTAACTATAAAACAATAGACACACAATATATATCTCTGCAGGCAACATGTGCAGTTTTTATTGTTTTAGAATTTTGCATTGATCTGTACCAATTTTGTCTTTTGAAGAACCACGTATCACCTCTACATTACTGTTTCAATTAAATGTGTGTGTCAAGTTTTGACACACAGATCAATAGAAAAAAGCATTTTCAACAGTATTCGTTAAAGGTGATTGGTGTGAGATATTGTAGTAGCTTGGGGAGATGACTATTGCAACCTAAATCACATAGAAAGCTTCATTTGTATAATATACCATTTTAAAGCATAGTTCCTTATTCAGCTAGTTCCACAAGTAAAACAACAAATTCACAATATGGTATCCCAATACCGTTCATCCTTTGCAAACTGGACATTCTTTAAAAGTTCTCCTTTGTAAATTGCCAAAAATCAAAAGAGCAACTTGCACAGTATTGTTTTTATTATTTCAATGTTTCAATAAAATGTTGTATAAGCGGTTTCTGGTTAGGGAAAGCATATACTTTATATATCCATCATGTAAGAGCTCATAATAAATTTTTTAAAAAGGAATGTGTTCTGAAGCTTCAACTTAATACTCATATACGCTCTAATGATTCTTTCTCTTCGGTTAGCACATCATCTAATTTATGACCACACCATTGTGGCTAAAGGTTTCTTTTCTCCTTTTGGGGTTCTTTTTTTCTTGCACCTTTATTTGTCAGCACTTTTCATGCTTAACCCCTTAAGGACCAAACTTCTGAAATAAAAGGGAATCATAACATGTACCCCTGCAGATTATATACTGTATGTATGTATATATCTATATACATACAGTCATGGGAAAAAGAAAGTACACCCTCTTGGCCTTCTATGGCTTTACGTGTTTTATACATATCAGGACATAATAACAATGACCTGTTCCTTAGTAGGTTTTAAAATTAGGTAAATAAAGCCTCAGATGAACAACAGCACATATTACATTGTTTCATGTTTTATTGAACAAAAATAAAGCCAAAATGGAGAAGCCATGTGTGGAAAAACTAAGTACACCTTATGATTCAGTAGCTTGTAGAACCACGTTTATAAAGCAGCAATAACTTTAAGTAATCATTTTCTCGGTGACTTCGTCAGTCTCTCACATCGTTTTGATGGAAATTTGGTTTCTTCAGTTGGCATTTGTTTATGCTTGGCTTTCTTAAAGGACCACTAGAGTGCCAGGAAAACATACTCGTTTTCCTGGCACTATAGTGCCCTGAGGGTGCCCCCACCCTCAGGGACCCCCTCCCGCCCGGCTCTGGAAAGGGGAAAAGGGGTTAAACTTACCTTTTTCCAGCGTTGGGCGGGGAGCTCTCCTCCTCCTCTGATCCTCCTCCTCTCCTCCCCGTCGGCTGAATGCGCACGCGCGGCAAGAGCTGCGCGCGCATTCAGCCGGTCACATAGGAAAGCATTCATAATGCTTTCCTATGGACGCTTGCGTGCTCTCACTGTGAAAATCACAGTGAGAAGCACGCAAGCGCCTCTAGTGGCTGTCAATGAGACAGCCACTAGAGGATTAGGGGAAGGCTTAACCCATTCATAAACATAGCAGTTTCTCTGAAACTGCTATGTTTATGAAAAAATGGGTTAACCCTAGAAGGACCTGGCACCCAGACCACTTCATTAAGCTGAAGTGGTCTGGGTGCCTAGAGTGGTCCTTTAAGGTCCCATTTTTAATCGGGTTGGGGTCTGGATTTTGATTGGGCCTTGATTCGCCAAGCCACTAGCTAACCTCAGGCTGATGAGTTGCATTAAAAACTAAACAGCTGGCCATGAGTGGTTCACCAGCTTTGTATCTCTTTCAGAGTTGTTTCATAGCTTTGGTATACAAGGAATCCATCTTTAAAATGCAATAATGAGGCAAAAGGGTGCGTCTTTGTTGAATTAATTTATATATGCCCACCCAGAATCCCTTGTAGTAGTAACATCAAAGCAAATTTGCGATTTCTGTGGGAAGAGCAGATCTTTGTTTAACAATGTATTGACTACCCATTGGCTTCAGGTGGAAGGGTTTTCAATCACTTTTTTTTTCCCCACCAACTTTTTTTCTAACGTTCTTGGTTTGAGCTCCCTCTGTGTGATATATATTAGCTTATACTGAACCCTAAGGATAAAAAGATTTATTTATTTATTTATTTTTTCAGTTTGGTCAAGTATGCAAGGCTTTTTGGATATCTAAATAATACACACATTTTAGGCTGCACAGGTGAAAAACACCCCCAAAAAAGAAAAACCCACCACATGCAATTATTGCTTTTGGGTTTCTCAGTTCTTATCCACGCCCCCACAAAACTGCACTGTAAGCTCTAGGATTTCCTCATTTGCATTATTTGTTGTTGACTAAAATTATGGGGTAAACCTTAAGCTTCTCCAGCACAGTGTGTATAAATGCATCAAACATTTAAATGCAAAAACAAAACAAAAATAAACAACCCTTAAAAGCTCACAGTAATGTGCATAGTAGTGTATCACAGAGCTCCACAGCTATAAAACATAGAGCAATGTAAATTTTCTATCCAGTGTTCAATTGTTATAAACTGGTTACTAATCTCTGGGATACCAGAATACAAAGTGGGACGGGGGCAGGATATGGTAATCTGAACGTGTTGGAAGGCTGTTTGTTGAATTGCGTGTGTTAAATTGGGCTGTTTGTGGTGCTGGTGGTGTGTATGTGTGTGTGTAAAATGGTGTTGTGTTTGTGGTGTGTGTGATGTGGGCTGTAGAGTATGTGTTTAGACGATGTAGTGCGTTTTTGCTGGTGATGCAGTAGTGCATGTAGTGAATGCAGAGTATGTGTGTAAGGAATGTATTGTGCTGGTGATACAGTATGTGTGTAGAATATGTATTCTAAGATAGGCTCTGTTGAGTGTGGCAGGCAGGTAAGAGGTGACTTAAATTAGTTTTATATAAAACTATTCATATGTACCATTTTAATTTTGATTTAAACATTTTTTACAGCTTAAAGGGACACTGTAGGCACCCAGATCACCTCAGCTCATGGAATTGGTCTGGGTGCCGTGTCTCTTTTGCACTTAGTGCTGCAATGTAAAACAGGTCTAAGTTTGCCCTCTGTGGCTGTCTACCAGACAGCCACTAGAGGGCTTCCGGAATCCAAACGGACTTTTGGTCCGTTATCTGGCGCTGGACGTCCTCACTGACCTCCAGCGTCAGAGTTTCCCCATAGGAAAGCATTGAATAATGCTTTCCTATGGGGAGGTCTAATGCGCGCAGCCATTGCCGCGCATACGCAATAGGTCAGCCAGCGGGTGAGGCGTGTGGGCGGAGGCGGGTGTGGGGGGACATCTATTAACCCTATAGTGCCTGTAAAATTGGTTTGTTTTCCTGGTACTATAGGATCCCTTTAATACCCCCCTCCCACAAGTTCTGGGATAGCTGTATCAGAGCGTGGATGTGGAAACCCGCAGCAACATTCTTTACTGCCCATAGCTCACAATAGCCATACACCAGATCTGCACAGGGTGTAGATCAGAGTCTCTCTGGTCAACCCCTTCCCTCTACAATGGGTGCATTGGGCTGCTGATAGAGGTCTTTAATCTTTCTACCACCTATAAAGACACGTCTTGGCATTGGCTTGCACTCCTCACAACTGGGGTTAACTTAATAGCAATCTGCAATGCACTTCATACATTTTAGTGCTGTATAAGTAAGTTTTAGAAATTGAAACTTTTCAATTGTACATTAATTTCTAGCAATGTCAGTTTTTGATGTGTTTTCTTTCTTATTGATAAGGTTTTAAAACCAAAGTGCCTATTTTAACTTCTATATCTGCTTGTAGTGCTACTCACTGCTAGAACACAGTATATACTCTATGGATATCTTGTCTGTGTTATGATGAATGCATGTGCTGCATCCAAGACTCAAGAGATCTTTTTGTTCACTGTTTGTTGTAGACCTTATTTTTCAGTACTGTGAAACCCCTTCAATGCCATAGGGACTTATTTAATCATGTAGGTTAGTTAATCTTTCTCTCCCCCACATCCCCCTGTTCATTTTGTGAAGTTTTGGAAATGAGAATTACAGAGCCATCCACAGAGTTTTATTTAAAAAAGCAAAACACTTTTATCATTTAAATGTGGTTAGCAGTTGCTGTAAGACATGGCCTGTACATGCAATGGGCACTGAAACTCGAGTCTGTCATTTATAATTGTCTACGACACCTCAAGGAAGTTCTAGTTCAGCAACATCTGGAGGGCCAGAGTTTGGAGAACTCTGATTCTTAATCCCTGAGTCAAGACCCTAAGCTGCTTCTTTAGAGGGTCTCCACTTGTTAGATCTTGTAAATTATTTAAATGGAATCAATTGACATGGCAGAAAGTGCTTTTCAGGACTAAAGATTTATTTAGACTAAATTTATTATCTAAAATAAACATTTCAGGGGGCAGTCTAGGAACCATGACTACTACAGTACTCTTTAAAGGAACTGGATAGTCACCGGGACTACTTCATGTTAACGAAGTGACCTTGGTGCAGTGGTCCTGTGCCTTTAACTTTGCAAGGTAAAACTTCATTTTTAAAAACTGCAGCGTTTTCATTGGAGAATTGAATTTACCTTTAGTGGTTGTTTTCCTTCAGACGGAGTAAAACTAGGTCTAAGAATCAAAAGCAGCTGATCGCAATATTTGCTTGTAGAAGCACTGTGTTTGGCTGCACATGTACAGATTACTGTAATTCTCTCCTAGTTGGTCTCCCCAGAAGCCGAACTGCCCTGCTACAATCAGTAATGAATGCTGATCTTTTCCACCCGTCGCTCATCCCATACCTCACCCCTCTGTCGATCCTTATACTGGCTTCCTGTATCCTATAGGTGTCAGTTCAAAATTCTAACCCTTACCTATAAAGCTATAACCAACTCTAGCCCTTCTAATATTTCTTCGCTGACTCACAGATATGCCCCTTCTTGGTCTCTCCGCTCTTCCGGTGGACTTCTCGCGGGCAGCTTCCTTCCTTTTCCACAATGCTAGTAACTGCAAAGTTAATTTTCAGGTGCACATAATAAAATATCATGCAGTTAAAATTTAAAGGATCACTATAGGGTCAGGAACACAAACATGTATTCCTGACCCTATAGTGTTAACACCACCATCTAGCCCCCCTGAACCCCTCATCCCTTTATAAATATAGCAAAATCTTACTGTATTCAAGCCTGAAGCTGTAACTCTGCATGCTGTTTGTCTCAGAAAAATAAGCAGTCTGCTGACCTCATTAGAAGTGGTAGCCTGATCCAATCACAGTGCTTCCCCATAGGATTGGCTGAGACCGACAAGGAGGCAGATCAGGGGCAGAGCCAGCATGATTCAAACACAGCCCTGGCCAAGCAGCATCTCCTCATAGAGATGAATTGAGTCAATGAATCTCTATGAGGAAAGTTCAGTGTCTGCATGCAGAGTGAGGAGATACTGAATGTTTGGCTGCATTTTAGGCAGCCATGACCCAGGAAGGATCTCTAACAGCCATCTGAGGAGTGGCCAGTGAAGTTATGACTAGACTGTAATGTAAACACTGCATTTTTGCTGAAAAGACAGTGTTTACAGCAAAAAGCCTGAGGGTAATGATTTTACTCTCCAGAACAAATTCAATACCTTGGTAGTATTGATATTGCCAAATCAGACAAACACCAAAATTTATTTTCTTTATCATTTTCTCCATAGTTCCCATTTTCGTTTCAAGAGGAAATAGGATGACAGATGCCTTTACATGAATTATAAACTGTACTTTTTCATTTGTTCATTTTATTTATTAAAAATTAACGCTTGGCGAACTTCCAACTATGTTTTGCATTTTTTGGTAAATGACCGTGATTTGAAATCCATGTGGCTGAAAATATCAAGCGGCCAATCAGAATACATATTTGATCTTCTTTGGGGTTTTGGTTTTTGTTTTATGGGGTTTTGTTTTTCTTTCTTTCTCCGTATGTCTTATTAATCATTTACCTCTCTCCCTGTAACTTTTTGCTGCATTGAGTTGGCTGACGGACAAAACTTGTTCTTGTTTCAGACTTATCTTAACCTGTGTGTTATTCATACACAGACCATTTATTTTGAGGTGCTGCCTTTTCTATTAAACGTTGAACTTTCAACATGGTTATTCTATGTATGACAGAATCTATTTCTTAGACTTGATGAATTCTGAAATTAATTAATCTCTGAGGCACCATATGGTTCCATTAACCAAGACAAAGTCACTTAACGTAAGATGTCATTATTTTAAACATTTGCCTTTTAACATAAGAGGCAGCATCCTTGGTAAAGAACACCACATCACTAAAACACATGTAATGTAGCAGCCTACTATATCAGGTCATGAAACAGTGATCTGAAAGTTCTAAGCACCATAACCACAACATATTATTGTTGTGAGTGTGATACTAATAGTTTATTAGAGCATCTCTTACAGTTTTTGTCAAAACATTTTTTTCCTGGCACCACAAATCCTCATATTCAGCTGCAAACTTGATAAAGAAAGTCTTCACCTTCTCAATATCTATCTAAATATTGGGTATCCGTATGCTCATTTTGTGTAACTAGTTGTTAGATGTCGAGCTTTGCTGCCTTTATTTTTTTTTTTGCTTCCAAGATGGAATAGGTGGTAACTTCACCTATAGTACAACAGCACCATAATCTCTACAATAAATATACATATATGGAGTATTGTTCCTTTAACCCCTTAAGGACCCATGATGGGATAATTTCATCATGCAGTATTTTAGGGGCTGCATTTCCCTACTGATAACAGGGGTATACTGGGGATCATTAGACGCCTGGGGCTTCTCTCTGGTAGCTGGAACAAGAGTTGAACGAAGATCTTCTTGCAAAATTCAAAATGACCACTGCAAGGGTCCCCATTCCCTTCTCTGCAGGCACCGTACTATGCAGTTGTGGTCCCCGCCCCAGCCATGCATCCTGGCGCAACAGCAGGATAAGCTGCTGTGATCTATGTGGAGGTTCCACCGCAGCTGCCTGTCTACGGTTGTTTCCTGGTCCGGTCCTTGCTCCCCTCCTGCCCTATGGTGCTCCAGTGTGTGCCCTCTCTGAGTCGGGGGATGGTCAAAGGGGTTCGTGCAGCGCAGGGGAAGGGGCATCCAACAACACCCACTGGTCCCAAAACCAGCTGACTGAGAGCGATGGCAACGCCTGTCCCCTGGGTCCAATGTCCAGGTGCCCCCACGGGGTACATGGCTGTAGATAGGTGTAAGGTTACATGCTGTGCACTTGCAATTAAGGCAGTTAGTACCGTGTTGCAACATTCCTAATTCCAGAGCGCTCCCCCACCGCCCCACCAACATGGCTGCCCCCTGTGCTCCACTCGTCTCTCGCAGGTGGGCCCCGGGGCAGGACAGTCCAATGGGCCTACCAGGGCAATGGAGGCTCCCTTGTGATTACAATCATTGTGCTGCGGTCCATATCTCTGCAAACTGCTCAGCATCATATAGTTGTTCCTTTGAGGCCCCTTCTCCAGTCGTCCCCCCTCACAAAAGCAGTCCGCATGCCCAACGGAGCCCCCAAGTCCCCAATCCCACTCCACGGTAGGCCAGGGAAGAAGGCCAGGACTTCCTGCATGGCCCACCAGCATTAGTGTGATCTCCTGCATCAGGGTGGGCAGACACTGGGCGTATCATAGGTTAAAAATCAGCATGAGTGGTGCAACCCAGGGGACCGTTTCAAATTGGCCACCCTTCCCTGCATCCCTCTCCCAAGCGATGGTAGGGCCCGGCAGGCTTCTAGAGTGAGAACAGAGAGGTCTTGGTCTAGCAACACGTGCGCTTCGTTGTAGCTAATGGAGGACTGTTGTCGGGCAGCCTTCATGATGGCTTCTTTAAGGTGGAAAGATAGCAAGCATCATGCGGTAATCAGTCTCTCCTCAGGGGTCGAAGTTCTCTCAGGGTGTCAACAAGGTCCTCCTCCCCTGTCTCAGGTAGGCCTCTAATGCGTATATTGTTACGCCGCCCCCGGTTATCCAAATCCTCCACCTGTCTGCAAAGCTCTAGCAGGACAGAACCCTTCCGGGAGGTAGCTAGATTTGCTGCTTGCTGGCACTGGATAGACTAGTGATTATCCCCCTCGAAGTCTGATACCCTGCTCGAGGGCCGAAAGATCCCTCCTGACCGCCACTATCTCATCATGGAGCGTAGTTCTGCTACCATGGCTGTTTTATCCGCTCTTGTGAGCATATGGGCAGATATACTGGCTAATTCCATGCCGGGCTCGCTAAAAGATGAGACACCAACGCAAAAATCGGCAGAGTCAGCTGTACTTTCCGTGCTGGGGGAAGCCTGCGCCATTTTTTCCGTCGCCTGCGTGTGTCTGAGGCCGACGGGAGTGGACAAGAAATTGTCCATTGGGTCGAATGCTTGCCTCGGGTAACTCACTCTTTCCTTATTCTGCACGTGTGGAGAGCTTTGTTAAGGGGCTTTGTGAGTCCATCAGCAGGTAAGCCACACCCCACCTGAAGCAGTTTTTTTTAAGTGTACCCAGACTGATCTAGCTGCAGTTATCACTGAAAGTCAGCATACCATGCAGCTGTTTAAATGG
The DNA here is from genome assembly GCA_933207985.1 of Pelobates cultripes. Taxonomy (NCBI): domain Eukaryota; kingdom Metazoa; phylum Chordata; class Amphibia; order Anura; family Pelobatidae; genus Pelobates; species Pelobates cultripes. The sequence goes on from OW240913.1 coordinate 278,968,851, forward strand.
GGATTTAAATGACCATATAGAGCAATGTTGTAAGAGCAGGATTAAACCCCTGTTCATGCAAGGGTGACCCAGGCTGGGTGTTGTCAGATCTCCAGCAGAGCTCATAGTGTAATGGTATTACATTTTCAGTATGATATTGATATATATTTACCTGCCATACTGAAAACAACTAGTAAATGGTATTGATTTTTCGCAATAAGAAACGTCCCAGAGAATGCATTAAATTTGTAAACAGAGGTCCCACTGTGTGTGTGTGTGTGTATATGTGTATATATATATATATATATATATATATATATATATATATTTTAAAATCAGTAGGCCTATTCCCTGCAGCTCCATCAACCCCTATGTTAATCCGGCCCTGGGAGGGGAGATGTATTCCACAACATCTGGAGTGCTAAAGGTTGCCTACCCTTGCACTAGAATATTTAGTTCTGGTCTAGAACACGACCCTTGAAATTAAGACTATCCTGATACATACAAGATTGCCCCGTTGATTCCTTTCTTTCATAGTCTTTTTGACTATTATTGAACGTTTCCCCTATTTTATTTTTTATTGCATGTATCCAGATTATTTCAACAAAAGATTTTCAATTTTATTCACATTTGAACTATGCGTAAAGGTTTTGTGTAAATTGTAGAGAATAAAAAAAATTGAAACTTAAAAACAATAACATTTTGTTTATAAGCACAATAAAATGTTGGTTTAGTTAATTTAATGTAACTGTGTGGTTTTATGGGAAACATATACTTTTTAATTTGCATACTAAACAAACTTCATGTGTTTGAGACTTTACCAATTAAAAAGTAAAACTAAACTGATGCATGTTTTCCCAGTTGTGCTGTCACTTATAATTGTTTTTATTCAGTTTTGTCGGAAATTAATGCTATTAAAAATGTATATCGTCATTGTTATTTTCTCATAACTGACTTGAGTTATTGCGTATCCTCATGAAATTCTGCTTGTTCCTGTAAAAATGAAAAGTTGAACAATATATTACATTTCCAATCTCTCTTCTTGCTTGAAATCTTTAGCCCAACAAAGCTAGCCTGTAGATTGTTATACGATTTAAACTAGTCATTCTTTCTTTGGTGCAGAAAGAAAATCCCTTTATCCGAGCAGATTTGTACAAAACCATAGCAAGACATTGCTTTTTCGTTTGTTTGGGGTTTTTTTGTTTGTTGTTTTTCTTTCTTTTTTTTTTTTTTTTTACTCTAGTGAAGCCCAGAGAAGCAGTGCAGATCCCAGAGGCAATGCATTTGGCACACCTAAAAATGTAACACAATTCCTAAGTATGTCACAGTGAGCAATTTGTAGGTTAATAACCAATTACTGGTTACTTGACAGTGAAAAATGTTTTAGATTTTTTCCAAAAAAGGGTCAAACTATTCCAATTAAGGAACATATAGGACTGAAACCAGCGCTTCCTGATTCCACATGCCTATTTTGTCAGTAACAGCACTTATTTTTGTTGGAACGATCAGCTAGGTTACTGCTTCCACCAATTAATGTCTTTGTATTCCCATGATGTCCTCAGTATCTGAAAGCGAGAAGGCCTAATGGGATTATGTGAAAACTTCAAAATGAAAAGAGCATCAGCTGTTTGGAAAACACCAGCCAAGGCATAAAGGGAATACACATGACTAAAACTTTAAATAGGTTGGATCCACTATCTGCCTCCACTTACTGGATTAAATCTGTCTGCTTTGCAAACCTGCATAATAAGGTTACAGTGTATCTTATATCTACATATTTGTGTCAGAAATATAAATGTTCAGTTTTCATAGACATTACACTCTTGGCAAGCCCACTAATCACTGCATGCATTAACTGCAGGAAGCAACTGAGATATCTCTGATTTCTTCAGTATGACATAGAAAGGCAGCAGATCTTAAAGGTTCACTATAGCATTACAAATAAAAACCTGTATTTCTAACACTTTGGAGTCCCTATGAATTTCCAGGTCCCTTCCCCCCTCCCGTGTTGAGTGGTCCTTTACAACGTGGTCCTTTACAACTACTGAAGAGTGCCATTAGTTGGCGCTGCAGAGTAAGACCATGATAATTCTGATATGAATATTATGTGAGGTTGTTATGGGCAAATGCAAATATTACAAGTTTTAGAATGAAATGTTGTATTTCTTAAACTGTGTGCTTTGTCTTTCAGAGATTTTGCATACTGACAAGGTGTTAGAAATGGAACATATTGTTTTTCATAACTATTTCTTTAAACAATAACCTCTTACCTACCTATAGTGCATAATATGTTTGCACCATTTTGTCCCAGACAAATTACAATAACAATAATGTATAAACAAGCTTCAAGGCTATGCTACGACTCTTTCAGGACGTAATATACAGTGGTAACCTTAGTAGATAAGGATGTTCAGACTTTAAGATGCCATCTTGACCTAAGTCATGAAAATTTCCAGGACGTATACACCCTTTAGTTATGGACTTTTATTTTTGCCAAGTTAAGGGAGGTCCTAAAATGAATAAAGTAAAAGAAGTGTTACTTTTTCATATATGAACTACGGTAACCCTAAAATGGAGACACCTAAGGTATAAATAGGTGTACTTTTAAATGTTAAGACAGAGGAGAGACTTGGAGACAGACGTTGCTCCATCTTAAAATGACAGAGAGGCTGACATGATGACATGTTCAGAAGGGTATGTTAACCTATTAATGATATTTGCAAGCATTTAGTTTAATCTTAGAAACTCTGCTATAATGGATTTTATATGACTATATCTATATTTTTATATAATAAATATCTAACAGACAAAACTATTGCTTCCAAGACAATCCTTATTTTATATTGTATTCTCAATTATTTATATATTTTAAATAGAGGCTTTCTTACACTAACTATATAAAATTATGGCTAAGATATCTGTATGGTTAGCCCTACTAAGGTCAACGCTTTAAGACATTATAGTGGTAAATAAGGGAACCAGCCATGGTTACAAAGTAGAAAATCAAGTCTTTAGGTCATTTAAGCATAATTAATAATTATTTTTTTTTAATGGAATGTCAGATGCTTAATGATGTCTTGATCACCGATACCTGCATTATAATAGAATGTATTTGTCAGACTGGTTATGTGGAATTTCATATCATATCAGGAGGCATAGGTCACCAGGACACCTTTAAAACATTAAAACAGACAAACTAGTGACTGCATAGTCAGTTTTGTGTGCATATAACGTATATACTCGAGTATATGCCGAGTCTTTCGGCACATTTTTTGTGCTGAAAAACCCCCACTCTGCTTATAATCGAGTCAATGTCTGTATTATGGCAACTTACATTGCCATAATACAGACCAGGACCGCCGGGCTCATTGCTCATCGCGACACCTGCGGCCGTCAGAGCCCGTGGCAACGCTCTGCGCGGCACACAGACCGCGAGGTTTACACTGGGAGCAGAACGGAGCTGACAGGGGAGCTGCGTGGAGGAGAAGGGAGCTGACAGGAGCTGCAGGAAGGTAAGTAACAGCTTGCTGCCAGCCCCCCCACTGCACAGCCCATCCACTGGACCACCAGGGATTCACATAGCCCCCCTCCCAGGCCAGGCAACAAGCAGGGAGGTGGGACAAAAAAAATAAAAAATAAAAATAATACAAATATTAAAATAAAATAATATAATATTAAAATATAATAATAATAAAATAAAAAAATTGAATTAATAAAAATGCCCTCCCCTCACCCAGTTTACACACACTACACAAACACACACTGCATTATATACACACACTGCATTCATGCACACACTGCATTATCTACACACACTGCATTAATTATACACACACACTGTAAATAAATACTCAATGTAATTTTATTGGGATCTAATTTTATTTAGAAATTTACCAGTAGCTGCTGCATTTCCCACCCTAGGCTTGTACTCGAGTCATTAAGTTTTCCCATTTTTTTGTGGTAAAATTAGGGGCCTCGGCTTATATTCGGGTCGACTTATACCCGAGTATATACGGGTATATTTTTTCAGTGTAGACCTCTTATTTTAGTCAACTAATTATACGGATTGTCAGTTTGGAGGCCAGCTACTAGACTATAAAAGTTGAAGTCTATTCACCAAACCAAAGGGACAACTGGTTAATAAACATGAAATTCTGTAGGTTTTTTGTCAAACCATTCTGTTAAAAAGTAAAGAGAAAAAAAAAAAAAAAAAACAAAGCTTGCCCCTTCTCATTTGTACAGGGAGAATTACAAAAGTTCTACTTCTTCAGTGTTCTTCCAAAATATTTGGCAGTTCTCCTTTAAACACTGCTAAATTGAAAAATGCCAGGAAGTCTATGCATGCCAATTTGAAAACACAACTTGGTTCCATAGTAGTTTTAAACAAATAATAGTTGAGTAAATAATCCTTGTTGGTTCTTACAGTCTATTTTGTCTCAGAATGATTAGTTTAGAGTTTAGCATGACAGCATTTATCATTGAGAATGAATAAACCCATTAATATCTGTGTCTGTTTTACATTGTCATCAGTTGCTGAAATCCTAATGTAGGTCAGTTTAAAATAATTAAGCTGTATCTTTTTATTTTAAAGTAGGTGGTTTTTTTTTTTTGGTTTTTTTTAAGTTTTTTTTTTAACTTAAATAATTGTTTTGCTACCTCAAGGCAGTTTGCACCATTTCAAATTCAGTCACTGAATTGCAGCATCATTATATAATTACAGGTGTCATCTCACTAGTCTACTTAACTTGTTTTTCCTCTAGTGGAATGGGTAGAAAGCAGGATATTATAGATATTGTAACGTCAAGGCATAAATTATGGTTCTGTCACTTCAGAATAAAGGGACATTTAAAAGCCGTTCTTAGAAAATCATGCTTATTATGTACGCTTACATTTCTCTGAAGTGACAGTGATATCCATGAAAGGCTTGGTTTTGATTAAAGGACGTTTTTTTTTTTTTAACTCACATTGACCATTATGAGTATAAATCCAGAATTTTTCTGCAGCTGCAGAATCATAAAACCACATTGGTTTTGTCCTGTATATTTCTCTGTTCATTAAGTCTTGGACAGTGTATAAGTAAACATTCCAGAGTTGTTCAAAGATGGATTAAATAACTGCGCTTTCTTTGTATAATTACAACCTCAACATAGTACATAAAAGATATGGTCAGGCAGCTGTATCTACAAACATAGAATCAATGATAAAGTCTTAACCGTTGGCTTGGAAACATTATCCTTTTGTTTGTTTCTGTACTTGGAGGTATGTATAATCATTAATAACGGTTAATTAAAACGCTACAGGGAAAAAATAAATAAATAATGGTATTGAATTCATAAAGCTGTGTTGTAGCCTGAAGTTTCAACATGTTACAGAATAATAAGGGAAAAGTACAAAACTTTTCACAGAAAGATGTACCTGGATTCATGCAACAAAGAAATACTCAGTGATACTTTCATGTACCACTTTTGTTGTCTATGCTACTGATGGCCAAAAAGGTAAAAAAAAAAAAAAAACCCCAACCTCCACTCCCCCATCCGCAGTTTAGAATTTAGATTTCTGTTGCTTACTATGTTATAGGTCATCCTTGTTGGAATATTATTATAATTATTTGTAAAATGACATCAAATTCTATAGCGCTGTACAAAATGTAAACTAACAGATGTATCTGCAACAAAATGGGCTTCATGCATAGGAACAGAGGATGTTAAGGGCCTTGCTCAAATGAGCTTACATTCTAGAGAGAGTGGGGTAAAGTGACACTAAGGTAAGGCTAGATGTCACAGTGTGGCTAATATCCAGTATGTATAGCTTGTAACAATAGTGATTTGTAACTTACATATTATTTGCCATCATTATAGATGTATCTGTATATATGTGTATGCAGGATGTAAGTAAAAAACAGTACGCAGTGCTATGTTCATAAATGATTTAAAAGCACTCTTGGTTTCCAGCTGCTTGTCATCAATTTCAAGGTTGAATTTGATGTGCTTGAATCTTGTTTTTTATTTATTTTTTATTTTTGGAGTGCAGAAGAAAAGTACAAGCAATCCTCAGGCACATTATCACGTTTTACATATGGGGTACTCGAGAACGTATGCACAATTTTATAGTTTAACAGGCTAGAACATGCTGAGTGAGCTAACTCAAGGAATTAAGTGGAAAGGAAGATAAGAATAAGCAAGAGAGTAGTAGAGCCACTGGATGCACATTAATCTGACACCTTTCCTGCAGGTATAGTATGCGACTCATGAATGCCTGACAGTAAAGTATAAACAAAACATTATGCGAATCATATATAACATATAATCAAGCGTGGGTCGGCTGTATTTGCCCAGGGTGCCCCAATGGCATCTGTCAGTCATGAGTGAGTCACAGATTTTAGGCTGGTTTGCTGCAGCTTGTCAGCTGATACTGGAGCTCGGAAGGCTGTGGGCAGATCTGCTGCTGGGTCGAAGGAAGGCAGTAAGGTGAGTGCAGAAAAGGGTCTCCCTCCAGCCCCAGGTCAGTGTAGAGGCCTGCGTCTGGGAGCCACTGGCATGGGTGCTTGAAAAGTCCAAGACCATCTCCAGTCTGGGGAGGCAGAAGGCCCCGCTGGGATGTCGTGTAACGGCTGGTCTCCTGACTGTGTGGCCAATGCTGTGGGGTGTCACCCCTAGTGGCCCTTTGCCTGGGTGGGCTTGTTGCATCGGGTCTATGCGCTGAAGGCAGTTGAGTGCCCAGAGGTCCCCCACTCTGCACCTGCATCCCTCCTCCATGTTCCTCCTCTTCAGCTCGAGGCGGTGAAGCTTCTGGCGGATGAGTATTTCAGCCAGTCGACACAGGGGTAGTGCTGCAGACTTGTGTGATGATTGCTTAGTGTGAGTGCTTTGCATATAACAGTAAGTGGAGTCGTCTGCCATCTTGACCGAGAGAGTCCACTTTCCAGTTGAGATCGGGATAATCCCCACCGGTCCGTGGGGGAGAGGGGGAGTCTTCTCGCCGGGTTGGGTGATCGTCCGCTCCCCCAATTACCGGGCACGGTAGGCCGCTGCTCACATACAAGGTGAGTGCTTGTCAGTCTGTTGCACTTCAGGCTTAGGGCGGTTCTTGGAGCTATAGTGTCGGTCTGCAGCAGGATCATGATGGTTTCTGCGTCGCTGTAGGGCGATTTAGCAACAGTTTCAGGCTGGAAAACCAGAGCTATTGAGAAGTAAGTCTGGCCATGTTGAGTGTCAGGCCCCAGCCCCTGGATCTTGTTTTTTTTTTCAATCTAGATTACTATGTAAAATAGATCTGACTGCCATTGCATTTTCTTTCCAGGACATTTTCCTTGTTCATAATATGAAGAGTGCCAAGTGTGTGCAAACTGAATCTTTAATCAAAACTTTTCTTGTCATTAACGTGTACAGTGGCACTTGCTGTAACAGATATACTGGTATTTGGAGATATATAGATATATATATATGTATATATGTATAGAAAATATATTTAATCAATTGCTTGACATAACATATTTATTACCAAAAAGATTGTAGTGGGATTAAACATGGTAAAACTCCCTACAGTGCAAATACAAAAAATACTGTTATGCATTATCTGCATTTCTGAAGTTGAACTCTTAAAAGCCTCCATTGGGCACAGAAGCTCGAGAAATCATGTTTCCACAACAATCCCAGAGTTCCCAGCTTGACATGCAAATGAGCACAGGCAGGCTTTGTTATTCAGTCTTCATTATGCATTTTTGCAGATACCCTTAACAATCGGCACTGTTTTAAAAAGAACTTTACCAATGTGTGAGTTTCTGGTCACTGCTTATTTTGGATCATAAAAATGGTGGGTTTAAAGAGTGTCTATTGCTAAGAGTTTAGTATGAATTCTGAAGCGCAATGCCTGCTTGTGCCTATTTGCATATCAAGCTGGGAACTCTGGGGTAGTTGAAGAAAAACGATTTCTAAAAAAAAAAAAAAAAAAGGTATGTTTATTGAATTATCAGTGTGTGTATATATATGTGTGTGTGTATATGTATATATATATATATATATATATATATATATACTCACTCATAATTCAACTAACCCCAAATAATATATGTACATACACTCAGCACAATCCATAGATTGTTAAAAATCAGGACATCTAGTGATATTCATATAAGTCCCAAATTCCTGCTTTAAACACCTGCTCTAATTTCAGTTTTTCTCGTTTACCTATGTAGTCTTATCTGTTTATGTTATCATCCATTTGTATATGAAGGTTTGACAGATTTCAGTAGAATAGGCTAGGAGCCAGGTTAAAGAAGCCAGTGTGTACATTGCTTCCTAGTGACACCTCTAGTGACCGTCACTCAGATGGTCATTAGAGGTATTTCCTGTGTCAGTGCTACTTTCAGCATCTCCACGCTCTTCATGGAGGCGCTGAACGCTCCCCATAGAGATGCATTGATTCAATGCATCTCTATGAGGAAATGCTGATTGGTGCAGCTTTTTACAGCCAATCCTATGGGAAAACATTGGATTGGCTGAGACCATCAAGCTTGATAATCTCACACTATCTAGCTGCGGGTATTGTTGCTTGCGGCAAGGGAGCTGTGATGTCCTGCTCTGCTCCCCCGCACGCCACTTAGTGAGACTGGGGCCGGAATATGATGTCACCCATTAAGCCCTCGTCTCATTAAGCAGCGTGCGGGGGAGCAGAGCAAGGACATCACAGCTAGGAGTAGCTTAGCAGCAGTGTGTACAACCACTTGAATCTGAATTTTGCAGCATTTATTGTAGTTTTTCTGTGTGAATGAGTCTAGATTTGGTAAATTAGTTGTTATTCTTTATGTTGTATTAGCACAATGTATTGATGATGATGATGTATTCAGCATTACAATTAATGTAATCCGATATAAAGAGACCCTCAATGTATTTTTTGATACCTATAGCCTCACACAAAGAAACATCAGTTTCCAGTCTGGCCAAATGTGTGTTCTTTTCCAACAAGATCTCCTAGGATCCTTAAATAATCATAAATCAAAAATAGCTCATCAAACACAATATATAATGCAACAGAAAAATAGAAGACTAAAACATGTCTTGCTCCTAATTACTCCCTTATAGCATATACATAGATATTCAGACAGATGAGTTAATACCAAAATCATATTGTAATAATATCACACGTGTATAAAAACTGCCAAGAACACATATGTAACCAGCTTAGCATATAATTATATAGTTTTGTTATAATTAGCATAATGTTTAGGTTTTTTTTCTGAGGCTTAATGTCATATTAAACTTACTTAATTGGATTTGTAAAATGGATTAATGTCTCATCCTCTTTCACACTCCATCCTCGCTAGGCCTATAATTCAAAAGTGTAAGGTTTGGATTTTAGTATAGGATTAAAGTTTGTGTTTTGTTTTTTTGCAATTTTTAATTATTCTTTATTTTTTTCTGAATTTTCAGATTGGACAGCTAGTCTTCAAGGGGGTGAAGCGACTTAACCGCATACAGTCGATTGTTTTCGAGACTGCTTACAACACAAATGAGAATATGCTTGTTTCTGCCCCTACTGGTGCCGGCAAAACCAACATAGCCATGCTGACTGTTCTACATGAAATCAGGCAAAATATCCAACAAGGGGTCATTAAAAAGGATGAGTTTAAGGTATGGTTTAACCCATTAATCAGCAATAAAGAAAATATTATGTAATAAAAGAGTGTTGTACCTGTACATTCTTAATGCATATGTCACTTGATTTAATTCCTTATTTTAAAAATCTTATTACCCACGTGAAAAGCTATGAAAATGTGTTTAGCTGTGATGCAGAACCAATTTTCTTAGTGAAGAGGCTACATAAATAAAATCCATTGTCCTTACCCAGCAAAGATAACCACTTTTCATATATATCACTATTAAGATCTTTTTTCACTGTGAGTGCCGGGAATCATCTTTCACAATAAATTGTGATTTGTATTGGTTGCTATGGGACAAATGACATTGTGAGTTTTGCTCATTTATCAAACCTTTCGTACCCCCTTTTTTTTTTTCCTACAGATTGTGTATGTAGCTCCTATGAAGGCCTTGGCAGCTGAGATGACAAATTACTTCAGTAAGCGTCTAGAGCCATTGGGTATCACGGTGAAAGAGCTGACTGGTGATATGCAGTTGTCAAAAGGTGAAATTCTACGAACCCAGGTAAGTTCAGCCGAGGTGAAATCTGTTGTGTTTGCTTTATGCTTTTGTTTCTCTTCCATGACTTTGTTTATATTGCGTATTGAACGGTTAATGTTATTTATGTTTAAGGCTTGAAGTCAAGGTTAAGAAGAAATTCAGCAAAGTCTTTATACAAAAGAGAACATCCTTTAAGCCATCTTGATATTGTGGCATATTGCTTATTGGTCAATGATCATTTAAAAAAATAATTATATTTGTTTTTTCATAATTGCTAAAATGTATATCTGCATCATTTTTGTTCTGTATAAAGTAAATACAATTGATATGTGGATGGATGGGATGATGAGAATAAGAAACAGAGAAAGGTAGAGAGACAGTAACTTTCTAATAAGTGCAAGGTAGTGATATTACTCTGTGTAATGGATTATATCACTCATAAACAGGGCAAGCTCTGGAACTAATAAGTGAAACACATGTCAACAGTGTCAGCTGTGGTGGAACTTTTTTTTCCCCTGACAAAGGTGTACGTGGGTTTGCAGTGAAACGCGCATCAAACTGTTTGCAATTTTAATGGGCACTTCACCTCACGCTTTTTATCACATTTAGTGATATGTTAGCAGTTTTGTTTGCATTATGATATAATTTATTGCTCTCATTTCATTTCTTATCTCCTCTACCAATTTAGTTAGATGCTAAGGGAGAGAGGCTGACTTTACTTATCGTTATCTCTTTCTAATGTCTATCAATATTTTCCTATGACTTAGTGGTGTATAGACACCGGCACCCTCTCTTATAATTATTTTCCCCAGTATTTGCAAGGCAATTGCTACTTTTGCTGTAGTCTGAATTTAAAGGACCACTCTAGGCACCCAGACAACTTCAGCTCAATTAAGTGGTCTGGGTGCCAGGTCCCTCTAGTGTTAACCCTGCAGCTGAAAATATAGCAGCTTCGGAGAAACTATGTTTACAACAAGGGTTAATCCAGCTTCTAGTGGTTGCCTCACTGACAGCCGCTAGAGGTCGCTTCCGCGATTCTCACTGTGAAAATCAAAGCGAGAAGACGCTGACGTCCATAGGAAAGCATTGAGTAATGCTTTCCTATGGGCGGTTTGAATGCGTGCCCGGCGCTGACGTCGGCAGGAGGAGGAGAGGTCACCAGCGCCGAGGGAGCCCAGCGCCGGAGAAAGGTAAGTGGCTGAAGAGGGGCCATGAGGGTGGGGGGGGACCTAAGGACTACATTTTACCAGGAAAACGAGTTTGTTTTCCTGGCACTATAGTGGTCCTTTAAGTGAGCACTGTACTTATTGGCCAATACAATGAAACTGTTTTCGTTTTAATTTTCTTTAAGTGCTTTTTATGCCACCATTTTGACTGCTCTTTAGCTTCAGGAGAAGGCTTGTATAGATTATGTTTGTGAATTTATATTGATACTTTTGTTCTCCTTTTTTGCTACATTTGTATGATCACATTTTAGATGGGATACTAGTATGAGATACTATTAATATCTCTAGGTAGCATCCTTTCACATTTTGTGAATAGTGTGCTGTTTTCTCTAATGTAGGGAGGGCCCTGGTGCAAGAAAGTTTTTGGATCCCCTCAAGTGCAAATCTGGCCAAAAGGTAGATCCCCATCTGTTGTACAACTCCAACAATGATATGCCAGCTGGGAATCTACCATTTGCCCATCCTTGTAAGATTGTGCTTGTGCATTTGAATATAAGCATGTTTTTGTATAGAGTATATTTATGCATGTAGGAGTGTATTTGTATGTACTGTATCCATTGGAATGCAGTGGTTTACTTGAGTGTAGTTTTTGCTTCTGAACACGGGGGTGTGTTTGTATGAAATGTTTGCTTTTAAATGTGGATGTTTGTGTGTAGAATTGGTGTGTGAGTGAAGGGCTTTATAATTTTGGAGTTTAAATGCAGGTATGTTTGTATGTAAAATTTGTGTTAGATTGCAAAAGTGTATTTGTGTGTTGTGTTGGTGCTTGATTGCTTAGATGTATGTGCATACACTGCCATATACATACATACTTACATCTATCTATATCTGTAAGTATGTATGTATATGGCAGTGTATGCGCATACATCTAAGCAATCAAGCACCAACACAAATACACTTTTGCAATCTAACACAAATTTTACATACAAACATACTTGCATTTAAACTCCAAAATTATAAAGCCCTTCACTCACACTTCAATTATATAGCCCTTCACTCACACACCAATACTACACACAAACAAATATCCACATATATATAAGCGTCCTATGAGGTGTTCACAGATTATCAGTACACAATCCCATCAAGAGACTTCCCATAGACAGTAAGCTCTTTAAAAGTATCTCCGACATCCTCGACACGTCCCCTTTTGAACACACCACAAACCTAATTATCAAGTCCGCGGCTTACTTAGCCTTCTATGGTTTCTTGAGACCGAAAGAATTTTCAGTGGAGAAAGCAAGTGATTCTAAGCTTTGCCTCCAGAAGAAACCCCTAATTAAAAAACAGGACCACTACATCTTGTCTATTACCCACACCAAAACGAGCTAAACAGGTCCTCCGGTAGAAATGAAAAACTATCCTACCTCTACCAAATGGTGTCCTATCCTAGTTTTAGATAATCAAGTGATGTTCCAAATCACTTCTAACCCGGATCACCCACTATTAAGTATTCAAGGGAAACCCCTAACCACTAAACAATTAATGTATTACATTCGTTCTTTATTACTCCGGCTAGGACATAACCCACACGCTTTCTCAGGCCATTCCTTCCGCATTGGAGCAGCTACAGCTGCCTCCGTTAAACATGTACCAACTCACATCATTAAAAATATGGGTAGATGGAAATCATCCGCATACAATAGGTACATTCCCGATCCTGAAAAAGAAATAAGAATGGCTTTCCATGACATGTCTAAATAATGTTTGTGTTTAAATAAACTTATATGTATTTTGAGAAATCACTTCTTATATTTTTGCCCTCTTTTACAGGTCTAACCTCACGTCAGTTTCAGCACACCTCAACTGACTTTGCTAATGCTAATACTGCTTCTTTTATTGTTGTTGCCTTACGTCCTCGAAATGTGCCGTACACAAATATATATATATATTATACTGCTCAAAAAAAATAAAGGGAACACAAAAATAAAACCTCATAGATCTGAATGAATTAAATATTCTTCTGAAATACTTTGTTCTTTACATAGTTGAATGTGCTGACAACAAAATCACATAAAAATTAAACAATGGAAATAACATTTTTCATCCCATGAAGGTCTGGATTTGGAGTCACACTCAAAATTAAAGTGGAAAAACACACTACAGGCTGATCCAACTTTGATGTAATGTCCTTAAAACAAGTCAAAATGAGGCTCAGTAGTGTGTGTGGCCTCCACGTGCATGTATGACCTCCTTACAACGCCTGTGCATGCTCATGATGAGGTGGCGTATGGTCTCCTGAGGGATCTCCTCCCAGACCTGGACTAAAACATCTGCCAACTCCTGGACAGTCTGTGGTGCAATGTGACGGTGGATGGAGCAAGACATGATGTTCCAGATGTGCTCAATTGGATTCAGGCCTGGGGAACGGGCGAGCCAGTCCATAGCATCAATACCTTTGTCTTGCAGGAACTGCTGACACACTCCATCCACATGAGGTCTAGCATTGTCTTGCATTAGGAGTAACCCAGGGTCAACCGCACTAGCATATGGTCTCACAAGGGGTCTGAGGATCTCATCTCGGTACTTAATGACAGTCAGGCTACCTCTGGTGAGCACATGGAGGGTTGTGTGGCCCCCCAAAGAAATGCCACCCCACACCATTACTGACCCACTGCAAAACCGGTCATACTGGAGGATGTTGCAGGCAGCAGAATGTTCTCCATGGCGTCTCCAGACTCTGTCACGTCTGTCACATGTGCTCAGTGTGAACCTTCTTTCATCTGTGAAGAGCACAGGGCCCCAGTGGAGAATTTTCCCATCTTGGTGTTCTCTGGCAAATGCCAAATGTCCTGCATGGTGTTGGGCTGTAAGCACAACCCCCACCTGTGGACGTCGGGCCCTCATACCACCCTCATGGAGTCTGTTTCTGACCGTTTGAGCAGACACATGCACGTTTCTGCTGGGTTGTTGCCATCCTACGGCCTCCTCCACGTCTCCTGATGTACTGGCCTGTCTCCTGGTAGCGGCTCCATGCTTTGGACACTACGCTGACAGACACAGCAAACCTTCTTGCCACAGCTCGCATTGATGTGCCATCCTGGATGAGCTGCACTACCTGAGCCACTTGTGTGGGTTGTGGACTCCGTCTCATGCTACCACTAGAGTGAAAGCACCGCCAGCGTTCAAAAGAGGCCAATACATCAGCCAGGAAGCATAGGAACTAAGGAGTGGTCTGTGGTCACCACCTGCAGAACCACTCCTTTATTGGGGTGTCTTGCTAATTGCCTATAATTTCCACCTGTTGTCTATCCCATTTGCACAACAGCATGTGAAATTGATTGTCACTCAGAGTTGCTTTCTAAGTGGACAGTTTGATTTCACAGAAGTGTGATTGACTTGGAGTTACATTGTGTTGTTTAAGTGCTCCCTTTATTTTTTTGAGCAGTGTATATATATATATATATATATATATATATATATATATATATATATATATATATACACACACACACACACACACACACACACACACACACGGTAGTACACAGATACACAAATATAAAAACATATATACACTGACATATAAACACTGACACATGCACACACCCTGACATACTGATACACACACACATACACACAAATCCATGCATCCTGACACAAAGAGACATGTACACACACTGACATATACACACACATACACACACTTAGATTCACACACTTATATCTACAAACTCTGTACATTTTTCACACTATTAAACAATGTAAAACTATAAATATATGATGCGTGCAAACGTAAGCAAAAGTAAGAAAAGAAAATACAACAAAAAATAGTGCAACAAAGTTTAGATGATAGTTACCTTTTGTGAATTAAATAAAAAAAATATGAGTGGCTCTGTGCCATTTTAATAGGCAGGCAACAGGAGGACCAGGAGCACTGAATCCAAAGTAATATGCTGACTCTTCAGTTGATAAGGAAAGCAGGATCGCCAGACTCCAATATACAAACTTTTATTTCCATATAAAGACTTTAATAACCTGGTGGTGTATATAACAGCAGCCAGTAACATTTTAATTGTCCATGTCTAAAATATAGATGTGGAGCAAACTAATATAGTTAATATTCAATATATGATTATATATTATCACAATTATTGGGGAAGATCACCTAAATCTAAACTTCTTATTCCTTAAAAAGTACACATCATTATCATATATGAAACCCCCCCCAAAAAGTTGAATGATGTACAATGCAAAATATGTTGCAATTAGTTACAAAAATGGGCACATTTTGAAAAAGGGGACATTTTGCCTAAATCAAAGTAAAACAATCTATTCTGATTGGTTCTTGTTTAAAATGAATCCAGTATAGAAGTTTTAAAGCAGAGAGGGGAAAAGAATAGCTGTGGAAATGTAATAAAAAAAGTCATAAAAATGGTAAAAGTGCTAAAATAATTTAAATAATTTAAACATTTTTAAACATGCTTTGACACACTGAGCCCCTCAATTACTACTTTAATGTCATAAAAAACGCTCTCGTATTCTTTTTTGCAGAGGTGTAGTGGTCCTTCCTACATATTGTAATCCGCAGGGGCAAGTTATTATTTTCTTATTATTATTGGTATTTCTATAGCATCAACTTATTTTTTTTAACAATAAATGAGGCAATTACAAAAGGTTACAGCAACAATAGGTTGACGAGGACCATGTTCAAACAAGTTTACAATCTAGAGGAGGTGGGATATAAAAACAAAATAGGAAGGGCATTGTAGGTAATAGCAACCAAGAGATGATGTGGGAAAGTAGCAGAACTGGAAGGTGATAAGAGTGTGGCTCTTTATGACAGAGCAAGGGACAAATTTGTGAAATAGAAGTTACACTGGGATGCCCTAATCTTTTCTTTAGAGATCGGTTTTGTGGGACTTTTTATATGATTGAAGAATAGGGGAGAGTCTGATGAGGGTAGGCAGGCTGTTCCATTTAGAAGATATATCACATTACCAGATATAGTTGATTTAAATATTTAGGTTTACTTAGACTGCTGTTATTTGATTCCAGGACCAAATTGCACTTGGTTCTGGTTTAAGTAAGACCGCCACTAGTGGTGTTCTTAACCCTGCAATGTAAACGTTGCAGCTTATACATTGCAGGGTTAAAATGACAGGACCACTGCACCCCTTGATAAAGTGTTCTGCGTAACTTTATTGTTCCTTCAATCTTGCATTTTTGTGTATATTCTTTATTTGATATGCAAGGTACGTCTTGTGATGCAGACCTAGCTGGGGTATCATGGGAATTTTAGCAGCTGGAAAGTCACATGTCTCCAGTGACTGGCTTGTATTTTGATTCAACTAGAATTGAAAGCCCCACATAATCTGGCCCTGCTCTATCTACCGTCAGCCCCCTTCATTCTCCTACAAGAAGCAGTATTTATGGGTTTGATTTGTCACAGTCTGTATTTTCCATGGATTATATTCAGCATGCTACTTGCGACAACCTTTTATATACTGCCAAAGTAAACGTTTTATTATTAATTAATAGGTAGCTAAGACCTTACCTTGGAGAATTTAAATAATTGAAATCCAGATAATCTGAGTTCACTGGCGAGCAAAGTCAAATGAGTCAAATACTAGATTTGCTATACTGGAACGAAGTTGTCTTTACTGTAATTATTTTTCTTTTTGTGCTGCAGGAAGAGGAGAGTTGGCCAATTTCCAGGACGTGTCCACATTGTTGGCAAAATATGTTAGAGCTAAGATAACAGTGAAAATAATTTATCCTTTTTTTATTTTTTTTTTGTTTTATTTTTTTGAATGTTTATGAACTTTATATTTTTAGCAATACTGGCAACACACTGTGTTTCATAGTTTGCAAAGGCAATACAAATTGTCCTCTGTGGCTGTTGCTAGAGCTCAATGTATAATTTGTTGTGAATTGATGCAGTATTTGTACCTACCATAGTTGTTAAACATTAATAAAAAAAGGTTTTAGGTTTGCTTAACAATATGAAGAAGTATTTTGATGATCCTCATTGAGGATCTCTGAAATGCTGCTGCCACCTCTGAGGGATGCAGAGTTTAAGGGGTTAACACCTTTCTACTCCTTTCCTTTTAATTCTTTATATTCCTGGAGGCATTTTTTAAAATTTTCTGTATCCTCCTCCTTATGTCTATAACATAACCTTCACTGTGTGAACACTTCAAACACCATAACCACTACAGTGCACTCATATATAATATGCTGTGTACGGAAATTACCTCATGTTGTATAGAATTGATATGTACAGCTAATATATATATATATATATATATATAAGTATATATATTAGTTAATATTTACATATTTGGGTCCTATTGGAGCTAGTTGCGGAAGTGATTAAGTACTTTGTGGTTTGTCTTCTTTGCTTTATGCAGTAAAAATAAAGGTGGAGAACATGTACATGAAAACATTTATTGTCTTTGGGAGATAGGCCTTCATTTTTTTTTTTACAATGTATGATTGACAGCCCATCAGTCTTTTTTATGGATTTAGCTTACAGTTTGTCTTTTCAATTCACAGACAATAGTATTTCCTTGTTATGACAGCTTTTCAACTATTATCTCTGCTTAAATCATAAGGATCCAAATTTGACAACATGCCCAGCATTTTCAATTTCTGGTTCTCATTCCCTCTTCATCAACTGTCTCTAACTTACACTTTTCTTCGTATTTTCTGCAACTTCCCTCCAATAATCTTTTTTGGTCCACATTTTAAATCATAAGCAAAACCAATAGTGGTGACACCCCACCCTTTCAAACATGCACAAGATCCAATATTTTTCAGCCGCATAATTAAATTAATACCATACTTTCATGAGCCAGTCACTGCCCACATCAACCAGTGAACAAACATCAAGAAGCGAACAGCTTTGCAGAAACTGTCTTGATCCAGAAACCCACCAGAGATGTGTTACAAAGAGTTCTTATTGATTGATCTACTTCAACAATTATTATTATTATTATTATTATTGGCATTTATATAGTGTCAGCTTAATCTGCAGTGCTTAACACTAAATGAGACAATTACAAAATGTTATAGGAACATTAAGTTGATGAGGACTCTGCTCAAACAAACTTACACTCTAGGGGAGGTGGGCGAAAAAAAACCACAATAAGAAGGGCAGAGTGGAGGACGGTAACCAAGCGACAAGGTGGGAAAGTAGCAGATCTGGAAGTTGAGAGTGGATTGTCATCCTTTAAGAGAGAGCAAGAGAAAGGTTTGTAAAATAGAAGTTACTCTGGGAAAATGGGTTTTGAGGGACTTTTTAGATGACTGAAGACTAGCATAGAAGGCTGCTCTAAACAGTGGTGGAACTACTGTGGTGTGTTTGTATGTATGTGTATGCCTGCATGTGTGTGTCTCTGTGTATGTGTGTGTCTGCATGTGTGGGGCGGCAATGTATGGGAGGGGGTGGGGGTGTAGGGCGGTTTTCGCACCAAGGCCCTGTTGTTTCTAGTTACGCCTCTGGCTCCAAAGGAATGGAGCCACCCTCGAGCAGTCCTGCGAGCGCAAGTCAGCAGTAAGGCTATGCGCTGCGGACCAGAGAAGAACACTGGCAGAGCAGAGAGATCAAAAAGTGGCTTACCTTGGAATAGAAGAAATATAGCGGGACTAGAGTTGTTTAAAGCTTTATAAGTATTTTGAGTTAACTCCTATAGGTTACAGGAAGGCAATGTAAGGATTGACAGAGGGGTGAGGTGTGAGAGGAGTGACGAGAGAAAATATCAAACTAGCAGCTGCATTCATTGCAGGCTGTAGCAAGACAGTGCGGTATTTGGGGAGAGCAATTAGGAGAGAATTGCAGTAATCCATAAAAGAGATTACTAGAGCATAAACAAGCTCCTTAACAGCATCTTGTGTAAGAAAGGGGCAGACACAGGCTATGTTTTCAATTTTTTTTATAATTTTTTATTTTTGATGTGCTGAGAGTACAATAATGACATGTCAGTCAATACATGGTCAATCATAGAGTGTCACCGCTCGCAAGAAATGTATATGTATGAGACCGTACATATGTATTTTTTTAAACAAGAAAGAGTTAACACAGTGCAAGGCCTAAGCATTTTAATTAAGTAAGCAGAGCATGTGCACTTAAAAGAAATAGCTTGGGAAAATAGAGTAAATTGATTAGCATTGGTCCAGAGTGAAACCTCCAGGAGGCCTTCTCCTTATGGCAATGGGTGATTGCCCTGTGGGCTAATAGAAAAATGCTGCTGGTAGAGCTCCTGAGTCAGAGAGAAACGTTCAAGGCTTGTTGCTATAGTCAGCCGTTGTGTGTGGCATATCTCTCAGCTTCACCGTGAGTAGGCCCAGAATAGTGAAGAAAGGGCTCACTGCCCTCCGTGCCGCTTGACACTTTAGCCACTCAGGCAAGCTGGTGGATTCAGCTCTCAGTATCATGGGTGCTATCAGAGCTCATTAGGATTTTGACCATCCATATTGTTGCAGCTGAACCGCATATAGCCCCACCAGCTATTATTTTAAATGGATGGAAATGGCAGAATTTGACAACAGACTGCATGGTGCAAAGGTGAGTCCAGAATCAACGATTACACCAAGGCATCGAGCTTGCAAGGGCAGGCTGATATCATTACCATCAACCTGGGACAGCGAAAGAGAAGGATCAGTATTATAATAAAAAAGTATTTTTAAGAAAAATAAGCTCAGTTTGAGAGAGGTGGGCCAGGTCATGATTTATTTAACACAGATAAAACCAAAATGGAGAAACCAAGCAATGCCGGAGGTGATAGACATAATTAGTGAGACCATGGCGATGGACAAACTACACCCCTTAATCCATGAAAACACAAAATCCTCCCATAAAGTATGGGGCCAATATGATTGAACCCATGATGAACTCCAAATGATTTGTGTGTGTGTGTGCGTGTGTGTTTACATTTTCATGTCCTACACTACTAGCCAGGCCTGAAATGCTCCTCACCACTGCCCTTAGTGAAAAGCAGCTGTCTCTACATTCTCTTTCAGCAAAGATAGCTTTAGAGCTTCACTTGCTTTCCTCCATGTGCATCTTGATTTACAAAGCTTAGTGGTTACATCATATTACTTCCTTTTGCCACTTTGAATCAGGATGCCACATTGGAAATCCCTGAACTGCACATCTTCTGTTGAAGCATGCAGAGACAACACTCCCCTGCAGAACAAGTGATTGAAAATCATTTGACCTACTCTGAATTCTTGATGTCAAGTCCCATTTCCCTGTTCCCAGGGATTTGTTAGACTGTGAACTATGCAATTAAGTTTAATTCATATAGTTTGTTGAGTGTGTTGATTTATTCAGATTTCCAGCCTTTTACATTATGACGGCATGCCTTGTAGATACTTGCGCTTTCTGCCCCTAATATTGAGAGACTCCAAACACAAAAGCCAGACTAGACTTTGTCAGCTTACTTGTGCCTGAACTAATGGTGCAGTTACTCACACTTGGCCAAGAAGCAGCTGAGCAGCCAGTTGTATAATTAGTTTTGATCCCTCAAACCAGAGAACCATGTTTGGAAAGGATTTTAATTCTTGCATGGTTCACGGTTTATGGATTTAAATAACCCTTAAGTTAAAGCTGATGGCCTGAACTTTATTTTCTTTCAAATTTATTTATTTTTCAATTGAACATTCTGAGCTACAGTGCAGGATATGATGTGCATGCGTGTGTCTGTATACAAAATATGCATTTATGTATTCTTCAACATAAATAAAAACAAGGAAGGTAATGAAACAAACCTGTGTTTGAAAACAGGTTAGCAACCAGTCATATAACAAAGACACTCGTAATACCTCGTCTTATTGCCTATTATTTTTTTTTCTTTCTCCGAAAGCTGAGTTGGCTTGTATTTGTACATATTTTCTTGTGTCAGAAATCTCAGGGCTCTGTGTAAGGTTACAATACATCGCCACATTGGGACTAATTTAAAAATTCTGCTATTGTCTTTTCTGAGCGGGGCAGCTTCACAGAACAGAACCTATGCTGAAGCATATATTTTGAGCGTGGTAATCGTACACGTACACACAGTTTCAAATTTAGCAAATCACATGGATGTTTCATATAACAAGTAAAAGATTGGTGTAGTGATTTTTTATTTTTTTCATTTTTTTTAAAAGTAAAATTGAAAGCAAAAAAATAATAATGGGTGAGAGTTATATCTGCTTTTATAGTTGCAAGTCTTTGTTAAAAATAAATATGCTGTGTTTTGGTTTACAGTAAGGCTTTTTATTTATTGCTTTTTTTCTTATTTTGAAACAAATCATATATAAGCAGACAAGTAGACCTTTTACTAGAAACCAACCTTCCTATTTCATTTCCTGCTATTTGGTAAATTTCATTATATTCAATTGAGTGAAGAGCTTTTTACATTTTTTATGGCGCAGAGGCAGCATGCAAAATTACCTTCTGGAAGATGGAATCTATTTTGTACTTTATGGGAGAAAGGTTCCCAACTCCCGTCTCATAATGCAATGGTCCGTGCATGTTTTATTCCCTCACAGGTATAAAATTGCCAAGCCGCGTTCAAGTAAGGCACACTGTTAACAAGTGTACTTTTTTTTTCCTAATACCCAACAAGGCCATTTTCCCTTGTACAAAAATAAATCCTGCTACACTAGTTTGCTGAAAATTACACCATGTGGTGGAGGGGAGGGGGTTATTTAAAGTTTAGTAACGGAGTAAATAGAAATGTGCTTATCCCATTAGGCTGCCAGCAAATGTGCGGTGTGGTGCTTTTGTGACAGAGAACATGGATCCATGCCGTTTATAAGACGCAGACAATTCTGCTGTTGTAATTTTAAAAGCTGCGGTGCATAAATATACCATTTAGATGCTTTCAGAACGACTCCTTCCATTCACTCAATAGGATAATTGTTTACTTTAGGTTATATTAAGAGTAGGCTTAAATATTGTAAATATATGATACCCTTTAAATAAAAATGATGTAGAACACATTTTGGCTACGTAGCCGTGTGTCACTTTCTCTCGATCGGGAAAAGCTGTATTCTCTGTGGAGATTACTGCATTATAAGTAACCAGCGCAATGTTCTCTCTACTGTACGTCTGCCATAGTACTTCAAATGCTAATCCTCTGCAAGCCTTCAGTACTTTTTCTTCAATACAGTATGACTTTCAGCTGACCTTATGCTTACCCACATCTAAATGTGTTCATCCGAATGGAAATCTCTTATAAAACCAGGATTACATTGCTAAAACATTTAGAATGTTTTAGGAAATATATTTTAGATTCCAGAGAATGCTTATTTTAGTATTATGAGCCATTCAGTTGCAACACTAATAAAGAATTGCCATCTCAATATGCACAGTCACTGTTTCCTTTAAATGTCCTTTGTCAGAGCCTGAGCTATTTTTCTAACTGCATTGGAGCTAGATAGCTGCTGAACAGAACTTGCTTCTCCCGATGAAGAGCTTAGCGTTACACTATCTGAGCAACGTCTTGTCTTCTGGTTTATCAGTGTTTCCTGCTGATCAACTTCTTAATCTGTTTTAAGCCTTTTAGATGCTACTTCAATTAGTTTTTACCCACCGCCAGAAGAATTAGCACATTCTTCTCCTTCATTAATATCTGGTTTAAACTGTTAATTAGGTCTCCGTATTGTCTTATTGCTGACGGAAAAAAAAATTTCTTCAGTGCATGTCCATATGGTTTACAGCTAATCTTACAGAGTAAAAGTTAGAATTTGCTGGTCCAGAGCAATATGGACATGTTCAGTTTTACCGAAGTTCAAGATCGTGCATGTGCAGTCAAAAACTTTTTTTAACTTTCTGCCAGTTGCCATTTGCAGTTTCACACATTATTTCTGTTCAATGCATCTAGTGTTGTTCAACAAAAGCAAAGGATTTGCAAAATAACATATTTACCAAAATGTTAAATTGCCATTGTTCGATACAGCTGTTAAAGTTAAATTGCTTGGGACGTGTTTAGGGCTGCTATTATGTAATGTCAAGTCCTACTGATCGCTATTGTAGTTTGGAAGAAGATCAGATATATAATTTTAGTGCTGTGGAACATAGCTGTCTAAGATAAGAAGAACAAAAGTGGAGAAAAAGAAAGACAGAATTGGACACTTGGTATCTATAGAATAACAAACAGAATTAATGTTTGAGGCATAGACTGGTATACCTATATGCTGGTATACCTTATATGCACTGTATACTTGACTACATGTACAGCATTGCTTTATGTAAGTCATCCCAAAGAGCACTGGTTGCCTAAGTTTTATCAGCAGTCTGTTTGAGTACACTTGAAAAAAAAAAAAAAAAAAAAATCATTCAATTAAAGGACCACTATAGTGCCAGGAAATCATACTTGTTTTCCTGGCACTATAGTGCCCTGAGGGTGCCCCCACCCTCAGGGTCCCCCTCCCGCCTGGCTCTGGGAAGAGGAAAGGGGTTAAAACTTACCTTTCTCCAACGCCGGGTGGGGAGCTCTCCTCCTCTGATCCTCCTCCTCTCCTCCCATTCGGCTGAATGCGCACACGTGGCAAGAGCTGCGCAAGAGCTGCGCGCGCATTCAGCCGGTCTCATAGGAAAGCAAATTATGGTTGGTTGCTCTGTATTCCTCAAGCCCATTTTGGCTAGCATTGAATACTTGATGGTCTGTTGTCACCTACTAAAGACTATCATTGCTGATTTACCCATGTTTCTACACAGTTGATTTTACAGTATGATTATTAATTTTCCATTATGTACCTTTGAGAACATATAAGAACATATAAAAGAGTGCAGTTTTTGTCTGAGTACACGTGGGCCATCTCTACTTGGCATAGATAAATGCTGATTGTGAGTTTGTGTATTATTCAAATTTAAGTTGAAAGACCTTCAGATAAAGTTGCCACTTTTAGGGAATGCGCATAGTGCATATACATAAATGAAAAGAACAGAAACAATGTTGGTATTAAACATCCAATAGATTGTGTGCTCATCATATTCTGTAACATAGCTGCTAAAACCATTTAATCCTAATCTCCCCATTATTTTCCCTAAGGGTAATGTGGATATCTCAGAAACCTTGTGTAGTTTCTGGTACGTATAGATCAACACTCTTCTTTCTCTTAAAAAGCGGCACAGCATGTCTGTATTTATTTTATTCATGGAAATTGTGCCTAGACTTTCAGTCACCTTTTTTCATGATTAATGTACAAGCAGATCCACAATATTACATATATCCAAGCTTTTTTTTAATGATTTTTGTTTAACCTGGCATCATCTTGCTCTAAAATATGACACTAGATTCCTGTGACATGACATATAGCTGTACAGATAATTATACAAAATAAAGTAGATTGGGAAAACCAAACTCTTGTCCTTTGTCGAGAGAGAGTATTAATAAGTATTGAATTTTGTAAAATATTTTCATCAGGCTAAAATTCTCAATTTGTTGTGTGAGTCTCTATCGCAGGGTAAGCAACCTTTTGACACTCCATATATTGACTACATCTCCCCTGATGCTTTACCAGCATCAGAGCATTATGGCTGTAGAGCGTTAATGGAAATGTAGCCTCAACACCTGTAGTGCTAAAGGTTGCCTACCGCTGCTCTATCACATATTCTGTGTAATACTTCGGAGTGTTTTTAGTCCCTCTTTAAAGGGACACTATAGTCATCAGAACCACTACAGCTTATTGCATTTGTTCTGGTGTGTAGAATCATTACCTTCAGGCTTTTTGCTGTAAACACTGTCTTTTCAGAGAAAATGCAGTGTTTACATTACAGCCTAGTCATAACTTCACTTGCCACTCCTCAGATAGCTGTTAAGAGATCTTTCCTGGGTCATGGCTGCCTAAAATGCATCCAAACATTCAGTGTCTCCACCCTTTGCATGCAGACACTGAACTTTCCTCATAGAGATTAATTGATTCAATTCATCTCTATGAGGAGATGCTGATTGGCCAGGGCTGTGATTGAATCATGCTGGCTCTGCCTCTGATCTGCCTCTTTGTCAGTCTCAGCCGATCCTATGGGGAAGCACGGTGATTGAATCAGGCTACCACTTCTGATGAGGTCAGCAGACAGCTTGTTTTTTTTTTTTAGGCAAACAGCATGCAGAGTTAGAGCTTCTGGCTTGAATACAGTAAGATTTTTACTATATTTATGGAGGCATGAGGGGCCCAGCTGGTGGTGTTAACACTATAGGGTCAGGAATACATGTTTGTGTTCCTGACCCTATAGTGATCCTTTCATTTGGATGAATTATATGACCTAGTAAAGAAATCGATTTTTACTATAAATCGATCTATACTTAAGAGGTATATGACAAACATGAATCATGCAAATTGCTAGAATTCGTGCTTATTCCTAGAAATATGAGAAAGACAAAAACAGCATGGTGCGAGAGATAGGAGTGCTATCCATAATAAAAATTCCCTATATATCAGAAAGGAACTCATCCAGCAAGACGCATGGAGATCCATTGAATAACACTCTTAATCAGAGCATATGTATTTGACACAATGTGCTAGTTTTAGGGAAAGTATCAAATTCTGATTAAAGACTCCCTTATTATTTCTGACCTGCAAAGTTGTTGGAAGAGAAATGGTGGCCATTTTTTCCCTAGTGGTATGTTTTAATTCACACGGTAAAAGCATTGCAGACATGCAGAATTTTATCTGCATAAATGAAGTTCGTTTGGGGAGAAATGTCATCTTGTCGTCTTTCTTCTCGTTGGAATAACATCTTGAAATAACAAAAGTTCAGGATTCAGTTTTTCCATTGACTCAACCTCCAACCCCTGCTGCATGCATTACGGCAGTTTAATGTTTCATCTGAATTATCTGTGGATTTAAAACTGATTCACACCCTTGTTTAGTTTTCTTGCAGGCGGTCTCATTATTCTTTTATTTTACAGATATACAACAACACAATTAAATCTCGCACTTTAACCTTCTTACTGCGTTCATTTCAATCATTTGCAACTCTTAGATATTGTAATGTAGAAATTACAGCCTACTCTGTACCAGTTTATTTTCATACTCCTTTGAACACTGATTGCTACATGAAATATTAAAGCCAGTTGTTGAATAACCCATGGGTATAGCTGGAAAGTCGGCAAGTATATTACTGGATGCATGTTTAATGATTTAACGGAAAATTCAAATCTTAATAAACACATTGTGTGCTGTTTTTGTCTAGAGTGCCGTTCTTCCGTCGTTTTGTGCTTCAATCTGTTATGATTGTACAAATTGTACTCCTGCCTACCGCGTACAGAATAGTTTTGTCTGATTTAAATTATAGAGGGAACTGATTACATACAAACAAGTATAATAATGGACTCCAGAAATGAATGGCTATCTTTAAGGTTTTGGTAAAATATGTTACACACTTGTAATCGAGAAAAAGCAACATGGTGGGAAAAATAAGGGAGAATAGCAGAGAAGTGGTAACACAAGGTCATTCAAAACCCATTGAAAAAATATATATTATCCTCTTGTTAATCCCCACAAAGATCATGTGATTTAATTTTGACCCATTGGAAGGTCAATAGAAATATTAAAATGTACACTCACTATACATATACAACCTATCTAACCATGATGAAGGAAATCCTGTAGTTGTTTAAGGGACAACACAAAAAAATTCATAGACTGAAATAGTATTGAATTTCCCCAAATATATCAATAGGCATATTCCATTGTAATCTGAAAAGCTTGGGAAAAGAAGGAGGGAGGGGGGAGTGCATGATTCTCCCAGGTCAGCAATGAGTACAAAAATATACCAGTATACTGCTAAATTGAGTGTTTTATACATGTCAGTGGGTTAATAGTTCCACATTTCCTTTCCCTTTTCATTGTAAATAAACAGGGATTAATAGTCTTTAAGTCATCTAGTTTTACCTGTTGTTGATAAAATTTTGCTGAAAAGATGGGGGTATACAAGGAGTAGATAAAAGAAGATAGACAATTTATTGGCCAAGATGAAATAGGACTGAGTGGAGTTTAAGTGCCTTTTAAGCCTTTCTTTGCCAGAGGTATTCGCAATCAGCAAAAGGAATTTAGCTGCTTACTTGCAATACTGGTGTTTGATAAATGCTGGCTTCAGTCCTGCTCCATGACATGCCTTTTTTGCGTACACATAGACGTGCATGGCTTAATGTCTGCTTTTGAAATCCAGGACTATTCACCGTTAAGTCACTTGAAATGCGTTGAGTAATTCTTAGGAGCCTAAAAGGCATTACATGGTGCACAGTGTTGCAGTTTATAATGCATCAAATCACAATATTTGAAATAAATATTTCTATTAAAATATACTATAAAATATACAACAGTTATTTTAAAATTTGAAATGTAAAAATAAGATACTTCAAAAGGTTTCCCTGATCAGGTTATCTCCCATGTGGCTGCTCAATTTGTGTGTGTTTGTCGTGTATATATGCCTGTTTTTGCATACCGGTTTGGAATGAATATAGTAATTCGCTTGTAACAGCTAATTGCCATGTTCCATGGTAAAATAATATGAAGTATTGCAATTCCTGAGCGAGCACAGCATTCATTGTCTTTTGAATGATCTTGAATGGATGTCTCAGGTGCATATACGGTATATCAATGGATATTTTTCCATCATCGAAAGATATTTAGAAGAATTTAACTACTGACATTATTTCTATTCTCTGGTGACTTGTTTGGTGTGGCAATGAATGGAAATGCTTCTGCTCATCTGTTTTAGCTACAAATTAGAGATTTAGTTCACATGGAGGACTCATAAAATATTTAACTGTTCATTGCGTCTTAAATCCACAGCTAATAATGCACTCAGAAATGTCTTGGCAATTTCACTTAGTTGTGCTACAAAAGACTACATTATCTTGAATTCCTAGTTATTTATTTAGATATCCGGTAACTAAACATCCAGTTGTCTGTGAGTTTTGAAGGATGCTCAAGTTATAACACTTGCTTCAAGCCAATTGTGAATAATGAAAAAAAACACCCAATCATTATTCGCCGCAGTAGTCTGGCCAAAGTCTCCTGCAATCCGATGATAGGCTCATTCTTTTCTATCTCCTATGTTGTTGTTTGTTCTGTTCACCCTAAAATTGCCCTCAGACATACACTGAATGGCGAGAACATCGAAATATCATTATTAATCCCTAACCCCTTTTACCACTACCCTCAAGTATCTACCCCAGGCTGCAATCACATCTAAAGCACCAGCACACCATTGTGATTGTAGCTGTTAGAAAGCTCCTAGCAATTGCACTGCAGTCATTCACTGTTCCATCCGTTCATTGTAAGTGCAGAACTGAAAATAGCATAAACCTCTGCCGGGAGTCGGTTAATAGGATATGCATAGCTCCTAAATATTGGGAGTAACTGTTTTTTTCTTTTTCTTTGTAACGCATTAAACTGGAAATCCGCATCAGCTTGGAATGCTTATTTATTCATTTTTTATTGTAATTTTTTCTTATTTATTAGCAATATTGATAAAGTGTATGATCAACACGAAATTGATCAAGACGAGAAAATAACTGCATTAAAATAAAAAGATCAGTATTTTTACACACACATATATATATATGTGCTGATAAAATGTAAACATTTATGCCTAACATATATCTTTTGACTTGAAGGTTTACATAGTATATGCAGCAATGTTTCTGTTGCCAAGGTGCCTGCACTGAGCAATACATGTACAAGCTTCAGTGCATAGCTGTTCATTTGGGATTGCTGTTCTGGAAAGAAGGAAAAAGCTTAGAAGGTTGAATAGATTCTGGCATCCAAAAGATTACTGATGATTAATTGTAGCGGTGATGACAAAGTAGGAGTGAATAGTGAGACAGAGACCATGATAAGAGTGTCAGACTTGAATAAGGTGAGCAGTGCTGGGGATGGCAAGCCGCATCAGGGCCTTTGAGTAAAATGGATGACTGTGCTGATGGGTTTTGTCAGTTGATGGACTCTAATATTGAGTCGTGAGAGTCGAACTCCCTGTTGCAATCTGCTCCTAATAAAATAAAATAATAGTTCTGAAGACTTAGCCTGCTAAGTAATCCCGATCATTATCTGCGTGTTGGTAAGCTGCTAGAAATATTTCTAGTCCTGGAATGCCTGATTTATTATTCTTTCATGCATGTTTGCAGAGAAAAAATGATTTTATATATACTATGCAAAAATGCATTTGTAAAAATGGCATTTTTACTACATCTTAAAATTAACCGTTTTAACTAAAGCAGCCAGCTAAACAAATCCATAAAACACTTGGCTGTACTTGAATTATATTGTACTTCTAAATTGCAGGACATAGTAACTAAGAATTCAGGATTATGTTAATGTTTCTCCATTTAACTCTTTAAGGACCGCTGACATTTCCTGACAACATCACCAGTCTGATCCCCAAGGACCTTGTGCCAACACGGATTGTCTTGCATATTCAGCATCGGCAGCTAGACAGAGTCCTGCTGTCACTCAATTAGTAGGACAATCGGTTTTGTAATAGGCTCTTCAAAGACTTGATTGTTTTAAATTAATTCTGTAGCCAGTCTTTAAAAGGTTAATGAATGCAGCCATGCATTCTTCTTTCTTTTTAGATTTTCCTTATAGACACACGTTATTCTACAGAAGTATATTTCGATATCTTCTATTGTTTTTCTTATGACATCTAAACTCCTTTAGGGCATGGCCCCATATTGTTGCCAATGGGCAGTATCTATTTCAGGGCTAGGTTTGGGATTATTTTAATTGCTACATGGACTATAATTAAAGGTTTGTTTTCTGTTTCCAGTGGTGCGCTGGTTCCCAAGGATATACATTGTGTTCCTAATTTACAATTGGCACAGGAAAAAACATCTTTTTGCCATTTTCTGTTACTGTGTGTGTGCATGTATATATATTTTGTATTTTGTTTGGTGTTTTGGTGTTTGTTGCTCCTGAAGAAAGCCCAGGACGTGGGCTGAAACGTTGAGTTTTTATGGAATAACTGAAAAGATGATTTGTTTATTACAAGACCATGAGTGCTAGCCTATATCTCAATATTTTTGTATATTTTGGCTGTGGCTTTTAGCACCCGTCATTTAACATTATGCTTAATATAGCAGGGTTAATCTGAGTGCAAGGACTGGTCTATTTTCTTATATATATATATATATATATACACATACACACAAACTGTTCTAAACGGTATTACGTACATTAGTGTTAAGGTGTGAATAAAGGCCCCTTTAAAGTTAAGTGTAAAATGGAATATGCATTAATGAAAGCACACAATGTATAGTTTACTATATATACTTACCTGAACTGTTGGGTTGTTATAGAACTGGGATAGTTGTGGATATGTTGCCCCTGATACTTTGCCAGCGCTATGGCTGTAAGCGCATTATGGGAGATGAAGTTCACAATATCTAGAGTGCCGAAGGTTGTCTACCCGTGGTATAGAGCAAAAGCAATATTTACATTGTAATCTTTAGCAATAATATCCATGCATTTGCTAGTAATATAATAGATGACCGTGTATTTTATACAGTGTCTCCAAAGTAGTTTACTTTGCAGGTTTAATAAGCAATTGTCATTCCTATAATGTATCTGCTGGCTTGCAATGCTCCTCTATGCTATCATATGTTAATTGGAGACTTGTATTTGATAAAATCCGCAGCAAAGCTGCATTTGCGTGTAATTGAAGGCAACATGCTACTCATTCTGGCACCCTGTAAAGGTACATGTAATAAAAAGTTATTTACAACATCTATGCCAATGCAGCAGGTTCTGTTTCATTTGGGTCCCAGAAACACACAGAGCAGTTTCTATTGTCAAGGCCCAATAGTGGTCCTGGTTTTTATCCGTATCATCATTGGAACAGAGTTGGTAAATGTAAAAATTCTGCACAATGTGCTTACCTCTTAACTTTGGGAAGTATGGAATTGAGACATGCAAGGCCATGATGGGATATTGCCTGTGGCATGACAGGCCCATCCAAATAGAGGTACAACCCACTGACAACCTGTTTTGCTGGACCCTTCATCAGCCTTCAGGACCATACAAGGAGTGTTACTGAAGCACTCCTGGAATAATCCTAGTACCCACTGCACAGCTCAAGCACGTCTAAATGCAATCTAGAATTCACCCGTTTGTATTTTGGAAACATGAAGGTATGTATACGATAGACTCATGTACAACTATATGCTTATACAATGCATACAGTCCAGGGAGGTCTGCACACAAGTAAATGTATGTTAGAGCTCTATTGAAGGGGGGTCCGCCACACTGAGAACCAACAAATATAGAAGTCCAAAATGTATACAATGTTTCGGCCGTGAAGCCGTAATCATATCAATCATGGTTAAAATGTTGTATAATCTTTGTCCTCCTTGATCCACAAAAAATATTATTCTTCACACTACAATGTGACACCTTTGGACTTCTATATTTAGATGCTTATATAAATCATTTGGTGGTATTTTCTCCATCCCAATGTATACGTTTTAAAGGGTTATTATACGCACCAAAACCGGAACTCTGCATACACAGAGATATTTAATTGAGCTGCTGGAGGTTTATTTTCACCTCTTGCAGCGTCATTAGTACGTCAGCCAGCTCGGAACAAAAGCTGTCTGCCCCGTCTGGTCTGGATTCTCCATGCACAGGCTATCATTCATTGTCTGAGAGTGTTTAGCTGACGCTCCCAGGCATTTAATGAACGACAGGATCGGCATCCGGCTTCTGCAAAACTTGGCTATGGCTAAGCCTGCTGTGGAGGAGACATGGGGACCCAGATAAGAGGGCTGTAGTGGTTATGCTGCTTAGAGTAACCAATTAAGTGTAATTACTTATCTGAATGGTGTGTTTGCACATGTGTGAATGACCGGTCCACTCTAAGAGAACATTTTTTTTTAGATTGAAATGAGGTACTTATTTCATATTGCATATTGTATCTTAAAAAAATCAAAAAAATCTAGCTATTGTAATGGTTTCTTTGTATTGTAATACATGTAGCTTTTCAGAAACCTCTTTATAGGAATATTTAGACCTTGAAAAATCCAAGGTTCTACAAAAAAAGCCCTGCCATAAAGTGCATTTGCAAAGTGTAATAAAAAACTATTATCATTTTCATGATGCTGTGTCTTTAATGCATTTTCTATTGCCAGAGGAAAATAAACAGATCTGTCATTGGGATTATAAGTGTTAAAAAACAACTTGAGGGTTTCTGCTGCAAGATGTTTACATAATGAATGATTTTATATGACATGTACAAAGTGAAACTTTAAGAAGAACTCTCCAATTTTTCTAGTGGCAATCCTGTTTCTATTCACGAGAAAATCGTAAGATAAGAGCATTAGCAAAAGGGAAAGAGCGCAAAAACCTCTGATATTATTGATAAAGAAGAGATTCTGCCTCTTTAACAAGTTCAGAGTACATGTAAGCTTTTTAATAAAGATATCGTTCTCTGTTTGCAAGTCAAAAACGTCATGGCGGGGAAAATAATTTTGACATTCCACTTTTTAGATTAATTCTTTTTCCAGAGCTGTGTTTATAGGAAAAAAAAAATATCTAAAATATTAAGGCTTTTTAAATATAATTTTGGAAATAAAAAAAATCTGAAGAGAACAAGGCTCTTCCTATATGTAGATGGGAATCTGAAATATACACTTTCCTTTTGAAGAATGGCTATCTGGTATAAAGAGAGTGAGCCAAAATATACACTCGATCTCCATACTGAAACTACCAGCACAGTATAAATTAATATACAGGTGGTTTTAGTTTCCATACGATTAAATAAGATTTTTAGAAATAACTCTGAGAGAGTTGTTGGAGATGCCACTCAGAAAAAGTCCATCTACTTCACATATAGTGAAAATGTTCTAGACTAAAATCCTGTCTAGAAAAATAGTTTTTCCCTCAACATATTGACTCCTTACATGTTCTTATGGAATGGTGATTATCCCTTGTGTAAGAAATGTCAAGAATTTGTAACAGTTCATATCCTACTTGTAGCAAAGATCTTTTTGACTTGTAATTGGAAATCTGCAGAAGATTTTAAAGATTTTTTTAGCTAGCGGTATATTGGAAAAACACAAGTTTTTCTGGCTTCCATAGAAAAATGACATTAATTCTAATGAGTTAACATCCACTCAATAATGATCTCAGTACTTTTATGTATCCTCACTCACCCACTTGACTTAATTACTTTTATCTTTTTTTATGCTTCCTCTCCTCTGATGACTGTGTTAGAATGTTTTTTTTCTTTCTTAAAATATATTATAACTTACATGATACAGGTAATACTAAAATGTGTATTACTTATGTTGAAAGGGATTCACAAATTGTACTTACAATGCTGATTTATTGTACCACCTGTGACATATGTATGATTTAATATGAAAATAAATAAATAATAAAGCTTATAAAGCTAAAGCTCTATAAATTAGGGGGAAAAAAAACACAAAATGGAAAGAGTGGAAAGTCAGAAAAAATGGATATATATATATATATATATATATATATATATATATATATATAGGGAAGACCAACCTGCACACTCTTAACCCCTCTTATTGTTGTAAAGCTATTCTATTGTTACAGGTGCGACTGTAGGTGTTTTTAAAAGAGGGGGATGCTCAATCTTTAAAAGGTTGCATCATTCCTATCATGTGCAGCAACTCGGGAACCTCTGGGCCTAGACAATGATGATGGGATTCTTTATTAAGGTGATCCCCTTGAATCCTCAATGTAAAATCAGCTGTAAAAGTCAATGTCAGCCATTGCGCCCAGATTTCAGATCCTCGGGTGTCCTCTCCTCCTCCTATCCAAATGGATTTGAACCGTACTGAAAACCTAATGTTAACAGAAATAGCATATTATTGGGTTTTCAGAAACATAAAATAACTTGCACTTCAATAAGGTGAATATTGAAACAATCAGCCAACAGGGATACCATTTTGGTCTGTGTGTATCTAAAATATAATGAAACTGCCCTTTCATTTGGATTGTTGAGATATGCAGTAATTGTATATTTTTATTTGCAATGTAAAGCTGCAGTTTTTCCTACTTTCTAATAAAACCAAAAACTAGCTTAATTATTCCTTTTTTCACTTCAATTTTATTTAACTAATGTACCATAGCCAAAAAAATCACATGTGGTTAAGAAGAAGAAAAAAAAAGCTGCTGCTACTGACGTTTCTTTATCGGAAAGAAATTGACATTTGGAATTACATTTATTACTAATGCAATATGTATAAATATTTTCAGCAATACAGTTGAAAGTGCGAGAGGGTCTCAGTGATTAATAAACTCCACTATAATAATTACAAGCCTCGTTCGGAGGAGATAGCTCTTGTTTACATTTGTCCAGCAAGTTGCTTGTCTTTTGACAAAATTCATTTTATTTGTTCAAATCCGAGCAATAAACATTAATCGTTGCCAGTGCAACATTGCTAAATGAGTACACAAATATGTAGAAAATAATTGTTTTTACGAAAGATGACTGATCTAAGACATGGTATGCTTATGTTGAGAATTAAGCCCAACAGTGTCACCTGCAGGTGAATCTAATGGATGTCAAAATAATCCCTCTAGCAAAAGTCCATGCTAGCCTCAATTCTTTTTGTTGTTGTTGCAAACATATTGGAATTTCGCAAAAGTGCATAATAATTTATAAAGACATAGCATACAATGAATATGTAAGACATTATCATACTGTAGCCAGTTTACCGCTAGACTACAAATGAGTGCATACTTGTCATTCACACATTTTATTTTTTGTTTGTTTTGTTTTCCAGTGAAACATTGCGATTTTGTCTGTTTTGATACCACTTGTGGTTTGTCTACCTAACATTTTTCTTTAGAATTTTTACTGCATACTAACATGCAGAATAATGATTGGGCCATGATTAATTTTGGCTCAACATTACATTCTTAAGTGATGGAACACATTGTATAGCTATATTGTGTTTTGTTGTAAAATTTCTCACATTTTTGACTTGACATTCTATCCTCAGACATTTTCATTACCCCTTAAAAAAAACAAACAAAAAAACTGCCATGGAACTGTAATCTGATCGAACCTACATTTCAGATATAAACAGCTGGCTAACCCTCAAGGG
Source organism: Pelobates cultripes (assembly GCA_933207985.1). NCBI lineage: Eukaryota > Metazoa > Chordata > Amphibia > Anura > Pelobatidae > Pelobates > Pelobates cultripes. The sequence goes on from OW240913.1 coordinate 279,004,212, forward strand.
AAGTGGAATTACTACTGGAGCAGGTGTAAACATTAGTGGTTGCCATGACATTCTTTCATGTCGTTAGGAAGTTGCCTTAATAACTGGCATTTCAGTAGAATATGGCCAATAAACATTTACTTACTGCAGCCACTTGTGCATCCATATGGCTCCAGTTCTAGATGAACGCCTTTACATCATTGTTACTGAAACACTACTATTTATAGTTGATGCAGAAAACGGAAAAAAAATGTCAAGTTTACCTCGCCCAGAAATTAAGAGAATGGCTGCAGGTTTCTCTCTATATGCGATCACTGCAGTCTCTGCCACGGCATATGCATTGAAAAGAAATATAATGCGTGCAAGAAAACTGACCACCGTCATATGACTATAAATACTTTTTTGTGTCTTTCTTACATTTTGTAATTCAGTAATTGCTCTTATGAAATATTTGGTTTTGACACACATGCATGATTACTTGTTGCTGTTGAACCGCTAGGTGTTTTGTATGTCACTTTTGGGCGGGGTGAGGGGAGGGAACTTAGAAGAGCTAATGGTACCCAGAGCTTTGACTGACATATTGTCCGTGTAAGATGCATAGCAACCACCTCTCTTCAAATGATTATTATTATAATTTATATAGCCTCTGTGTATTCTGCAACACTTTACTATACTGTATTGGGCTCATATTACAATGAATAACTAACAGATAAGATATTTTCTCCATAATCCACAAGGAAATACTTGTTGCCACCACCAATTTATACGAGGTAGCCTTCTTCCTATATATTTGTATCTTAAAATGATCAGATTGGTGTAATGCAAACGAGTATCTTGCAGAGGCACACAATTTTGCACTTATCAGTCTTCTGCTTAGACAGCTGAAAACAGCAGGGCTTGACAGAGGTGCTTGGAATCTATGAGCCAGCAAAGAAAGTTAGGAGCCAGGTTTTCCAATGTTAAAAATGCAATTCTTAAAGGGACACTATAGTCACCAGAACCACTACAACTTAATGTAGTTGTTCTCCTGTCTATAATCTGTCCTTGCACACTTTTCAATGTAAACCCTGTCTTTTCAGAATAAAAGCAGTATTTACATTGCTGCCTTGTAACACTTCTAGTGACAGTCACTCAGACGGCCTTTGGAGTGCATCCTCGGCAGTTCTGCACAGTGCGTAGCACCTACTTATAGCATCTCCACGCCCTGCATCAGTGCATCTCTATGAGGAGATACTTATTGTCGCAGCGTGGCATTTTGCCACACATGCGCTTTAGCCTCCCAATTCTTTCCGATGGGGAAGCATTGGATTGTCTGAGATCATCAAGATTGATGATCGCAGTCATGGAGGCAGTACCAGCTGCAGCAAGATCAGCACAGCGTGGAAAAACAGGTGAGTAAAAACCACTTTCACGTGTGATTGGAGGGGGACCAATCATCTAAACACATTCACTTATACACTCACTCACTGACACAAATTGACACAAACACCCACTCACTGACACACACACACCCACTCACTGACACACACACACCCACTCACTGACACACACACACCCACTCACTGACACACACACACACACACACACACACATCCAATGTCACTGCAATAATCACTCACATTTATGTGGCCACCCAGCCTTCCTGGTTGTGGGAGAGCTGGAGTGGTTTGGCTTTCCCAGTGGGGCTTCATTCATCATCTTGCGCTGCTCCATAGAGCACTGTTTAGTGATGCCGGAGCCGAAATGACGTCATATTCCGGCTCCCAGCATCACTGGAGAATGCGCGAGGGAGCAGAGCAAGGAGGTTGTTACAGCTCCCTCACGTGCCTGCTCGCCTGCCTCAAAACTCCAGGAGCCTCCCGTTCATGCGCACGCCAACGCTCTCACTCATAAGGCCGATAACCCACCCACGCTTTTCCTGAGCCTCCACTGACCATCTCTGGGGCTGAATGGACCAGGAAATCCCAGGCACCAGGACAAAAATCCTAGTCGCCACGGCGACCAGGCATTCGGGATTTGTCGAGCCCTGAGTTAAAGCAGTGTTAAAGATCATAATGATCAGATCATAGCAACCCATCTCTGTGACAGAATTAACCGGGTTCTTACAAATAAAAACAAGGTATCTGCACTTGTTATCAATTTTGCTATTTCAGTGTATAACTAATTCTGTTATTATATAAAGTGTCTCCTAACCATTTTTGCATGACATGTTCTCTTTGAGGTAGCATGTTTTCCTTCTCTTCTTTCGGTTCAATATAATGTATGCATTCATTTAAGTTGTGTGTCCCTTCAGGAGACATTTTTCCTTTTAAACAAGGTTTCTAAAAGAGCATTGTATATCACAGCTGATATTTTAAACAACTTTAGTGTAATACATTTGGAATAGGGATTTAAATGTACTAAGCAGTTAGCAATTATATTCAATTTGATTTTTAACATATACCGGTAGTTAAAATATATATGTTGAATCACAGGGAACTGGACATAAAGTCAAAAAGATAGTATTTTTATTATTTATTATTGAAGCTTGGAAGAGATGTTCTAGGGTAAATTTTAAGGGTGGAAAAATATTTAATCTCTCTCTCTCTTCTGGCATTTATTCCTTCACCCTTTAAGCACGCAACTATCATCCTGATTGTATAAAAGCCCAACCTTAATCCTAACTCCTATCCAACTATTGCCCTGTCTCGCTACTACAATATCCTTGTGTGCACTAGATTGACAGACTTCCTTGAATCTAACTCTGCTCGCCTTAGTCGGGTTCTGCACTCGTCGCTCTGTCGAAATTTCCCTGACCAAAGTAATGATTTAATTGCTACTAAATACAGTGGTCACTATTCTGTCCTAATCATCCTTTACCTTTCAGCTGCTTTTAACATTATTGATCATAATCAACAACAACTTCCCGTCCTCTGTAATTTTGGTCTAAAAAACTTTGCTCTTTTCTTGTTCTTATCATATATTGTGCATGCTACACAGTACACAACCCATACGGTTGAGCGCTTACTATATATGTTACTCTATATGTTATCCTCCCACCTCTCCCAGTGCTCTTTCATTATCTCTTTTTCTGGTTCTTCCTCTTCTCAGCAACTTCTCTCTGTTTGTGTTCCCCAAAGTTCTGTCTGTGGTTCCCTACTGTTCTCAATCTATACTGCTTCCCTTGGTAAACTCATCAACTCTTTTGGCTTCTATTAGCATTTTTATTCGGATGACACGCAAATCTGTTCTCTCCTTGTGTCTTGCTCTGTCTCTTTGCTATTTCTACAAGGATAACTGCTCATTTTCTTAAACTTAAACCTGTCTTAAATAGAGCTTCTTGTCATTTCTCCCTCAAGTGTTGCTACTATCATGTCTCACTCCCTCCATATCAATGGCACGGACATCACCTCTACCTCACAGGCTGCCTAGAAGTTAACATTGACACCAACCTCTCCTTCACCCCTCACGTTCATTCAATCCCCATATCCTGCAGCTTCCATCTCAATAACATAGCTCGCATCCACCTCTATCTAACGCCGGATGCAGCGAAGGTGCTGGTCCATGCCAATATCATCTCTTGCCTTAATTATAGCAATCTGCTTCTCAGTGGTCTTATGCATTCCTAGCTGGCCCAGTACAGCCTATAATGAATGCAGGTGTAATGTTCATCTTCATGCCTGCACCTCCCATACTTTCCCTCTCTGTCAGTCCATACACGAGATTCCCGTAAGATTTAGGGCTCAATTTTTAATTCTGAAGCTTGCTTACAAATCTCTAGAATACGCTGCTCCAACTAATTATCACAAGTATCCCATGCAGGCCCCTCTGTTTGTAGTCGCACTTCTGATGCCTGGCTTCAAGACTTCTATGAGCTTCCTATGAAACGCCCTGCCCTGCTCTGTTAGACTCGCGGACAGTCTCAGTTCCTTAAAAAAATATTAAAATGTACTTCTTTAGGAAAGCATATCAATTAAACTTTTAACAGCTTTCCCTCCCCGCTTCTTTTAACAGCTTTGGTAACCCACCCTGCTTCTTCTCCTGCAACTCTCCATCCTGCAATACTTGTCTGTGAGTCCTTTTATTTTACAGAGCTGCGGAATATGTTGGCACTTTATAAGAAGAATGTATACAAATTCTTGTCTTCTAAAAAGAGGCCTAAAATATTAGAAGTGGAGCAGTCACCATGGAAACATGCAGAACCAGGAAGCACATTGCATTTGTGACTCTATCCCTTTTCCATGTTTGCACCATTTTTCAGAACAAACACTTTTTATACATCACCCCAAATGTGTTTAATGGTTAGTCATTCCAGCACACCCATGCTAATACATACTTGAGCAACTGAGTACAGCATTGTTTGCTAGTCAAACCGGGATCACATGCTAATATTAGTAGATACATTATTAATTAAAGGAACACTTCTGTCACCCAGGTCACTTCATCTCCAGTCCAGGTGCAGGGACCCTGTTCCTCTTCTTAAAGGGACACTATCGTCACCCAGACCACTTCAGCTCAATGAAGTGGTCGGGGTGCCAGGTCCCTCAGGTTTTAACCCTTCAGATGTAAACATAAGTTTCAAAGCTATTGCTATGTTTACATAGCAGGGTTAAGCCAACCTCTAGTGGCGGTCTTCCTGACAGCCGCTAGAGGCGCATCTGCGGCGCTGGATGCGAAATTCGCATCCAGCGTGCAGAACGTCCATAGGAAAGCATTGAGAAATGCTTTCATATGGACTGTTAGAATGCACGCGTGGCACTTGCCTGGCATGCGCATTCCGCTCCAATTGGGAGCTGACGTTGGCGGGGGCGGTTTTAACCCCTTCAGCGCCACGGAAGTGGGATCCTGAGGGTGGGGGCACCCTTAGGGCACTAGTGTCAGGAAAACCGCTTTGTTTTCCTGACACTATAGTGATCCTTTAACCCTGCAATGTAATATATTGCAGTTTTTAATGGCACTTCCGCTACACTGACCGAGTAAAACTCGGTCACGTGACGTAGAAGCCCCATAGGCAGGATTGGATTGGACTGGACTATATTGAGCGTGCCATTGCTGGGGTAGAAGAGCTGAACAGCTTCAGCGCTGGAAACGGGTAAGTAAAACATGTATTTATTACATTCGTATTGAACCTGGGAGGGGAACCTGGAAAGGAATAGGGTGGGAAACATAGAAATGAGTAGGGAAAGGGACTCTATAGCGTGAGAACACAGATTTATAATACTAAAACTATAGTGTTCCTTTTATGAGGCGTTCAGGATAACGAAATACTCTGAACACCACATTAATGGCTACAAATATTATAGCTAGTTTTTGTGAGTATCAAATACCTGTTAGATTAAAGACTGACTGTTATCAAAATGTCTTATTTACTCAGCCGTTTCCTTAGGCATGCAAACTTGACCTGCATATCATTGGTTGACACGAGACATGCCTAGAGATTATTTTCTATACCAGTGATACAAATCCATGGCTTTCCAGCTGTCATTGAAGTACAGTTCCCAAATTTATTCGCAAGCTAAATTCACATGATTATCTGCTGATGTCTGGCAGAGGATTTTGGGGAATATTTCTCAACAGCTATAGAAACAAGGCTGAAATTCAGAATTTCATTTCACTGCCAAATTCCACGTCATAGTACTTATCTTTGGAATAAACATACATACTAGTAAACCGAGATATCTTCTCGTTTCTTCTTTGTTCGCTGATTTTCATAACTTAAATTGGGCATTTGCCTGCTCCTTCTAATCAATATGATGACAGTATCATTATCTCACCACATTACAATTAATGAAAAGTACTTTGCCAATCTGAATTTTTTTTTTTTTTATTCTGATATACATTTGAATATTTATTGTATTTGGTAGAAAGGCAAGAACACAGTGTGAGAAGTCAAAATGTCAGGTTCTTGTAAAAAGTCAAGATATTTTTCATACTGCAGCCATTTTCTTTTATTATAACCGTAACAAAATGCATGTTTCTTGCAGACTGAAATGCTGTCTAAGTAATTGAAGTTATGATGTTCATCGGTTCAATAACTTCCCCATCCAAGAAGCCGTTTAAGGCAAGATTAGAAAACAGCAGGAATTTTCTCTTTCTGCATTAAGCTACCTCAAACTTATTAGCAAAGATAATTAAACATTACTTCTTTATAACATTTACTTTTTTTAGTAGTCAAACTAATTAGTTAAATTACAGTAATTGCTTTTTGGAACCAAAAACTATATTCATTTAAAAGTCTGATCAGCTAAAATTAAGATGTAGGTTACCAAGGGAATGATTGAATGCACAAATTTAAGGTTCTCTTTTTTTGGACATGAGTAAATGAATTTACCTGAAGCATATACAGTGAATACTAGATGTATCACAAAGGCACATGATGTATTCAATATAAAATGTAAAGATTTACTCTTTTTTTTCTTCCGTTCCAGTGCTGATTTGTGGGTGTTACACACACACACACATACACAATGACAGAAAAACACACAAATTTAAGATGTTTTAGTCACCTTCCTCTTTACCTACCTTTTGACAGGAGAGCGGTTTCTCTGTTGTCCAGCAGGAATATGGCTCCAAGCTTTTCTGAGTGGGCTGTGCTGGGCTTTTCCTCTCCTCCTGCATAGCTTCCTTTGAGAGCTGGGAGGAAGTGAAAATACGTCATTTCCTCTCAGCTGTCACATTTGACATGCCAAACTTAACGTTATAAAGATAGAGACAAAGTCAGTTGTAGACAAGGTCAGGATTATAGAAACATGGATATGCGAAAAGAACATCCGGGCCAAGATACCAGAAATAAACAAAGTCAAATACAAGACAAGGCTAATATCATAATATCAATAAAGTCTTACTATAAGCACTCTACATGTACCAGGGCAGAAACATCCATAGGGCACTGAATAAGGGCCCACATTTGCATTATTTAGGCTTACACATGTTCTGCTTGGGCCACGGCATATCTGCGACTCCAAACTTACTGATAATGCGGTCGTCTTTATGAAGGTCACGTGAAAAGCAGGCATGACATCACAATATTCAATCTACACAATCTAGGAGAAGTAGTTTGCTCTTTGCAGGCCCTTAGGGAAAAGCTTGGACCTCTTAGAAGTGCAAAGGTTTTACCCTTCCTAATGGCGATCCTGTATAAAGAATTAAAGGATTACGCCAAGCTCCTTGATTACTTAAGATTTTCCCTTCTGCTGCCGCAAGTGAAATTCATGAATGCCAACCATAGTGGCTTCCGGATTCTACAGCTCTGCAGCATTTGGAAGAGCATCCCTGGACAACCAAGAAGCATTGGAGTACGGCAGGGACCAAGATAAGGGGCAAACCATTGTTAAATTGTTTGCCCCATAGCTGCGATACCGTGACAGATGATGATGCTTGGAATAACCTTTTAGGCAGATAAAGACATTTTACTTACTTCTCCATTATGCGTATAACCGAGAATAGTGAGAATAGCAAACAGCTGATATAAAAGTACTCTTTATCTTTCTTTATATAGATGTACAGACAGCACAATAAATGCTACTACATAAAAAGCACTATTTATTATTAATGCAAATGATACATTAAATGAGACCATATTCACGGAGTACAATTTAAAGGTACTCAGAATTTAGATGTACCATTATAGTAGTTAGTGATAATGCACTTTTTTGATGGCGGGTCTTGAATTCCCAGGACATAACACCAAGGGTGTGGGCCTGCCACACCCAAGAGGGGTCATCGCTGAGATTGGAGTCAAGCCAGTGGCTATACCTCCATCAACTGGTAGCGTCTCAGTGTGCATGCCAATACTTCCTTCCAGGCAGGTATGGGGTCTGCCTGTTCTTGGCTTCTCTACCTGCCACTGTCTTCCAAAGCAAGGATTAACACTTTTGGCCAACTCTTTTCTTTATATATATATATATATATATAAATCTTTATGAATTTTTTTTCTTTTATTCATATATCTTATTACATTCAATATACAAATTCTTTGTATTTTAGTAACATCAATAATTACACAAACACTGTATTCATCCTTCATCTTGACAAAAACAAAAAAACACCAAAACATAACCATACAATACAAATACACACCTTAGAGGTCATCCAGGCCGTTCAACTGTCCAATTTGTAACTTAAATTATCTTACCCGAAAAAGGTAGTTTTATACTTGTTCCATTTCTAAGCATCATATGATTATATTATACAGATTCACAAGGTCGTATTGCAAAATTTAAACCAACTTGCCCATATTTCATCATTCATCGTGTTCCTATGTCTATCACCGTTGAAAAAATATCTTTCGGACGTGGCTTGAAAGATTTTAATTGATAAGTCTTCAATGCATATAGGAAGGACATCAATTGGAGTTGAATAATTAATTTAACAAGATTTTTTTGAGTATTTCCTTAGTTTATGCATTGTAAGTATAATATCTACAACTGTTTTGCTTTTAATATTCAAATTTTTCAAATATTTCAGTGGAACCCAAAAAAGCATAAAGGGATCATGGCCCTTGCATCTAAACTTTTCGATATCAAACCGTGGAAGATCTTAGTTTCGTTCATTATTCCAGGCAATCATATGGGACATTAAACAGATGTTTTGAAGTTTATTTAAATCAGGGTAACCCAACCCATCTGTTCTCATTCCTCTTTTCAGTATGTTTCCTACAACTCAAGGTTTTCTCAAAGGCCCATCATTGGAATATTTACTAAATTTCTCTACACCTTCTAGTAATTTTGGAATCAATGTTTTAGGAGATGATAAAGTCAGTAAAATGTCATCAGCTTATAACGTAATAACATGTTTTTAATGACCGATTGCTATACCACAAATGCCTGGTGACCCTCTGATGTAAGCTGCCAAAGATTCAATAGTAAGAGCATAAAGTAAGGGGGCCAAGGGGCAACCCTGCGGGATTCCATTTTTTTATTTAAAAAAAATCCAATGCTATTAATGGACCCTTAATCTTTGCTCTAAGAGTAGAATATAAGGCCATTATGTGTTCCAGAAAGCTGCCCGTTTAGCCAAACATCCACAGAGTCTCCCGTAGAAATCTCCAGTTTACTCTGTCGATTGCCTTCGCGGCCTAAGGCCTTAATCACAGAGGGATTTTTTTGTATACGCAGTTCTTCTAAAATACCGAACTCTGCAAGTGTTATCGGCCCCGGATCTGCCCTTCATAAAACCTCCCTGGTCTACATGAATCAGATCTGACATAACCAAATTCAACCTATTTTCTAAAATTTTGGAGTAGATTTTGTTATCCAGGTTGATCAACGAGATTGGTCTATAATTATTGACATAGCTGGGATCTTTATCTTGCTTTGGAATGGGAGAGATAGTTACTTCCAACATTTCTGAGGGAAAGTAAGTTGTTGTGCCCATTTGTTCAAATAGGCAAATTAATAATGGGGCAATTACTGGCTCTAAAATTACATAGAACTTAGCTGAAAACCCATCTGCTCCAGGGGCTTTGACTTTTTTTAATTCTCAAATGGTTTTAGAGATTACAGTTATTGGAAAGGGTTGGTTTATCTCTTCCAATTTTTCCTCCGAAAGTCTTGGGAGATGAAGGTCATCAAAGAACTGACGGATCTCAGTATCTGACCTGTCTGGTTCTGGCAAATTGTACAGAGACCCATAATAGTTTTTAAAAGCATTACCGATCTGTGCTGTCGATAAATTAATTTGCCCATTTTAATTAATCTGTTTAATTCTGTTAGATTGATTTTGTATTTTTAGTTTATTTGTCATAGATTTAGAAGTTCTGTTATTACTGTAGAACCATTGTTGGTTTAGTCGCCTTAAAGCATTGTCAGCCCTCTCTTTCAACTTTTCCCTAACCAGGTCCTAGATGACCCTGATCTCCCAAGCTCTTTCATTGGTTGGGTTTTGTTTATTTAGACTTTAAAACTGAGCCAAGCTAATATGTAACTTGGCCAAATCCTTTCCTTTTTTTTTTTGGAGCCACAAGCCTTTTTTTTTTTTATAAGGTGACCCCTCAAAATCATTTAAAAGTACACCAAAGGGTTGTATCTGTGACCTATTTTGTTATCATTTTGTATTAAAAAGAGCTTAGCTTGGTTTAATAGCTCTTGTTTACTATCTTCTGTATCGAGAATCACCTCGTTCATCTTCCAATTTGCACGGGTCTTATATTGTTGGGTTTTCTCTATCTTGCTCCTTACCGGCGCATGGTCAGACCACGTAATCTTGTCAATATCTGATGCTATACAACTCTCCAGTGTAGTCCTGTACATAAAAAAAAATAAAATAAAAAAAAAATAAAAAAAAATTACGTGAGTAAGACCAGTGTGAATTGGAATAAAAAGTATAATCCTTGTCGGTTGGATGTTGAACCCTCAATACATCATATAGGTTATGTTTGTATGTTTGGCCAGACATGCAGAAAACGATTCAGCCCCTTTTTTTAAATCTACGATTGATTCCAGATCCTTTCATAATTTTTTTTTATCCATGTCGTTTCAATAGAAGAATTTATAAATCTTATTGGATATTCCGAGGGAGCGTATACATTCACCATAGTGTGCAAAATATCATTTATCCGGCATATCAATGCAATATATCTTCCTTCCTGGCCGTTTTCATGATGAATATTTTCTAATTTTTGCCTATTCGTTGTTATAATTACAGCTATACCCCCTTTTTTTTCTTTCAAAAAAGATGTCCAATGTGTCTCCTGTATGTTATCTTCTATCAAATCATATAGATAAGCTATTTTAAAAGGAGAGTTTAAGCCCTGTGGGGTGGGGTTACTTCTCATTGCAAACAAAGAAATTCTGCTCTGTAATGAATAATAAACCATTGATCATACACAATTTCTTTTTTTTTTTCTTTTTTTTTTTTTAATCATGTACTTAATAACAAATATCCGTGGATAGAGATAGAGGGGAGAAAAGGAAGCAATTTTTAGAAAACCTTAGATCACATTCATTATTCCCAATATACATTGATGTTTCATTATTCCCTTTAGGTGCCTCAATTTCAGAATTATAATAATGGGAACATGTTTCCCTTTACCTCCCTGTCTTTCCTCTCTTCTTGTTTTCTTTTTTCCCATCTCTTTTACAGTATTATATGAGTATTGTTAAAGTATTAAGGTACAAGTTTCAGATATTACTTAATTTACTTGTCAATTGATATTATGTCTCCCATAAAAGAAACAAGAGAAAGGAAGATATTTTATACCTTTAAAAAAAAAAAAAGTGCCATTTTCAATTACTAGCGTATATTTTTAAAACATGATTGATTACTTCTCTATTGTCATCCATTTTGTGTCATTCCCACTACCTCTATTTAATAAGGCTCATTCGTACCGTGCAAAAAACTTATATACATGCTTCAGTTTCAAAATTATAAAATTAGGAACATTATTTCCTTTTTCTTCTCTCTCTTTTCCTTCTTCTTTCTCTTTATCTTTGCAATATTACTAAAAAAAATCTTAAAGTATTAAAGTGCAAATTTTACTTATTAATTATCCTGTCTATTAGCGCTACTTAGTTCTGCTCATCCGTGCAAAATTTAAAAAGCGAGAAGATATTTTATACTTATTAATTCCATTCTATGCTAATAGTGTACCCTTTTGTTTCTATCATGTGATTACATCTCATTATTTCTTTTGTTAATTACTAAGTGGTGTATCCACTTCTTATCTATGCCACCTATTATATACACATTTTATTATTTCTCTTTTCCTTTTTTCTTTCTCTTCCTCCCTCCCTCCAGAATTTCTTCTGGGATTTACCTTATCCTTAAATTTTGTATGTGTGCTCTGTCTTCTTAATCTATCATTCTTTCTTGTAGCTTAGACATCGTGTGGGTGGCAGCATCAACTTGTGTTTGTAGATTGTTGCTTTGCATTTGAATCTGTTCTATATAATGAGATTGTGAGGCAATGGTAGATTTTATTTAGGAGATATTTTCTTTATATTCAGCCATATTTTTTATCTTGGTCTTCCTTAATCTTCTGATAGAGAGCTTCCAGAGCTATGTTTAAAGAGACACTGTAGGCACCCAGACCACTTTAGCTAATTGAAGTGGTCTGAGTGATGTGACCCTTTTGCTCTTAGTGCTGCAATGTAGCCACTAGAGGGCTTCCGGAATCCAAACGGTCTTTTGGTCCTTTATCTGACGCTGGACTTCCTCACGGACCTCCAACATCAGATTTTCCCCTTAGGAAAGCATTGAAAAATGCTTTCCTATGGGGAGGTCTAATGCGTGCACGGCCAGGAGCGTCGGCGGAGCATGACCCAGCACAGAGGGACATCTGCGCTGGCTTCAGGTAAGTGGCTGAAGGGGTTTTACAAAAGGGAGAGGGGGGACCTATTAAACCTATAGTGCCAGGAAAACAGCTTTGTTTTCCTGGCACTATAGGATCCCTTTAAAGTTTCCTGGGAGACATAGTTTATTGATTTAGAGGTAGTCGTTTCGAGTGTTTGGTTTAGGGAAGATTCAGCCAATAATATTGACTGAGCCGCTTTACTTTTTGGTGAATAGAAGGCACTTATTAGAGTTATCTGGTTTATTTTTTTTTGGTCTTCCTTTTCCATCTTATCTTCTTTTGGAGGCATATTTCCTTATCTTTCTTTAGTTGTTAACCTTTAGAAAGACCTCTCAGGCTAGTTGGGCTGTCTTAATACAGCAGGGCCTTTGTTTTCCTTGTTTTTTTCCTCTTCTTTCTTTGCTTTCTCTCTTCTCCTCTCTCCTTTTTTTTTACCGTTTAGTTGATACCCTATTTTCCTGTACTTCCTGTACTCAGGTTTTCAAGCTTTTATTTTTCTTTCCTTTTTTTCTCCTTTCCTTCCCTTTTATTTCTTTCCATTCTTCTCCCTCTTCCACTGTATGCCTCTTTATGCCACTTCATTTTCAACACGGCTGGACTATTGCCAAGTCTTTTATGACCCAAGCCCCTGAGCTCCCACACCTTCCCCAGCGAGCACTTATCTGTTTCTTGCTCAGCGTCTGTTTTTGTATAAACACGTCTCTCCCAGCACTTCCACGTATCTCTCTGTCTCCTAGTTTAGTGCTGGAACCGACCACAGTCCTACAAGTGCCTAAATGTCTCTGTTGGCTCCTTGAGTCTTGAGCACTGGTGCTCTAGGACCCTGGTATCGCCGCTGCTCGTCTCGATTGTGCTGATGGCTTCTCCGCTCTAGCGCATAGACGTTCATCGCGGCTCACACACTCACATGCTCACGCCGTACGTCATACCTGACTTCTCACATTCGGCTAGGTCAACTCTTTTCTGGAAGGTCCCTGGTACTAGGGAATAATGCAGCTTGAAAACAGGTCCCAAAACTCTGCTACAGAAATCCATGCAAGAACAAAACAGGTCAGATAGTGCCTAATGGAACCACTACACAATACTTTATATTGAACAACCTTTGGGGACTTGCCTTTAAATACGTGGTGAAACATTAATATACAATTCTAATTAAAACATCAAATATATAATACCAGTACTACTTTCTATAATAAGAAAAAGCAAAAAAGGAAATAAATGGAAATAACTGCTTATGTTGTTGCACTAACTTGTATACATTATGTAAATCAACACATTTCCATGCATCACAATATTAATCAGAAAAATGATTGCCTGTGTGTGCGGCATTATAACAGGTGACTCATGGTTGATAAAATATGAGTTCTTCAGGTGTGCTGGTCAAGGGGATGGTTTAAAATATTTATTTTATTGTAAACTAGAAAACTGTCTATATATATATGACAGTTTTCTATCTTTTTTAAATCTCTTCTAATTAATGGAACAGTGATGAAGGCTGTCTTCATGCTGTTGAATGCTAATCTCTTCATGGAGTATCTTCAAAGGTTTATTACCTAGAATTTTATTGGGACTTTGGAATTCTTACAGGTAATTACTCTGTATCATCATCATATTTGGAATTATGTTAGACTGCTGAGTTGCCTTCCGAGACATTTGCTGGTGACTCTTTTAGTCAGCTGATGCACTTATGAGCAGATGCTGGAAACATGTTACCAAACTACCAGGGAACCTTGAAGCCTAGCAGAACCCAGATAAACGCACAAATCATTGCTAAACAGTTGGCCCCATTACCGGGGAACTAGGCCAGGATACTCGTGGCATAATAACCACTACAGCGTCCTGTAGTGTTTATAGCGTTTTGAGTAACCTGTCATGTTCTCGATCAGGTCAGATAGAAGACGATTGCCAGATTTAACAGAAGTGACTTTATTCGTAGCTTTTGACATTATAACAGTATTTTTAGCAGAATAAATAATAAGCATATAGCATTTTTTTTTTTGCCATGAAAACGACATTCATCTGTGAGAGCAATTGCCAATAACAATACTATATTTATATATATTTTTACACCCATCATAGTTAAAGTTTGTTGGATCAAGTATATTTTATCACCAAAGCTATTATAAAAGCACATACCGGTAGCTACATCACTTGCACAAAAATGTGATGCCCTCAGTGGTGTTGCCAATATGGGTTTAGAAATAGCTAGTTTTCTGAAACAGTTTGTTTATTTCCTTAAAACATTTTGATATTAGATAAGACTATAAATTAAACTCTGTGCTTTTTTTTTTATTTGGCCGTGTAACAGTGTATTCCCAATCAGTTGTACGGTGTCAAATTATCTTTGTATGTGGAGTCTTTCCAATTAATTTTTACATTCTGGACCTGTAATTGAAACCTGTCATCCTTGACCTAAATATAATTAACTGGATTTGAATCCAAAACACTTTGTGCTTTACAATAACACATATATGCTTCCTGCTTTGAGACAGTGGCAGTTCCTTATTAAAGGCGTCATTTAAAAAAAAAAAAATTAGAAAAGCACAAGGAAAAAAAAAATTGAAATATTGAAATAGAGTGAAATAGTGTTGCGGAAGTAACAAAGATGTGACTTTCAACATCTCTGGAGACAAACACTTGTAGAAAGTTGTCAGATTGGATTAAAGAAGCTATTGGCAACAATCAGAGTTGACATTGTTATATCAGAGGTTAGCATAATTAGTGAAGTGATTAACGACAAAAGAAATGCAGTGTAATGCTTGGGGATCAATTTTCCATTTAAAATACTAGCGCCATTATTTAAACTTACATGTGGTTTAGTTAATTATCTGTTTTACAATATTGAAAAGCTGGATTTCTCAAGGCACGCAAGCTGTTCTGTCCCATCTGCAGTCCAGCTATTAAAAATGTGATTTGCACTGACTCCAAGCAGACTGTTTTTACCCTAGAAAGATCTACTGAGCAGGTGTTCATATAATATTACTTTGCAGTACAGTTAATATGACCCAACTGCAGACATTTCTTTTCTCTATTCGGTTCTCCTTAGAGTATATGCAACTGTTGTATGCATAAGGCATTGTGTTCCTTAGCTAGACGCAGAGTGCCCACTGTAGAGAGAGATTATTACCACTCCTAAGCCAATTGATTTGCTTTTAAACCTCATTTGTGTGTGAGCTTTATTTACGCCACTTTTTCCTCTGATCCTTGAATCTCTTCTTATTCAGACTTCTGTTTGTCATCAGAAATATCTTGAGAGCATTTTCATTCTTTCATGTAATTGGTCCTTTAATGTAAATGGCAAGGCTGGGCCCGTTGTTGATTTTTTCTCTCAAAGTGCCATTATTGAATTCTATAGCTATCAGTGAATTGGAATACTACTTGCTGGCATCCATCTCTTCTGTTGTATTTAAAGTACTATTGTAATTAATAATTTGACGAATGTAGAACACATTGGTGATTATTCACTTCGTGATTTATGCTTACTTAAGAGCAACTTGTGCTGTACGGCGTGCTTTAATGCTGTATTAAAGAAACACTGTTTTAGAGAATTCGGCTTCATGATCAAGGTATGTTTTTCTCCACATTCAGATCTTTTTTTAGTTCTTTTTTTTTTTTTTTCAATAACTGGTTTTTATTGCAAATTTTTGCATATACGTGATACGCAATTGGGATACAGAAAGAAAAGAGGGGAAAGGGGAAAAAATAACTTATACATTGCTTTGCACAATACACAGTTTACACATTGTTGCAAAGTAAGCTACATCTTCAACATTTCAGATCAAGGACTTGCTCAATCATCATGCTATATATATATCAATTTGCATATGGTCATTACTGACAGTGTCTGTAGCACTTTCAGGTGTTGAGGTGTGTGATCAAAGATCCTGGTGTAAATACCATTCTGGCTATTGCATAGTGCCGTTTTTATATTGTATTACAACATACTTATTTCTTTTGTTAGTCCTTGTCGTTTTGTAATAGACTCGGGCTATCTCTCTATCCTGGTACTTAAGGTGTTGCTACCTTATAGTTCGTATACTGGCTTTTGTATGTTGCTAACGCTTGGTGTATTGCTTTTGTCTACCAGGTTCAGTCTGCTCTCTGATCATGTTGCGGCCTAGCTGTGTCTGGATAGCTTATGTCGGGTGGAAGAAGGTCACATGACTATGCCTCCCTATGAGTGGTCAGGCGAGAGCGCATTCATGCGTTACTTTGGGATGTCCACCCTCTGCTTCTCCCGCCTACAGAAACTGTACATATGCATCTAATTAATAGATAAAATGTAACTAGAGGGGGTTAGAGAAAAAAGAAAAAGCAAACACATAAATCGAACTTTGCGCGTTAGTACCTGATGTGTACACAATGTGTACACGATGTGTACACAGATACGCAGGTGTCATCTGAGAGAGTGTGTTTCGAGCAGGCTATGTTTGGTCACATTTGTTGTTCTGAGTTTCATGTCTATCGTGCTGTGGTCTATAGACTGTGGGGGTTTTAAGTTGGGATCGACCGATTTATCGGTTTTACCGATATAATCGGCCGATATTCTGTATTTTTGGCAATATCGGTATGGCCAATTCAGATACCGATATTGCCGATAATACCTCTTAGGACCCCCTGGCTCATTACAAACCCGTCAGTCCTGGGGGGGGGAGGCAGCAAGCGTTTACTTACCTCCCAGCGGCTCCTCCAGCTCCCCAATTTAACTCTCGCGAGAACCGCGGCTGTCAGAGCGTTGCCACGGGTTACCATGGCAACGCTCTGCACGGTACGCTAGCCGCAAGAGTTACACTGGGGAGCTGGAGGAGCTGCTGGGAGGTAAGTAAACACTTGCTGCCAGCCCCCCCACAGCTCAGCCAATGCCACTGGACCACCAGGGACTGCTATATAAACAAAAATAAATAAAAAATCAATATAAAAATAATAATTATTTAATAAAAAATGCCCCCTCACACACACACTCCATTATATACACATACACTACACAAACTCATGGTGTATATAATATGTTTGCATAGTGTGTGTATATAATGCAGTGTGTTTGCATAGTGTGTGTATATAATGCAGCGTGTTTGCATAGTGTGTGTATATAATGCAGTTTGTTTGCATAGTGTGTTTATATAATGAACACTACATAAACACACTGCATTATATACACACACTATACAAACACACACACTCTGCATTATATAAACACACTACATTCACCATACACAAATACACACACACTCTGCATTCATTATATACACAAACACTACAGAAACACTTTGCTTTTAGTATATACAGCATTCACTTTACGCACACTACCCACACACTACACAAACACTCTGCTTTCATTATATACACACTACACTAATACACACTGCATCCACTACACATGCTAGACAAATACACACGGTCTCCACTACACAAACACACACTGCATCCACTACACTACACACACACTGCATCCACTTCACAAACACTACACAAACACACACTGCATCCACTACACACAGTACACAAACACACACAGCTCCCCTGTCTAAACACACTGCATCCACTACACGTGCATTTACCTTTAGAAATAGTTTTTATTTTCCAAAATGGTAACTGTACAGAATATCGACACATTATATCGGCTATCGGCCTGAAAGTTCACAGAATATTGGTATCGGCTCTAAAAAAATCAATATTGGTCGATCCCTAGTTTTAAGGTCAATCTGTTATTAGTCCAACCAGTCCACTTTAGTGCGTGCATCTCCTCTTTGCCTCTGAGCCTGTATGCCATAAGTTCATATTCACATGTGAAATCTACTCTGTTCCACACTTCCGCGAATGAGGGTGCATTAGTTCCTTTCCAATGGCTCGCTATGCTGTTTTTTTCTGCCGTTAGTATATGTATGGCAACTACCTTTTGTGGTGTAGAGAAGATAGTTGGGGAGAGGGGAAGGAGGTAGCATTCTGGTGTAAATGGAATTGGTATCGGCATAATCCGTGCGAGGGCCTCCCCTATTTGTTGCCAATATGATCCCAATATCGCGCATTCCCAAAAGATGTGTTTGAGGAACCTGCGTGTAGGCTGCACCGCCAGCACTTGGGAGAAACACTATGGTACATGTGTGCCAGCCGAGTTGGGAACAAGTACCACCTCATTAGCAGTTTGCAATATGCTTCCCAATGGGACAAACTATGCGAGGATACCCTGGTGGTTTGGATGGCTTGAAGCCAGAGTGGAGTGGGGATAGAAGTATCAAGTTCCTTCTCCCACTGATCCATGTATGTGTGTTTGGCCATTGGCTCTACGTCATTTATGGCGGTATAGCACAGCGAGAGTGGCTTAGTTTTTGTACTCTTGCCTATACAGTGTCGTCCAAAGAGAGTTGGGACTCTTCGTAGTGATGTATATTGTGTGGATGTGTTATATGTTTTAGTTTAATGTAGGTAAAGATGTCTCTTGCTGGTAGAGCAAATTCTTTTTGTAGTTCTGGGAAGGGCTTAAGGCCTTGTGGTGTGAATAGGTGGCGTATAGATTTATCTCATCTTTGTATCTAGGGTGTTATGGGTATGCCGTGTGATAGTGCCGAAAGGATATTTGTGGGAGCAAAAAATATGAGATTGTCCACTCCTCTGAGTGTGCGGGCCCATCTCAGCCAGCTGCGTATCAAGAAACGCGTACTCGGCAGAGGTCTGTGCTTTTTAGTGTCCCATTTTATATATGACCTCAGTATGTGTTCCAGTTTGTTTGGGTGTAAGCATGCATCCTCTAGGTGCAGCCAAATCAGAAGCTTGACATTTTACAGGATCCCCAGTCCCTGTGCTAATATCGCTGCTTTATAATAGGACTTCACGTCAGGAATACCCAAGCCTCCTTTTAATGGTGTTTGCCAGGTTAGGCGTCTAGCTATCCTCGGAGGTTCCCCAAATATATGCGTTAAAGATAGATTGAAACCTCTTCAGGGTTTTGTCTGGTAGCTCTATAGAAAAAGGTATAATACGTGGGGTAGCGCCATCATCTTCGTGGTGTGTATCCTTCCTAGCCATGACACCTCCAAACCCTGCCATGTATCTAATTGGGTCTGTAGTTTGTGGATTAAAGGCCTGTGGTTCTCCTGCATTAGTTGTGCGTCTGATTTTGCCAGCTTAATGCCAAGATATGGGATGAGAGTCTTTTAAGGATTGTACTGCATTGGTGGGGAGGCCGATGGGTAATGCTTGGGTTTTTGTGAGGTTATTTTTGTAGTATGAGATCCCCCCCCATATTGTGACAGGAATTCCATCAGATTTGGAATGGAGGTGTGCGGGTGAGACAGGTAGAGCAGGACATCGTCCGCAATTAGTGCAATTTTTTGGACCCAGGCTGGAGTGTCTAGATCCCTAATACCCGGGTGGGTCTTTATGCGGTTGATGACTGGTTCGAAACTTAGAATAAATAAGAGAGGCAAAAGTGGGCATCCCTGGCAAGTGCAACTCCAAAACTTATATCAAACGACTTGGATAAAAATCCAGAGTTGAAGACTCTTGCCGATGGAGCTTGGTAGAGGGCCATAATTCCCCCCAAGGTGGAGGCTTGGAAACCCAATTTTGTGAGCGTTAGCTTAATATAGTCCCAGTTCAGGCAGTCAAGCGCTTTTTCAGCGTCGAGCGCCAGAACGGCTCTTCCCTGTTTGCTAATCCTAGTCCAGTTGATTAAATTTATAAATTGTCTGGTGGTGTCACCTGCCTGCCTGCCCGGTACAAAGCCTGCTTGTTTCTCCGACACCAAACCTGCTAGAAGGGGTTTGAATCTTGATGCCCACAATTTTGCATAGAGTTTTGTGCCTGCATTTAATAGGGATATGGTTCTGAGGTTTTCGCTGTCAGTGGGTGGTTTGCCTGGCTTGGGAAGTGTTACCAAGTGCGCCTCCAACATTTCTTTAGGCATAGAGCCCAAGGTTTTAATGCCATTGAAAAGCATAGTGAGGCAAGGGGTCAGGGTTGGCTCTAATTTGTGGTAATAGTGCCTGTGGCCTTGTGTTTTGGCAAAGAGTGTATTGCACATTTAACTTTGTCTTCCATAAATGGGGATTCAAGCGACATGCTCTGGTGTTGGTCAAGGTGGGGTAGCGTCGTGCTCCCCAGAAAAGTGTGTATGTCGTTTAGGGACGGGTAGGGTGATTTCTGGTCGTCTTTTAGGTTGTAAAGGTTGTGGTAATACTGCGCTAATTCATTGACAATGTCCGCTGGGTTATATAATTTACCTTTAGAGGGTGAGTTGATGAAGGGCATTTTAGATTGGAGTTGCTTAATCTTAAGTTTATTTGCTAGTAGTCTGCCTGCCTTGTTTCCCTGAGTGTAATATGTCAATTTCAGGGACCTCACCATCTGTTTAGTTGTGGTTAGGGAGAGGGAATGCAGCGTGCTCTGCAGTTCCCCAATACGTTTGGTAAGTGTTTTTGACGGTTTTGATTTATTCTGTGCCTCCAACTCAGTGTATTCCTTCATAAGTGTGTTTTGTGCATCTACTTGGATTTTCTTATGTTTTGAACCCTCCCTGATTAGAACCCCTCTTATCACCGCCTTGTGTGCTACCCAAACCATGCTGATGGAGATCTCATCTGAGGTGTTTTCTTTAAAGTACTCAGAGGCCTCCCTAGTCACTGCGGCCAGCACCGGGGCTCTGTCCAACAGCCCTTCGTTAAGCCTCCACTTTCCCCTTCCCCTATCTGGGTATAGTGATGCGAGCGTGACCACGACTGGTGCGTGGTCTGACCAGGTCCTCATCCCTATGGACACCTCTGTTACATTTGGTAAGGTCGTGGCATCTACTATGCAGAGGTCTATATGTGAGTAAGTCATATGAACGGGGGAGAAGTACGTATAATCTTTGTCTTTGGGATATGTGGAGGGCCATGTGTCAAACAGGTTATGTTCAAAGAGTAAGTTGGAAAAAAGAGTTCCTTTGGTACTTGATTGTGCTGTAGGGTGTTTATTCTGTTCTCTTTTTATATCTAACTCGGAATTCAGTGCGCAGTTAATGTCGCCACAGATAATGACATGTCCCTGTTTCAGGGAGGCAACTTTTTTCAGAGCTTTGCAAATAAAGGTGATTTGGTTTTCATTAGGAGCGTAGAGGGACACCACGGTAACTAGAAAGCTGTTCAGGGATCCCACCAAAACCAGCAGCCTTCCCAATGTATCTGTATATTGCTTAATTTCCTGGAAGACCCAATCCGTGTGGAATAAGATGGAGACCCCTTTAGATTTACTGAGTAGGCGTGGAGCGCTTGGGGATATTTTTTCGTGTAGAGTTGGGGTGGCTTACGTGAGCATAGGTGGGTTTCTTTTTTTATGTATATTTCCATTTGAGAGGACATATGTATGTATAATATTTTTTATTAACACTATACACTTTATGTGCACTTTGTATCACTTTGCACTTTATTACATTGTTTGCACTGGTGGCACTTTGTACAATTGGGTCTTAAAGACACAGCACACCTTATTATTCTAATTACATATGATTTAAACACAAATTTATGTAATCATTTTTGAAAATGTTCTTATACACCTGGCATAGTAAGGTTTTACATCTATGGAATTGTCACAATTTATGCGTTCAAAAGACAGCTTCCAAAACCCGCTTGCGGCTTAAAATAGCTGACTTCGCCAACCAGCTTAAAGTACACTGGTTATGATTGGACTTATGTTGTAGGGAATCCCCTTAATAGGAGACTGAGGTGAAGATGAATAAATGCACCATAAATAAATGTAAGGTTTCACACCTTGCCAGTGTGACACAGCTAGATGTTTGGCTTCACAGGAAGGAATCTAATTTGCTCCTTTTACTGTGATCTTACAAATGGCACATTTACTGTAGGCCAAAGGATGCCGTTCAGTTCTGCATTCAGCCATACCACCTCCAATGGGCAACTGTTTCCTGCATCACCTAGACCAGTGATGGCGAACCTTTTTGAGCCCGAGTGCCCAAACCGCAATGAATGCCAACTTTTTTTTCCCTCAAAGTGCCAACACGGCAATTAAACCTAAATACTTAGGTTTAAGTTTAGAAAAAAACAACTCGTACTGTTGTCCGAACTAATTAACATCTTTTGTTTTAAAAGAACAACACAACAGAGAGTTCAATGATACAAATTTTAAATAATGATATAAATAATAGATAAAATTAAGCTCATATTTATTAGTATCTCACAGACTGCTGAATACAGTCATAGACTGATGAATACATACACACCGACACACACACAGACTGCTGAATACATACACACAGTCCGCTGAATACACACACAAACATACACATAGACTGCTGAATACATACAGAATTCTGAATACATACACTGCTGAAAACACATACAGACTGTTGAATATACACACACACAAAATGCCAAGTACACACAGACTGCTGAATACATACACACAGTCTGCACACAGAATACTGAATACATTCTCACACACACACAGGTGCCTACTCTGTATTGCTGCCGACCGGCGCCAGCAGCCCCCTCCCCCGGCGACCTATGGCCGCGTGCCCATAGAGAGGGCTTGGAGTGCCACAGGTTCACCATCACTGACCTAGACACATCTATTATTTAACAATCTTATTTTTAGTAAAACAATGGATTATACTTGCTATCCTTGGCACTGATGTTCTCATATTCCACTTTTTTTGCCACTGTACTAACTCTTCAGAGATGTTTCTCTATTTTAGGAAACACTCTTCTCTAATTCATTGGTGTCATGTCTTGAATTAAACCTCTGTGTATAATACTGTATACACTCAGCATGTATAACTTAGAGGGATCTTGGACAGCCAAGAGATTCCACCTTTAGTACCATTAAGAGAGAGGGACACCATTATAGCTGCATATAGTCACTGCATTCAGGGAGTCCTCAAAAGTGGAACTATGCATCCTAGCCAAACAATGAAAATGTTTCATGTGGTGCTTAGTGACCTAAAACTGTGAGACACTAATGCTATAGGTTGGTATTTTGAAAGTTTGAAATGCATGCTCTCGTTGTTCCATAACAACGTGGTAAAACAAATTTGTGCATCGTTTCACCTTAGAGACTTGAACACAAATTGTTTTTTTGTTTTTTTTTTAAGTTTAGTAATTTATTTTCTTTTAAAACTATTCCAAACTTTTTTTTTATTTTATTTAACTAAATGGCTCACCAGTATAGAAACATAAAATATTTTTTAAAGTAATTTTTCAAATGCATTGCGTTTTCGATTGCAACAATTAGTGTTGAATATTTTAACAACAAAGACATTATTTTCTTTGACAAAAAAGCAGCCTTTACTGTAATTTTATGTTAAGAAAAGTTTGAGCTGTAATTATCAATAATACACAGCAGTAATTAAAATAAAGTTTATAGATGTAATACAGTATTCTTTTCACAGAGTTCAGGTCCTATTTAAGCCTTGCAACAAAATCAAAGAATATTATACAAAAACTTAGAGGAACTCAGTAGCTCAGGTCTCAAAATAGTTTTTGCTCACTTGCTATTACAGAGAGAACATATTCCAAGGCATATGAGACTAATTCCAGGCATAATGGTGGTCCAGAACCAAAATGCACCTCCCACCTTTACCCCCTTACCCGGAGTCTGCGAGTGGCCCCAAGGACAGTACAGTAATGAATAGGAGGAAGAGAGTATTGAGTGTCCCTCACCACTGCTGCAGCCCCTAAGTTAATTGTATTTACTCCATCCATTGTAAGTAATCCATCCATGGCTCCCAAACTTTTTTTAATTTGGATTCTGAGTTCCGCACCTTGGCTGTCAGCTCATCCATGACGTGGTTGTCTTTAATTTTCCCAATTATCTCATGTATGGTGGGGACTTCAATTTTGAGCCATGCCCCTGCTAGTGCTCTCCGTGCTGCCAAAGCTATTAGAGTCAGTAATTTATTTGTGGGTCTGGGCATGTCTTCTATGAGGTGCAATAGGAGGAATGTCCATGGGGTCAAGGTTATAGGCATCTGCAGTACCTTGGAGGTTAGGTCCCTAATTCCCTTCTTGAAACTATGCAGCTTGGGGCAGTCCCACCACATGTGGAAGAAGGTTCCCTCTTGGCCGCACATTCTCCAGCTTAAATCTTTTGGGTTTTGAACTACTCTGTGTAAGAAAACTGGGATGGCATGCCACCAGAACATTATCTTATACATTTGTTCTTGTGATAGGACACATACGGAGACCTTGGATGCGGTTTCCCAGATTTCCTGCCACTCTATGCCTTCAAGGATTTCTCCTATATCAGCTTCCCATTTATCTATATAGGTCATGTCTCCCCACACTTAGGGTTCTCGGCCAAGATGTCTGTATAGAAGGGAGATGAGGCCTTTGTGGTATTTTCCATCATTGCAGAGGTGTTTAAACATGGTAGGGGTCCTTGTTGCCGCTTCCTTAACCCCTGGGGAGTGTGCAAAGTCTTGTATTTGTATGTAACGGAAAAAATCGGAGGGAGTGAGTGGAGTCTCCTGTCGTAAGCGTTTGAAGCCAAGTATAGTGTTCCCTTGCCACAGGTGGTGGAATCTCTGGAGTCCTGCCCTTTCTAAATTTTTAAATTCCTGCAATCTCATGCCCGGCAAAAACTGCCTATTACCGTATACAGGTGTCATGGGGGAGGGAGTGTTTGCTAGATTCGATTTCTCCCTTGTGTGGTCTCATAGGTCTAGGGAATTGAGAATGGATGGGCAGGCTGTCCTTAATAGGGCCAGAGAGGGCCTGTTAAGTCACATGTATAGGTCGGGAATTTTGTATTTCATTAATCCCGCCTCTATGTCTACCCACCTATGTTCACCTTGAGGTGTGTGCCATAGTTTTGCAGTGTTATAGTACAGTAGGAAATTCGGTAGGCCCAGCCCCCTCTGTCTGTACGGCGGTATAGTAGGTGTCTTGCTATTCTTTGAAGGATTACCCTTTTAACTTGGGGAGAGCCAAGTTAATGCATTGCAAAAAAACATAGAACACGATAACAGCTTATAGAAACTCAGTAGCTTGCCCTCTGGTAAATCCCCACTCAGGTCTCAAAATATTTTTTGTATGTATGTATGTGTATGTATTTTGCCTCTCCAAGTCACAGGTGCCTTATTCCAGGGCCCTATTTAAATCTTGCAGAGAGCCCCAAGAGTATGGGTGTCCTATGTTAGTGGGTTAATTTCTTGAGCAGTAATTAGGTTTTGTGATGAGGTTTATTAGTAAGTTCTCCAATACATGTATCTGATGCAACATTTGCATGTGTATTCTAATTAGGGCACTAATTATTTTAAAGCATTTATACACCAGTGTATGATCGTCATTGATTACGACATAGTTTATGATATGTTTTATTGTATGGAGTGTAAATAATATCAGCATCATCGGGGGGTTGATTATTTTGAATGTGTTTTTAAAATGTTTGCTTCAGCTTGCAATGATGATCAATAATTTAGAATGACAGTCTTCACCCAGATGGATATTCATATAGGTCACTGTGATGCAGTCCCTTGTTTGTCAATTTTATTAGATCATAAAATTGCAAAGCATTGTAATAGACAATAGCCGTGTGCTAACTAGAGATCACATACATGAAAATGTTCTTCCGGAATCAGGAGAAGGAACGAAGGTAAAGTTCCAGAATGAAAGCAGTCCTGTAGGCTGAAAGTTTCTCACCTGGGCGTAAGAATATCTAGTGGCTGACAGAAATATGTAGAAAATGGGCAGTAAAAAAATAAATAAATAAACTGTGTTGCTTAGTTAATGCTTATTTAACCGCCTGCATGTCATTGTGAATGCATATGCAATTTCTCATTACTTACCCATGGAATTGATGTTTGTGTCAAGGGACAAGCTAGCTGCATTACTATGGCAGACGCTGAGCAAGGCACTTGCCTGAGCATCCAGAACTGCTGTTGACAACCGAAAGTAGGACCTCGATACACAGGATAATAGCCACACAACTCTGTGTGGCCCTGGCTAGTTATTACTTGCATCATAAATTCAACGAATTGATATGAAAGTAGCCCTTAATATCCTGTTTAACTGTTGCAGGAGAGCAGACATTCATTAAACAGGATTAACTGCGGTTTTCCTTCCAAACTCTGGAACAGTTTGGTTATAGTACGAGCATGACGGGGGAAATCAAGCATAGCTGGATAATAAACATGACTAAGCCACAAGTAATCCTTTTGTTAATCTGTAAAGCTGGACTGATTTTAACACTTGGCTTTGGTACTGAGTATTATAGGTGGTTCCATGTACATCATGACAGCCCTGTTGAAAAATAAGGATGTTTAACCACAAATCAATTCTTCAATCATATTGCTTACTTCTGAAGGTGACCTTGTTTGGAATGCTCAGTTTAAAAATTATCCAAACTTTTCATAACGTATGAATAAGGAATATCAATAATAAGGAATATAACACTATCATTACTATACACTTTACAAACAGTCCCAATTAAGCTACCAGTTAGTTTCTTCTCCATAATCAAGTGGACATTGACATCCTTTATCTGGTCACAATTCAAGCCTAGACTACCACAAAAACTCTTAATTCAACCAACGGAGAAAAGGGGAATGGGCATTCCGGACATAGAAACATATTAGAAAGCAGTGCACTTGTCCCGGATCTACGAGTGGACGAGTGGATCTACGAGTGGACGAATATCACAGCAGTGGGTACTCATAGAAAGTGAACAATGTCTAGTACCTCTTGTTACACTCCCGTGGCACAAATTGAACACTGCACTTCTCAAACACAAACAACACCCGCTTATATTAACCACTCTGCAGACATGGTCAAAAATAACTATTAACACAAATATGGCCCCTTATCCATCGCCACTATATCATATTTCACATAACCCACTACTACAATCAGGTATCACAGGTAGAATTTACGAGCTACACCGGGGGGCCATACACATTACGCTCCAGGGCATGATTAACCCCTTAAGGACGGAGCCAAATGTACACGTTGTGAACAAAACAAAATGTAAACAAAACCTGGCATTTGCGCTACATGTCTGTCCAACCGTAATTCACCTCTTTCATAGTAAGTTCACCCACCCTTATATCATTTTATTCAGGGGAAACGGGGCTTTCATTTAATATCAAATATTTAGCTATGAAACATAATTTTATATGAAAAAAAAATGGGAGAAAATAAAAAATAAATATTTTTTTAGTTCTACATGACATTTTAACTGTCAATGTCATAATACTGTTTGCTTTTACTGCAATAAAATACACTTATTTGTATTCAGCAAAGTCTCACGTGTAAGACAGTACCCCCTATGTACAGGTTTTATGGCGTTTTGGGAAGTTACAGGGTCAAATATAACATGTTACATTTGAAATTGAAATTCGCCAGATTGGTTATGTTGCCTTTGAGACTGTATAGTAGCCCAGGAATGAAATTTACACCCATAATGGCATACCATTTGCAATAGTAGACAACCCAATGTATTGCAAATGGGGTATGTCCAGTCTTTTTTAGTAGCCATTTGGCCACAAACTAAATGTATGTTTTTATTTATATATAGGTATATAGTGATATATACATATATATTTATCTATATAGATATATTATTTTGTTCTAAATGTATTTTGATATAAATATATATTAATATCACAATACAGTTAGAACAAAATAACACACATCTATATATTTTTTCATTATTTATTTTTAGTTATTTTTTAATTTTATTTTTAAACGTATTTACATATTAATTTTTTTATATTGTATATAAATATATATAACAATAATTATATATATATATATATATAATTATATATATATATTATATATTTAATCAGTATCAGTCTAGGTGTAATTTGATGTTAATATATATATATATATATATATATATATATATATATATATATATATATATATATATATATATATATTAATAGTAAAATACACCTAGACAGTGTATGTGTGTGTATGTATATGTGTATATATATATATATATATATATATATATATATATATATATATATATATATATATATATATATATGATCTAAGTATATAATTTATATTTTTCCACTTTTTAATTTTATTTTATTTCCAGCCAGCAGGGGGGGCTACCTGTCATTACAGGCAGTCCCCCTGCTGGCAATGCAGCAGCCAGCTATCCCGGGCATGTGATTGTGAGGTCCTTGCACCTGGGAGTCCCCCCAACCGCGATCGCCGGCGTGGGATTGCCGGCGACCGGGTAAGTAAGAAAAAAACAGAGGGCGTACTATTACGCCCGGCGGCGTTTAGAGCCGCCTAAAATAGGGCGTAATAGTACGCCCTCCGGTCTTAAGGGGTTAAGGACAATTCACTAATAGCACTGCATGATCTCACTCTCGGCAAACCACCTACAAGTATGCAACAATTACATTATTCACAAGTGAAATATTTCATGGGGAGCCAGAAGCTGCTGCCAGGGGGAAATAGGAAACTGACAACTTTTGAACGGCTGTGTAAAACGCACCCTTTAAAACAAAAAATTTTTTTATCTACAATGTATAAACTACTGTTATATTCCAACACAAATGACACACCGGGGTTCACTTCCAAGTGGACTAGAGAAATTAATATAGACATTTCAGGAGAGCAATGGAAGCACATTTTTATTAGAACCCACAAAATGTCCATTGCAACCACCAATCAGGAAAGCAACTATAAACGCCTGACCTGCTGGCACTACACGCCCTCCAAACTAGGCAAAATGTTCACAGGAACACAAAATATTTGCTGGAGATGCGGGCAGGGGGAGGCAATCCGACACACATCTGGTGGCAATGCCCTAAAATTAAACATTTTTGGATTCGCATATACAAACTCTTACCGACCATTATGCATAAACAGATACCCTTCACACCCGAACATTTATTATTTATGCTGCCACTCCATGATTTCAATAAAAAGGAAAACTACCTGACATCCCAATTGCTCATGGCGGCAAATCACCTTATTCCAGTATACTGGAAAGAGGAAAAGATCCCCTCTATCAGGGAATGTATCAACAGGGTAGAAAGTATTAAACAGATGGAAAGTATAACATATACCTTATCAAAAAACTACATAACATTCACTCAGATATGGAAACCCTGTTCAATTTACTTAGGGAGAGCGAAGTGAGACCTGGGCAAAAGTAACAAAACTAGTACTTGGTCCTGAGGACTACACAAATATCACATGTACAGCTCTTAAAGAGCAAGTATGTGCAGCATAATTTACACTATGTATACTGCAGTATATAAAACGTTCTGGGAGAAATACATAATGTTCAATATTCGTCATCAATTGTATAATGATTTTTCAATACTCAATATTTGTCATTACCTGTATAATGATTATCACTATATCTTGAAAATGTTATGCAACATTACTTGTTGAAGTCACATTGTCTATGTTTAAGATGTAATTATTGTACACACAACTATTGTTATGGAACTTGAAAATCAATAAAAAAATATAAAAAAAAATAAAAATTCCAAAAAACACCCCATCATTAATTATAGCAATGTGGGATAACAATGGTTTTATATAGCCATTAAACTAAAATTGACAACACTTCAACACAGTGTTTTTTTTTATTTTTTTATTTGATGGCTTGAAAAAAAAAAACCTCTTTGTGCCGAAACATGGCCAAATTTAGTTTGATGGCTGAATAAAACCCCCATTGTACCGCATTGACTTGTGCCAGGGGGTCAGTTATTACATGAATATATTAGTCTCGTGAACAAAGTCTGTTCCACTGGCACAGGTACCAAAGATTCAGGATTCAATTGTGTGCTATACGCTATTTATTTTATCCAAATGGTAATATCCATACTCATGCCAACAGATTTAACCACTGTTTGGTCGTGTTTAAACCACAACTAATCTGGTTACCACCCTCTAAGTGATAATTCAGAGCTTATTTATGTAGTAACATTTATACTATTACATATACTGAATAGAATTTTACCTCCATAAACCTTTAATAAACTATGCATCAGACCATTTTGATAACCTTTATTTCACATCCATGAAAGGGAACATAAACCCTGATAGATTAAAGGAACACTTCCAGTACCATAACCATTTGAGTCTACAATAAAAGGAGTGTGTGGTAGGTTGCTCTGGTCTAAGCAGGGCTGTGCTCTT
This sequence comes from Pelobates cultripes, assembly GCA_933207985.1. NCBI lineage: Eukaryota > Metazoa > Chordata > Amphibia > Anura > Pelobatidae > Pelobates > Pelobates cultripes. The sequence goes on from OW240913.1 coordinate 279,034,569, forward strand.
TGGCTCAGAGCCATCAGCCGGTGAGACCGGTTATAGATTGGCCAGGCTCTACGAAGACATTTACCTGCAGGATCAGACTTGATGCAGCGGGGCAACCTGGGCTCTCTGGTAACTTGTCACATAGTTAAAAAAAAAATAAAAAAAAATCATGGATTGCACTGGCAGATATCTTTGGCACTTGAGGCACCATGAACACTAAATTGGGCTCATGCGTGGAGTGTTCTTTTAAACTATGCCATGAAATTAATTGTAAAAAAAAAAATAAGAATATTGTAATTTGAAATTACTTGGTATGCAGTAGAACTGGGTAGCCTTCAGCCTTGAGGTTTTGCCAGCATTATGGGAGATGTAGTTACCGTAAAATCTGGTGTGTCGGCGGTTGCCTGTTCTTTATGTAGAATTTGACACTTGTACAATATTAATGTCAGTTTGACCACACTTGATTGCGTTGCTGATGGTGCATAGAGTGTCCTTTCCCAATTGTGATTGCATTTTAAAATCATTTAAGGCACACTTTTTTTCTGGCAGGTTCTCCCAAGAGATTTAATGATTTATGCTGTTTGTTTTTTTTTACTTTTTTGAAATTGGTATGTTTATTGTGTATGTACGTATCACAAGGTAGATACTGAATTCTCTGTATTCTCTTAAAATGTATTCACTTAATGTGAGGGTTTATGTAAATGTCCTTGCATAGTTACAAAAGAGAGATAAAGACCATCTTCTCAATACTATCTCAAATTGCTTTTGAAGCTATAGCAATGTTAAATGCAACTTCAAATGTACATTTAATGAGAAGTTCATAATTCAAACTTACCTAATTATTTTTGATTTCAAAGAGCAAGTCAGACTTGTACAATACTTCAAATTCCAGAGAGACCCATAGATTTGATTTTAAGTTTAATGTTCTAGTGCCACTAAAGTGATTAAACATGTTCTTTATTCTTTTTGAATAGTGGATAAGTAGCCAGACATGGATTTTATTTAAATAGTGTTCAATGTCTTTACAGGGAAATCATTGTAAGGTGTATTGTTAAAGCATTTTTGCGGACATTTACTAAGCCGTTTTTCTCGGTTTTGTTAGAATTTAATCAGCTCTCTATTTGAAAGAACTGCCAGTACTTTGCTTTCAGTTCCAAAAATAAATGTGAATGACAGTCAATTAAACTCTCCAATTTTTCTATCAGCAATTGATAAATTGCAACCCTCTAAAATTTGAATAATGTTTAAGGTCTTGTGCGGTCTTTGGAAAATTAAAAAAAAAGGGTGAAAAAAAAAAGATTTTAAATGGAAATCTACAAGTGTCAAAAACTTCCAGCATTTTAGTCACCTTTGTTGTATATTCATTTTATTTATTATATAAATAGTTGTTTATAAAAGTTTGCATACCCTTGGAGAATTGGTAATATATATATACCATTTTTAAAGAAAACATGAGTGAGCAGGTAAAACACATTTCTTTTATTTATGTTCAACTTTACGCTCCAGCAGAATGGCACAATCATAAATCAAAACATGGCAACAAAGAAAAAAATGACATGACCCCTGTACATACTCTTAGTTTGTAATACTGTGTACTGCCCCCTTTAGCATCAATGATAGCGTGAAATCTTTTGTAATAGTTGTCTATAAGGCCGCTAATTTTTGCAGGTGCTATAGCTGCCCATTCGCCTTTGCAAAATGCCTCCAGGTCATGCGAAGTCTTTGATCGTCTTGCATGAACCACACATTTAAGATCTCTCGAGAGTGGCGATGTCTCTAGAGTGGCTCGATGATATTAAGGTCAGGGGACTGTATTGGCCACTCCAGAGCCTTCACCTTTTTCTGCTGTAACCACTGGAGGGTCACTTGGCCTTGTGCCGAAGAATGCAAATTGTGTGCCAGTATTTTCTGATATGTTGCTTTCATCGTGCCATCAATTTTCACAAGATTCCCCATGCCTTTAAGCGCACACCCCGCCCCTATAAAGTCAATTTTTCTTCCACAAAACATTTGGTTGACACAGTCAACTTTAAAGGAACAATGTAGTGTTAAAAATACAAGTCTATATTACTGTTAAGTGTCACTACTCTTTTTCAGGCTACACTCTCCCAGTTTGTCATATCAATTAAAAAAATGGATTTACTTACCGTTGGCGCTGTCTGTCTTCTGTGATGTCACAGAGGAAGCACTGCAATGGTCCTCTGCGATGGTCCAATCCAGTACTCCTAATAGCGGAGAATTGGGGACCTAATGTGCATGCACTGCAAGCGATGCACACATTCAAACTTCCCATAGGATTGAATTGAATCAATACTTTCATATGGAGCTTCCATGTCATGTGATCGTGTTTTACTCTGCCAGTGCAGCTGAATCGGTTCTAGTGCCTGTCATATTGACAGCCACATGTAGACTTAAACCTACACTGCAAACATTGCAGTTTCTCAAAGGTTGACATGGACACTGCACCCAGACTGCTTCATTGCGATGCATTGATCTGGGTGACTATAGTGTTTCTTTAAGATAGATTTAATTGTACTTTTAATCAAAATTGCAAGTATCGGTTTACGTTTTAAGGTATATTATGTTAAAGGTTGCCCCTTCGTCTCCATGATGGCAGCCATAATTTGATGACTGCGGGTTACCACTATAGCTGTAAATAACATTTACCACATTTCATAAACCCTAGTGGATAATAGCAAAACGTATTGACTAAACTTAAGAGGTAGAGTACATCGAACAAGTGCTGTGCTAGCACAGTGTTCTGTGAAACAAAAGACAGTTCTTTTTGCACATGTTAATGCTGAAATAAATGATTCAGAATATAGTGACAATCCCTTTAAAGTATATTTAATATGCGTAGTGCTTGACCAGTCCTGCCTCTATTTTACTGTGAATATACCATAGTACGTGTTCCTCTGATTAATTACATCTTGCCATGACCACATCGATAATAACATTAATTACATGCTTGCATTGGTGTAGAATTTTAATGTACAGATTTAAATGTTAGGCAAGGAAAGTATAGTTCATTCACAAAGCTATTGTGACACATTTTTATTCTTATTTAAATATGCACATTTCTGATGCTAATGTTTGTAGTTCTGACACGTAAAATACATATTTATTTGTTTTGTTGTCAGCAATGTAATGCTTCTAAATGTAACCTTCAGCTCGATTTAAAATGTAAATGTTTCTCTTCTACACTGTTCCCTGTAGGAATGATAAACCTGTAGCTTTCCTAATAATAATTCTAGCGCAGTTGAGAGGGAGAGAAGGTTACATGGGCTCAGAGAAATTTAGGTTGACAGCAAAAATATTTATAGTTAACCCATTTTTACTAAGCCATGGCCTCGTACAAATACTGGATTGAAATGTCTTCTGTGAGCGCCAATTCTTAAAGCATGGGTGACACTTGATATTCAAACCACTTTGTTGTCAACAGAAAAGAAGGGGTGAAACAACAAAACTAATACATCCAAAAAAACAAACAAAAAACATTTGTTAAAATAAAGTGATGGTTAAAGCAGAATATTTTTCAAAATATTATTTATCTCACAAATTTGAAATAATGTTTTGTCTTGCAGAATAGGGAACTGCAGGGTAGAAATTTAGAAACATACCGGTAATTCTCGTTTCCAAGAAGCTTGCAGTCTACTTACAAAACAAATGAGCTTTTAGTAGCTATGGTTATTTGGCTCCAGTTAATTATTATGGCATAAAATAGTCAATGCACTTCTCAATATACTCCTTTAAATTGTTATTACTTTTATATGCATGGAACTATTGCAGAAAGCATTTCTCAATGTGCTTTATGTTTTTTTTTTTTTTTGTTTTTTTTTAAATCTTATTTTCAAAGTGTTTGTGATAGTGTTTAAGGCAGCCCCCTATCATGCATTTTTTGTCTTTAGGTCTTCCTTGTCCCCATAATATTTTAATCCTAAAGGACGGAGACAATGGTTCAAGTTTGGAACCAAAGCTATGCTATGTGCTACCTGTTTGTTCTAACATATTGCAAGAGTTTTTGTTTAAGTGCCCCCATACACATTATATATTGTATTGTAAAGGGCATGTAGAGCTTCGTTTTTCTACCCTATACATATACCTAACACAACATTATGTGTAAATAAAAGGTGACCAGCTCTTGGGCCCCTCATGACAAATGGCAGTGGAAAATGCAGCCCAAGGCAAATGCCCTGTTAGCCTTGCAGTAAATACAGTGCTGCCATTAACACCACTCCCCTAATTCTGTACCAACTCTACTTCTTACCCTATGCTTGCACTAACTGTAACCATTTGTCTACCCTAACCGTAACCTTGTACCATCCCTAACCCTAAAACAGCATTAACCGTAACCCTAAGGAATACCCACTGTTAATATCAGTACTGACGTCAGCACATGAATTTCCTTGATAAAACAATACAGAATGGGATGTTACCGTAATCTCCTGGCTGCTTACAGAATTACAGGGATATCTGCTGTACCTGCCTATTACATTTGGTACTGACAGCTCGCAAAGCCCAACACTGATCATAATTTGCAGGGGTGCATGCAGGGACCCTGGAAAATCACTGTTGCTGAGCACAATAGCTCAGCCACTGTGTTCTCATCTGATTTAAAGGGAATCATTCAGCGCTACCTTTAAGGGCTGCATACAGCTCATTGATGAGTCTTGAGCCACTATAGGTGGCCCCAGCTGATAGAGGGTAGCCAGATCTCCCTGTTGTGAGCAGGAATTTAACCCAGAAAAGAATGCAGACCTTATAGTAATTTGGGCTTGTCCACACAACCAAGGGGTTTAAGCCCCTTCATTTTGACCAGGTCTGTCCAACCTGCGGCCCCCCAGATGTTGCTGAACTACAACTCCCATGATTCTTTCAATTAAAAAGATAGCCAGGGAATCATGGAAGTTGTAGTTCAGCAATATCTGGGGGGCCGCAGGTTGGACAGCCCTAATTTAGACCTTCAAATAATGTTAAAACACAACTTTGCATACTAATCATTAAAAAGTCTGAAGAAAATCCCCCCCAAAAAATTATATGCAAGGGTACAATTAAATGACAAGGTAATAAGTGTACTAATTACCAAAAGGTCTTCCCTAGGGGTCATATTGAGGTCATCCTAACCAGTGGTGTATTTTGGATTTGTGCTTCCTTAGGCAGGACGGTGCTTCCTGTTAAGCCTGCACTTTGACAAACGCACACACTCATTGACAGACACATACTCTCATATACACTGACAAACAATGACATACACACTCACTGATTTGACACACTGAAAGACAGACACACTATTACTCGATCACACGCTGGCAGACCCACACGCTGGCAGATGCACACGCTGGCAGACACACACACACACACTCACTGGCCAACACATACACACACTTACAGACAAATAGACACATTCACTTAGACACACACACATTTTCTCCCCAATTTGTTTTGTTTTTTTTAAATTTTAATTTAAATCCACCCTGCCTCCCTGGGAGAGCTGAATGGATTACTTACCTTCGGTCCAGTGGGGCTGCTGGGTTGACAGGTAGGGGGCGGACAGGCAGAGTAGGCGGCAAGGGAGCTCACCGCGCGCTGCTTAGTGAGGCCGAGAGCCGTCATATTCCGGCTTCATTAAGTGACGCGCGAGGGAGCTGAGAAGGAAGAGCTCAGATGAGCATGCTCCATTGCTGCCTGCCGCCTGCCGGGGCGGGGGGAGGGTGGCCAGCTCTTGAGACACCCAGGACACTAGGCAAACAAGCGATCTGCCTGGGCGTTTGGGGATGGCCTTTTTGCCGCCCCCCTGCAAAGTGCCGCCTAAGGCAAATGCCTTGTTTGCCTCGCAAAAGATGCATCACTGATCATAATATCAACTTCAAATTATATCCAAAACTGGTAATATCACAGGTAGTCAATAGAGGGCTCTAGTGATAGCCCTAATGGTTTTTAGCATAGAACAAATAAATGGCCAGTAGAGTACTTAAGGTGAATGTACCAAAAAGATACCAAATCCATACAGTTTACAAAATTATCAAATATGAAAGGCAAAAAATTTATGCCCAGAATTAACTGTTCCCTATCATAGCCCTGGCCATAAAGGCTACAAACTTGAAAAAAAGTACATTCTGCATATTTATCTTTGCATATTTATTAAACCAGGAGGAATTTATACACAGGGGATTATTTACCTGAAGCCCCACACTCACTCCGATAGCTGGCCACAACTAAGACTAAGAACCTAATCTCTCCGATAGTCTTACGCTACCCAAAATTACACAAAACCCAACTCAATTTTACATGTGCCAGATACAATAATATCTTCCACCCACAACCCTTTCTACTGATATAGTTTATCACAGATACTGCACCAAAAGAAAACTTGTGTGCGGTAACCACCAAGGGATTAAAGAAAATGCTTCATGTGGTTAACTTGCCTAGTAGGAGATGCTACATTCATGGTACTTCTGGGAAGCTTACACCTAAGTCCCCACTCCAACAAAAGACACACAAAGATATTTAGCTCACTGGGTTAAACAAACCTTTTCTGTACCCTGCAACATTTCCTCTAATTAAATTGCTGGGATACTAGACTAAGACAGCACAGGAGGCAATTGATGTAAAGTTTCATTTTTGAGAGCCCATCTCTTTATGACAAGCCTCTTAGAAACGGGTTAATCAAACCTCTAGACCAAAAAGACTTCTTAAATCTCCCAGAATGCACAGGAATCAATTTTGTTGGTTTCCAATAGCCCACCTTGTTAATTGTTGTGCACATAACTATATGTGAGCTAGTAACTTCTATCTTTCTGACTTGTTAGTATTTCTTCTCTCTGATAAACTTTACAGGCAGGAATATACTAAAGTAACACTCCAGGCACCAAAACAGCTTCCTATAATTTAAGTTGTTGTGGTGCCAAGAGGTCCCCGGAGGCACTCTTACCTCAAGGGTTAACCGTTCTTGAAACCGTCCCCAAAACTTGCCTCCAGCTGCGATCTCCACTTCCCTCTAAAATGTCACTTTCAGGGAGCGTTAAGCGCTGCTGGGCAAGGGCGCCACTGATTGGTTGACAGCAGTCAACTGATGCTCCCAGCTAATCAGTGACTCCCAATTCACAAAACTGGCTTGGAAAGAAGTGTACCTTTTCCAAGCCGGTTTTGTGAACTGGGAGCCACTACGTGGCGTACAGTAGCAGCTGACTGCTCTCAGACAATCAATGAAGTTTGAGAAGGGTTGAACTCTTGAGGTAAGAGTGCGTCCAGGGGCCTCCTGGCATCATAACAACTTTATTTAGATTAGGTTGTTTTGGTGCCTGGTGTGTCCCACTAATTTGAATGAAGTGAAAAAAGACTATATACAAGTCAGGAAATGAAAATTTACTTGCTGGCAGGACATGCTATCTAGGGATACGTGCCATTTGAAGAAAAATATTTTTCTGGTTAAAAATGTTTGCCACCTGTTTTCACTGTGTTTCGTATTTCTTATACATTGCATGAAGATTACACTGAACAAAGCATAGCTTCAACAAATTGGTTAAATAGCTTGGATTAGTTGTGTTTCACACCTTGCGAATATTATTATGCATTGCTAAATCTATTTAATTACAGCTTACTAATTAGTGTTGTGTCAAGGTACAGCTGCTAATTTCTGTGGCTCTGACATGGTTTGTTTCAAATTGATAACTGTTGCATCTGTAACATTTAGGCACAGTTTAGTTTATAAATTACGGTTGTTTGCATATTTAATGCTTTATGTGTTGGCTTGCTAAACTGATCTGTATGTAGCCTCACAGTCTATATATTATTAGAAATTGTATTCTTTCTTGTAAATGACTTAAAGGATCACTATAGTGTCAGGAAAACATTGAGCCGAAGTGGTCTGGGTGACTATAATGTCCCTTTAACATTTCAAATCCTATGGTACTAGTCAGGTCTCTAAAATTTACCCACCACTGAAGCCTCGAAAGTCATTTGCACCTTCACTAGTGAGGGCAAATAGTAAGTTTGAGCACTGCCTTTTATCACCATTCTCGTGATATACACACACATTTTTATATATCTATGTGTGTGTATATATATATATATATACACACACACACACACATATTAGGGATCGACAGATATTGTTTTTTTTAGAGCCGATAACGATAATCTGTGAACTTTCAGGCCGATTTCTAAAGGTAAATGCACAAAATATACATGCCACATGTAGATGTTGTCGGTAGATGCAGTGTGTATTTGTGTAGTGTGTATATATAGTGAATGCAGTGAGTGTGTAGTGTGTATATATAGTGAATGCAGAGTGTGTGTTTGTGTAGTGTGTATAGTGAATGCAGTGTTTGTGTAGTGTATGTACAGTGAATGTAGTGTGTGTGTATATAATGAATGCAGTGTGTTTGTAGTGTGCGTAAAGTGAATGTAGTGTGTGTGTATATAATGAATGCAGTGTGTTTGTAGTGTGCGTAAAGTGAATGTAGTGTGTGTGTATATAATGAATGCAGTGTTTGTAGTGTGTGTAAAGTGAATGCAGTGTGTATAGTGTGTGTGTGTGTATATAATGCAGTGTTTGTATAGTGTGCGTGTATATAATGCAGTGTTTGTGTATATAATGCAGTGTTTGTGTAGTGTTTGTGTATATAATGCAGTGTGTTTATGTAGTGTGTGTATATAATGAATGCTGTGTTTATGTAGTGTGTGTATATAATGAATGCAGTGTTTGTGTAGTGTGTGTGTGTATAATGAATGCAGTATTTGTGTAGTGTGTTTATATAATTAATGAATGCAGTGTTTGTGTAGTGTGTTTATATAATGAATGCAGTGTGTTTGTGTGGTGTGTTTATATAATGAATGCAGTGTGTGTATATATATATATATAGTGAATGCAGTGTGTTTGTGTAGTGTGTGTATATAATGAATGTGATGTGTTTGTGTAGTGTGTTTATATAATTAATGCAATGTGTTTGTGTAGCGTGTGTATAATGAATGCTGTGTGTGTGTGTGTTTCTGAAGGAATGTGGGGAGGAGGCATTTTTTTATTTTTTTATTTTATTTATAATATTTGTGTGTTTTGTTTTTTTTTGTCCCCCCTCCCTGCTTGTTACCTGGCCAGGGAGGGGGGCTATGGCATTCCCTGGTGGTCAAGTGGCATGTACTGTGCAGTGGGAGCCCGCAGGTAGCTTTTACTTAACTTTCCAGCAGCTACCTTCAGCTCCCTGTGTAAATCTCGCTGCCTGCGCGTCGCGGGACTCGCAAGATTTACACAGGGAGCGGAAGGGAGCTGCTGGGAGGTAAGTAAAACCCCCCACAGGACCGCTGGGTTTGTCATGGCCCCGGCGGTCCTGGTATGTATTATCGACAATATCGGTATCTATAATGGACGATACAGATATTGGCAAAAATACAGAATATCGACCGATAATATCAGTAAAACCGATAATCGGTCGATCCCTTATATATACATACACACACACACACACACACACACACACTCATGTTTATGTATAAATGTTATTTATATAGATTTCACTTTATTTATGTATGCCATTATGCGCTTTCCTTAAAGTACCACTTTAGTCAGCATATAAAAGCAAGAAAGACAGGTCCCCTAGCCTTCTTTCTTGCTTTTATATTAGTTTGTCATTAAAACAATTACATTCCGAGTGCTTTTTATCAAATAAACTTACCTCCGTTCCAGCGCAGAGATCCTCGGTAGGCTGCGCCCCCTTTTTTCGTCAAAATGCCGAAATAGCAGGGCTCAGACGCTTCTCTTAGAGAAGTGTCATAGTGATCTGGTGCGCATGCACGGCTTCGCACTAAACCAATCAGGTTCTTCATAGAGCGGGATTGAATGGCGCCCTATGAATGAACACTGAGCGCTCTACCGCGCATGTGCGCAGTATGCACGTTCGCGTTCAGCTCACTGTCTATGCCCGCCCCCTCCTACCGCAACCCTCCTAAGCCAAAAGTTTGTATGCAAACACTTTATATACTTACACACACACACTGTAAATAAATATTGTTAAACATACACACATACACTCTCTCTCTCTATCCATCTATCCATTTAAATCTATTTCTTTCTATCTATCTCTCTTTCTATCTATCTCTATCTTTGTCTATTTCTTTCCATCAATTTCTCTCTATCTATATCTATCTATCTATCCATTTCTTTCCATCTCTATTTTTATCTTTCTTTATCTATTTCTATCTCTCTATATCTATCTATTTCTCTGTCTTTATCTATCTATATCTATCTATATCTATCTACACTTACTCTCCGACACACACTCACACTCTCACTCATTCTTACCGAAACTTTCTCTCACACTCTCTCCCTCACTTTCTCTCACACTCAATCTCTCACACTCACTTTCTCAGATTCTCTTACACTCACTCTCTCTTACACTCACTGTCTCTTACACTCACTCTCTCGCACACTCTCTCTCGCGCACTCTCTCGCGCACTCACTCTCTCGCGCACTCACTCTCTCGCGCACTCACTCTCTCGCGCACTCACTCTCGCGCACTCACTCTCGCGCACTCACTCTCTCGCACTCTCTCTCTCTCACTCTCTCTCTGACTCACGCTCTCTCGCACTCACACTCTCTCGCACTCATGGCCTATCGCACTTACTCTTGCACTCACTCTCTCACACTCACACTCTCTCGCACTTTTTCACACTCTCTCGCACTCACTCTCAATTTTTAAAATAAGTTTACTTACTATTTGAAGTTAGTAGATCCTTCTGCTCGGTCTTCTGTCTTCAGCCTGTCAACCTGAGCCCACGCTGTGTGCAGTAGAATCTTATCTCACACTGTCGGCTCTGATTGCTAAAAGGCTCCGGGTTACTACAGGACACAGGAGGCGCATTCACAGTGCCTCCTGTGTCCTGATAGCACGTTTGATTTCTTCAGCCAAGCGTGAAGACATCAAACGTGATTTATTTGAATTAGGCAGCAGTTTACTCGGAAATCTCTCTGGTGGCCATCTGAGTGACTGCCACTGGAGGTGTTACTAGCTTCCAAGGTAAACACTGTATTTTCTCAAAAAATACAGTGTTTACATAAAAAGGGCTGCAGGGTGCTATTGTACTCAACTGAATAACCCCATTAAGCTGAAGTTGTTCAGGTGACTATAGTGTCCCTTTTAACTGTGATAAATACTATGCATTTGTAGTTATTTTGTTATATATGGAACATTGAGCATGACTGTAACTCCATTATGGAGGGACATTTAAAGTGTATTTGTCATGAAAAGGGGGGGAAAATGACTTAATTTTAACTGACACACTCTCCTTCTGAGTACTTTACATATTTTTCAAAGATCCCTGATGGTGACTTTCCGCTTGAGGGTCCTGAAAAAGACAAGTTTTATATTCCTAAAGCTGTCCGTTGTGGCCACCACAATGATCATCTGGTGGATCCTATTCTTTTCCTGGTTCTTTACCTTTCAGGAGCCTAATCACTTCTGTACTCTTGTGAATGTACAAAAGTACAACATTGATGTCTATGGAGGATCCAATGAGATCCTCCATATACAAAGCCGTTTTCCTCAAAGCCATCAGTAGGGACAACCGAGGGATAGGCCAGCTCTACCTTTTTTTTTTTTTTTTTCAAGAGCAAGATTTAAATACACTTTTTTTTGGGTGGGGAGAGGAGGAAATGGGGGTTCAGAGCCACTTTAAATTATATGAATTCAGATTTCACCTCTATATTGTCCTAGCAAAACTGCTGGAAAATGTATAAATATCTCTGAAAAATAGACACTAAAAATATAAATTTCTGCATTCTGACTAATAATTGACTTCTATGTCATTAGCAAATAGATGATAAAAGTACCAAAAAGATCATTCGCCCAGTAGGCCCCTTAGTACTTCCCTAAGAGAACCATTGAATTGGCCTGAGATCATGCGTCATCTGAGAGCAACCTTTATACTAGCCGTAACAAGTAACAATGCTGAAGATTTGCTGCTTTCCTTTACCCTCACACCACCATTATACTTTTTTGTGCTTAGATACTGATTGTGCTCATTTTACATTCTCTTTCTTTTGTGTGCAAGCTATGATCACTTGGAAGGCTCTGAGACTGGCAGCAAGACATATCTCATGTCATTTATTGTCATATTTACAGTTATTTTTTGTATTACAACCAGACAGAACATCTTGGAATGATGAAAGTTTAAAAAGATTTATTGTTTTTTATGCTGCTGTGAAATTTTGCGCTCATGAGTCACCTTGTTTTCTTTTATTTTTGTGAAAACTGGTTCTTTAAAAACAAAAACGTACAATTTTGAAAAAAATATATTTTATTTTAGGAATAATTAATGGCACACTTACTTATGATGTTCTCATATTTAAATTATATTAACTTAAATATGCCCTGAATAGACAAATACATCATACCTTACTTGGAAATTTAATAAACATAGTAAGAATATGTGCAAATTACTTCAAGTCTATGTATAAGGTGATGGAGGATGACTTTGTTAGGTTTGCTCCTTTGGGAAACTTTGTACTTGAGCAAACTAGGTCTACATGTAGCGTGATAAACCAATGAGATACACATGCACAGTGGATTAATCAGTGACAGGCACTTGGAATATAATGTTAGTTGTGTATGTGTGATTGGCTGGCACACAGTAGATCTCCCATGGTCTTCAAGCTAACATCCTAGAAGTTAAAGGAGCTCAAAGGGTCAGGAACACAAACATGTATTTCTGACCCTATAGAGATAACACCACCATCTAGCCCCTCTGGCCCCCTTTGTCTCCCTTAATATAGTAAAATCTTACTTGTATTCAAGTCTGCAGATCCTGGCTCTGCCCCTATTTGCCAGTGAACTGCCTCTGTCTGCTGGACATCATCAGACATGGTGGTCTGAGCCAATCACAGTGCATCCCCATATGATTGGCTGAGACTGTCAAGAAGATCAGGGGCAGAGCCAGCACAAGTCAAACAGCCCTGGCCAATCAGCATCTCCTCATAGAGATGAATTTAATAAATGCATTTCTATGAGGAATGTTCAGTGTATGCATGCAGACGATGTAGACCCTGGATGGTAGTGCTGCTTACTCTGCAGCACTGCTCCAGGAAGCACCTCTAGCAGCCATCTGAGGAGTGGCCAGTGGAGTTATTACTAAGCTGTAATGTAAACACTGCATTTTCTCTGAAAATACAGTGCTTACAGCAAAAAAGTCTGAAAGGAATGATAATACTCATCAGAATAAATGCAATAAGCTGTAGTTATTCTGGTGACTATAGTGTCCCTTTAAGAAGGATGAAGTATTTCCCTAACTATTTTAGAGTTTAATGAAGAGAAGATAGTAGCTGCTCCCAACATGGGTTAAAGGGAAACTATAGGCAACCAGAACACTTAATATCATTGTAGTGGTTTGGGGAGAAACTGCAATGTTTACATTGCATAGTTAAAGGAATACTATAGGAATGCTACGTATAGTGTCAGAAATACAAACGTGTGCCTGACATTATAGTGTTTAAATACTTAGGTTGCCAGCTCTTCTCCATTCGCCCTTAAACCTGATTTTGCTCATCTTTTCTCCCACGTCATGCCAGTCTCGCTGTAGTTGGCCCTGCCTGGCCCCACCACCTGTTTTGCATTCTTACACTAGAGTTTTCTTTACTTGCTGAACATAGTCTGACGAACTAGAACTTAAAATTTAAATGTAGGCATCTAACTGTATACTTGAAATATATTATTTCTCTTTCACCAAAAAGCTATTGCTCTACTCCAGCTTGGCTCATTTTATAATGTTTACTGATCTTTGAAGGTTTGAGTGAATCAACACATGGTGACATTTTCGGCCATTTGGAATTTCATTATGAAAAGCTCTGAACATTAGTGTAGCATAGCCAACAATTTTCTTGACCCATATTTATAACGATTTTAGTTAATTTATTGTCAGTGTGTTTTCAAAATTAGGACACTAGTGACAATCAAAATCACTTTTTATATATTTAGCTAGTTTTATATTTTCTGCTTGATACTAGTGGCAATGAGCAGACATTTTCTGGTTTGATAGCCGAGCACTTCCATTTTTTAAATAATACTGTAACAAAATCTCTTTAAAGCTGTTATACTCTATGAACCACATGCATTTATGTTTAATTTAAACTTAAGTGGACCATTTGTCAGTACTTTGTCTTCATTTTCTGTTCACAGACAATAAGTACACGATCTCTTTTAGAAACCTTCAAAGGAGTTCAGTGCGAGATAATATCTTGACTCGTGCTTTGAGCTCCAGATGTAATGCTTTTCATGACACGTATTATGCTTTATAGGTTGAGGGAAATAGGACTAAAGTATCATAAACATGTTATAATAGGATTAATAGATACATTTTATATAGCCGTGGGAGCTGCCTCTTCTAGATGGGCTAATTTAACAATTCCAGAACTCAGTACCTATATATAGTTTATTTCTTTCTATTTTTTGAATTTCAACAAAACATGACTTTGTATATAATATTATTATAATTAGGCTATAATAATTTAGATTGAGTGTGTGCTTAAGCAAACATATCCATAGCTAGTTTGTAGCAATGATTTTTATATTTCTCTGAATAATACATTACATTCAACATGTTTAACTGGCATAATATATTTTTATTGACATCCTTTATGTATTGTGACAGAGTGTACAGTTTGTATTACTTGTTCGTACTGTGTTGCTGGACTCTAACTTTTGTTACACCACAATTCTTGTTAAAGATATATAGAGTGTACTTAAATGTTATTGCCTTTTTTTTTTCTATCACAGATGCTTGTTACCACCCCTGAAAAGTGGGATGTTGTGACCAGAAAGAGTGTTGGCGATGTAGCATTGTCTCAGCTTGTAAGATTGCTGATATTGGATGAGGTGCACCTGCTTCATGAAGATAGAGGCCCTGTTTTGGAGAGCTTAGTAGCCCGTACATTACGACAGGTAAGTGCACATATTATCATGCATTTTTCTAAGCTTCCTGGTAAATTAGAGACCATGATAAAGATTTATGAACCTGTCATGAGGAAAACTGGTAAAAAAAAAAAAAAAAAATGGGCCAAACTAACCAAATCGGCACAAACATAGCATTTGTGATTACTCAAATTTTACTCAAAATGGGCCAAACTAACAAAATCTGCACAAACATAGCATTTGTGATTACTCAAATTTTGCAACTTTGCACTATTTTTCAAAATATTTATTTTGAGAAATGAGTAGATGTAACAAAGATTAAAGGAACACTATAGCGTTAGGAATACAAATATGTATTCCTAACGCTATAGTGCCCTAATCACGTTTAGGTGACTAGGGCCCCGTTCTGCTGTGAATAAATGGTTAACCATTTATTTGCTTACCTTAATCCAGTGCCGTGCTCCCTCGACACTGGTGACATCATCCTCCAAGTGGAGCCGAATGCGCATGCACGGCCAGAGGCGCACGCACATTCAAACTCGCCCATAGGAAAGCATTACTCAATGCTTTCTTATGGGGATCTTTTTTGACGCTGTACTCCGTGGGACGTC
Organism: Pelobates cultripes; assembly: GCA_933207985.1. Taxonomy (NCBI): domain Eukaryota; kingdom Metazoa; phylum Chordata; class Amphibia; order Anura; family Pelobatidae; genus Pelobates; species Pelobates cultripes. Next base: position 279,050,056 of record OW240913.1, read on the forward strand.
CAGCGTCAAATACGTGCGATTTACTCCATGTAAGTTGCGAAAGCAGCCTCTAGTGGCTGTCTCTCTGGATTAACCCTGCAGTGTAAACATAGCAGTTTTGCTGAAACTGTTATGTTTTCAGCTGCAGGGTTAAAACTAGGGGGCCTGGCACCTAACCAATTAATTGAGCTGAAGTAGTTTGGGTGCCTATAGTGGTCCTTTAACATTTATTGTCAAACATTAATATGAAAATCATAAAGAACAAACCAATATAGCAAGAATGTGACAGGCATTCAAGAAGTTATATGTATTTAGTTTCAAAATACATGTTATTCATTTTATGCTTCATGAGCATCGACAATGTTGAAAACGCACAATGGTGTGGGAATTGCCCTTGGAACTTCCTCCTGGGAGGAAATCTACCTGAAGTATGGTGAATGCTTTGCACACTTTTTAAAATGCATTCAGTCTTTTAAGATACTGATGGGTTTGATTGTTTCTTATACATTCTATTAGATGAGTCTTTAATGCTTGTACTTTACTTGCTTATTTGTGTATAAAATGTTTATAATTAAAATGATCTGTTTGTGTATCTATACGTCCTTCCTTCTATTTATCGAAAGATAAAGTGAGTTTCTGTAAGAATTATCAAAGGAATGTGGTTTTAGAAAAGAGATAAAGAAAGCCTTCCATATTCATAAATTGTAGGAAGGCAATTTCTTTTTAGGGGAGAAAACGTGTACAAGTTGTTGTGCAACAAGAACTGGATGAACATAGACTGGGCTAAACTGCACACCAGCTTTTAGCCTATCATTGCATTACTGGTTTGACTGAATACGGACATCTATAGGGACATGTCTGTGGGTGTTAGTGAGAGAATTGTGTTTTTGTTTTTTGTCACACAATTCTGAAATTGAGTGTATTGTAATAAAATGGAGTTGGTGCCCATGAAATCTTCTGGTTATGGGGCTTAGAGTGCCCTTTTAGATTTAAAATACAAATAAAATGGATATCCAGTCAGGCAAAAGATGAGACACTTGTTAAAACGAATTGATGGAATGCAAAACACATGTAATGAGTTAGGTAGACAACATTGTTTTCTCTGATATTTTGGAGGAAAAAAAAAACTTTTTACTAATTAACAACAGATGACATGCGAATACTATTTGAAGTTCTATTGATTAATGTGGATTAATGCTCTTTGGTCATTACAACAAGAAATTAGTTACACATCTACAATTTGTATTTATTTAAAATGAAAGTTAAGAACACTAGTTTATGATGTGTTAGTGTTATTCAGTCAGTTGCTGGGATTTCAAAGTACGTATTGGATAGCCATATTGTAGACAATCTCCAAAGTTTTTACTTCACATATTTCAGTACATATTTCAGTACAAATTCCATTCTCTTAAAAAATAAAATAAAAAAATATATAGCGTTTTTTTATTCCACCAATAATTTACTAGTGTCCAGCTTACCCACCTCACTCCATTTTTTTTTTCTTTTTTCATTGAATAGAACCCATATTAAAGCCAATTTGCCAACCTTATTTCACTAAATGGATTTTTATTGGAATACATAAGAAACCCCCTATCTCTGCAATACTTTCTGGTGTTGGCACTGCCTTCCTCTCGTGTTGCACTGGGCATGTACTCTCTGGCGTCTTCTTTTAAAATGCCATTCAAGCATAAATATATGTGATGCTGTATATATGCATGCATTCTCATTTCCCCATGATTGGGATTATGGGATTGATTTAATTACATAGCAAGGCTGACTGTACCTTGATACTTTGATTAAGAAATGTTATAAATCATTGCTACTGGGTTCTGGTATATACTCTGAGCTGATGGCTCCTCTTTAGCCCCTTGGAGACCAGAGCTTAGGCAAATCCCTTTATACTACGCCAAGCACGTTATGGGTCTTTAAGTGTTTAAAGAGTTGGGCACATCACTCTCTTAGATGATAGTCACCAAATTGTATTGCACAGCTTGTGCTAATAGAATTGTCTGTAAAATTCATATTACTTTAGGAGACCTGCTTACAAAAACCCATTTCGTATCCATGTGCTCTGTAGTAAAGCATATGGATAATGTTGATTTTTCCACCTACTTTGAAATTCTCTGTAATCACAGTCCGTCAGATGCAATCTGTACAGGTTGTTTTTAAACACCATGTGGTGTTTCATTCTATCTTGGTTGAGTTAATATTATGGCCAGCCATGGCTGCAGAAAATAGCACACGCTAGGAGACCCCTATCGATGCCCTTATCAACGTCCTTAATGACATTGGTTTGTGTAATGTCAAGACAATTTATTGTTCAAACTGCTTGGATTTAACAGCAGAAAGAAACTATTTATATTGTTTTAAACTTGACTTTCAATGACTAAAACCAATTGAGAGTGCACAACTTTTGCCAAAATAAAACAATTTTTTTTCTTTATTGGAATAAGTGTAAAATTCAATCTATTTTGTTTATAACTTATGCCCAAGCTATTAGCTTTAATATTGAATTATCTTTGATGAATTTAATCTATTTTATTCATTACTGCATATTAAAGTCTGTCATCCAAAAAACAACATTTTGGTAATTACCTAATCTACATATTGTATACATTGATCAGCCACAACAATCTGCCGCTCTCTGTAGAGGAAGGCTTCCTTTGCTTCCTTTTTAATATGCGGCATTGGAAAGAAGTGAGCTGCCGGTAAACCTGAGGTTGTGATAGCGACATCTTGAGTGAGCATATTGCTCAGAGAGAGTGGAGACTTCCTAGATCAGTGTTCATGACATCGTCACAAAAGTATCCCATTCTCTAAGGATCTATCAACTATCTTCCAAAGCCCATAAATCAGCCTTCTTTGTACCTATTGTGTACAATATTTCAAGAACAAATGTAAGATACTCCACCAGGAATATATATTTTTGATTCACAACATTAAAACCACCTGCCTAATATTGTGTAAGTCCCCCTACCAAACCCGCACTGATGCATTGAGGCGCATACTTCACAAGACCTCTGAACATGTCCTGTGGTATCTGGCACAAAGACATTAGCAGCAGATTCTTTAGGACCTGCAAGGTTTGAAGTGGGGCCTCCATGGATATAATTTGTTGTACCAGCACATTCCACATATACTCAATTGGCCAAGACAAACACCTTGACTTTTTTGTCTCTAGGTAGCTGCTATGTGCAAAAATTACATCCACATGAATGCAAGGACCAAAGCAGTGGCAGAGTTACTGCTTGCACACTAAGGAGGCCCATTGGGTGGCCATGTGTCAGCAGGGGCACGGTCAGGGAATGTGGCCCTTCAACAGCGCGACCAGGCCCCATTGTTATCAGCAGCATGACAAAAAGTGAGAGTCACTTCCTACCCCGAGACTGGAGCCGTGAGGAAGAGAGGAGGAGGAGGGCTGGGCCCCGAGAGCCAGCCCCTAAACCACCAACAGCCTTAGCGAGCACACGGGATACCAGGGAAACCACCTCCATTATTACTTTAATCAATCTATTACCTAAACAAGTCTCTATTTTTCTCGCAACCTTAGAAGCCTCGACAAATATCATAAAGGGTACATATATGTGGGAAGAAATTTCCGTTTTTTTAAAAAAAAAAATAACAACTTGATAGGACAGAAAAAGTTAGGAAACTGGAGGGTGGCTGTAAAAGTATATATTTTGGCCAGCATGTGTGTCGGTGTGTCTTTGTATCTGTATGTCTGTCAGTGTGTGTGTGTGTGTGTGTGTGTGTGTGCATCTGTATGCCTGTCACTGTGTGTCTGTGTACACACCATGACCCCCAGAGCAGTCCCAAAGCATTTAAATCTGAGGGGTGGGACACACTTGTTGCCTGACTTATCCCCTTTAATACAATGGGAAGCACACAAGGCAGTGGTCCAATGGGGAATTGATTAAATGGGGACCTCACTTAAAAAAAAAAAAAAAAAAACACCTAAGAATAGCTTGTATAGATCACTTACTAATAATTGGAGTCAATACTTAAAACCTTTGTTTCTCATCCAAACTACAAAACACTTCTCAAGTGCTGTACAGAGTTAAAACATTATTTGTAACATAAAGCCAAGATAGCTATATTTTTCACAAAACACACATATTATGTTCATAAAAAACTGTTGCAGAAAACTCCTGACTTCATCTCTCCGCTTTCAGCACCTGGCCAGCTACATCTCCCAAATTAAAAACTCAAGCGTGGAAACCCAACACCGCAACACAGACATACCGGTAGCCTTTCAAGATTACTATCAGTTTCTCTACCAATTTAGAGATACACAGACCACGCTTACTCATGCCTGTTAATACATTGTTCTTGTTTGAATTTTTTTTTTTTTTTTTTCAGTTTGATGACCAAGCATGATCTTGCTCAAATGGGATACCAAACCCATACTTCAATAATTAATAATTTCATATAACGTACGTGGCCTCAATATTCAGAAAAAACTCAATATGGCATTACTAGTGTTCCACACACTGTATACAAATAATGGTTTTTGTTTTTCCAAGGAGACACAATTTAAAGCAGATTCACCCCTACGCTTCAAAAACTATAGATTCCCTACAGCGTACGTGAGCAATTTTTCTGACACTAAATCTAGGAGACTAGCCATCTTCCTGGCAAAACATATTCCCTTAATGTATATTTCCCATATTAGTGATCCAAACAGCAGATTTTCTTTCCTATAAGGCAAAATTAGAGACTCCATTATTACTTTAGTCAGTCTATATCTAACTTACTGAAAACAAGTCTCTACTCTTTCTCACATTTTGAGAAACCTTGGTAAATATCAGAAAGGATACCTATGTGTGTGAGGAGATTTCAATTAATCAATACATTCACAACTTGATAGCACATCTACATCCCATTTATCTCTACATTCACTTTGAAAATTTTTTTTAGAGTCCTAATAATACACCAATTGATTGACTGATGGAGCGTCTTATAATCTACGTGAAGACTATACTTTCTATTCTAACTCTTTTCTAAATATAATCCAGGATAGATGTGTTCCTTACGCCAGATAGGTGCTTAGAATCCATAAAATCCATGCATGGTCGGACCATCCACTAATCTCTTTAAAAGTTACTTTTCCTTCACTACAGTGTTTCAAAAACAATTAAAAACTAAACCACACAATACTAAATGATACAATTAAATACAATAAAAGCTGGCTATGCTCCTTACATCTTTCTTTATACAAAATGATACTGCAGACATATCCCCTTTAATACAATGGGAAGCACACAACTCAAGCGTGGTCCAAGGGGAATTGATTAAATGGGGACCTCACTTAAAAAAATAATAAAAAAAAAAAAACACCTAAGAATAGCTTGTATAGATCACTTACTAATAATTGGAGTCAATACATAAAACCTTTGTTTCTCATCCAAACTACAAAACACTTCTCAAGTGCTGTACAGAGTTAAAACATTATTTGTAACATAAAGCCAAGATAGCTATATTTTTCACAAAACACACATATTATGTTCATAAAAAACTGTTGCAGAAAACTCCTGACTTCATCTCTCCGCTGTCAGCACCTGGCCAGCTACATCTCCCAAATTAAAAACTCAAGCGTGGAAACCCAACACCGCAACACAGACATACCGGTAGCCTTTCAAGATTACTATCAGTTTCTATACCAATTTAGTGATACACAGACCACGCTTACCTCAGTCACTGAACACTTGCAAAAACACATTTCCTCTACTATTCCCCGTCACATTGCAAAAAATTGACTATTGCTAGCCATTAAAACATCCCTGACCTCTAAAAGCACGTCTGGATATACAGAACTATATTATTAAACTTTCTCATTCCAACTCATCAAACCATTACTGTGGACCTTAAACTCTATACAATTATCTTCTCTAGCAACACATTTTCCACACTTGGAAGCCACCATCTCACCGATTCCCAAAGGTCCCATGCAATGCAGTAGCTACAGACCAGTGTCACTTATAAATGTAGGATTTAAACTATTCTTTCAAGTAATGTCCCTACGCCTTCGACCCTTTATGCAGTGACTAGTCCGCCCTGATCAATCTGGATTTATATCTTCAAGAGAAGCAAAAAACAGCATCACCAATGTCATTAATATCATGGATAAAATCCACCCCTCCTATGGTACTTTTATCTTTAGATACTGAAAATGCATTCGATAGTGTTGACGTGTCCCTTCTTTTTTCCTCCAGGCCCTTCTGTGTATCTGCAAGCCATTCTGGTTCGCTATTACTTGGTCACTTGGCTCTGCCCTCCTAGCTACTGCCTGTCCCCATGCTTACTCTTGGTATGATTTAGCGCTTGGGGTCATGGTTTGTTTCAGATCATTGGTGCTGGGATGCTGTCTCTATATGTTTACCACATGTTATGCATCTCTATATTTGTGTGCCCCATACGTCCATGTACTGCTGCAACAGTATTGCTCTCATTGTTTACATTCGTGGAAACCAAGTCTGTCAGCTCCCCTGCGGATGGGATCAGTACCGATCTCCAGTTTCTAGTGAGCAGTTTTGCCGCCTCTACCATTATGAGAAACAGTTTGCGAATGGGCTTTGAAAGGTTATGGAGCATGATGTCCAGGAGGTACGTTTCTACAGACCGTGGCACCCGTGTCCCTGTACTTTTAGTGACTAGCTCTCCTACCCCCGACCAGAATGGCTTTATCAGCGAGCATGTCCACTAGATATGGAGTGTTTCTCGGGGGGACCCCTGGCATATCCAGTATTTGTTATGTTGTTTTGTACATTTTGGATATTTTATTGGGTGTCAGGTACCACTTGTATAGTAGCTTCCTCAAGATCTCAAAATGTGAGGAACAAGACGATAAGCCTTTGTGCGCTGCAAAGGTGTTACTCCACTCTTGAGGTGTCAGGTCCCTCCCTAGGTTTTTGTGCCACCCTTTCTGAAACCCCCACAGCTGTGCTTGTGGTTCTTCTATAAGCGTGGAGTAGCAAAATTAGTTGTTTTCTGCTGTTGCATATTAAGACATTTGTGTTCGAATTGTGTCATATGTTCTATCTTGTTCTCTCTTCTGTTCTGTCGTTTCTCCCCCCTGAGTGTGTGGTGCATTTGGACATGTGTAGGAGATGGAATTGCATCTTCAGGTCTGGGAAGCTCTTTAGTGCACCCTGATGAGTTACTTGGTGTATGTGGGTCACATTGTGTGCTGCCCATAACTTGAAATTGAATGAGGGGTTCAGTATGTGTAGGGTTTTCAGCGGGGTCGCAGGGGACCAACTGGATGCAGAGCACACCCTGAATCTGTTTTTGTCCCATACAGAAAGCATGAGTCTGGTGGTCGGTAACATCTTGGTGGTGTGGGGTCTTAGCTCTTTGGGTGCCCACAAAAAGTGTGGCAGGTGTTTCCCATCTAGTCTGTGTGTCTCTAGAGCCACCCATTGAGAGGTCTGAATTTGGGAACATTGTCTAACTGTGTGGCCCTGTGGTATTCTCTCACGTTGGGGAATCCCAGTCCCCCACCCCTTACGGTGCGAGACAGGAGCCTCCATGGGACTCTTGGTTTCTTACTTTGCCAGCCAAATTTCATCAATGTCGTCTGTAAGGCCCTAAGGAACTCGGAAGGGGCGTTACTTTGTAGTGTGCAGAACAGGAACAGAATTTTTGGTAATATCACCATTTTGATTGCTGCACATCTGCTAGACATGTATTACTAACACTGTAAAGATCCTTTAACATATCCACACTTAGTGAGATTAATTGAATAATACTACTCACATTTCTGTAATGTAAGCTGTTTTTTAAAATACATTTTAAATGCTCTTTTTCTCAATTCTGGATCAATACATGACAAGAGTTTTTTAAGATCACTTTGCTCTAGCAAATGTAAACTTTCCATGTGTAGGTGCACAGGTGTTTGTGATGAGGTGTGGTATTCACAAAATATATCTCAGTATTAATCTTTACGAGCAAATCTTTTTGTTTCATAATCTTTAAGGTTGTCATTCAAATCCTGTGTTTTACAAGTTATTATATACGCACTCCAGATTTAATATATTTGTGATCTTTTTTTTTCTTTTTGAGTATTAGAAAATAAGTACACTGAACCATTTTCATGCTTTCAATTATTTTATTGTATTTGATCTAATTATTGAAGTTGTCATGATTAGTAGTCCAAGTGCCTTCTATACTTCCATAGCTCTCAGCATGCAGTGTATGAGATGACAGATCCATCATTTAAAATAGATGATTGATGCCAGCACAATGACTGAGCAGGTTAAAGAGATTGAAAATCTTTTTTTTTTTTTTTCAACTTCGTTAGTTTGAAGTTCACCTTTAGCAAAAAAATTCCAGTTGTAATACCTAATATTGGACCTACCATTTCTGCTGCTGGGAACTCTGTTCTTTGTTAAGGTGAAAATGGCACCTGCTCATAAGCAGCACCAAGAACTCTTGTCACCTATGATCTGCAATTTTCCAATTACTCCAAGCAGTTTTCTAAGTTCCATAAACAAAGGGGAAAAGAAGCCCTCTGACTTCTCTAGAGCTTTGTATAAACATGCTTGAAATAAAATGTGATTCTTTCTACTCTGTACTTCATACTTTTGTTTTATAAATTGAAAAATGAGTCCATTCTAAATTCTTAACTACGAATACTTCAGGTTTAAATGGGTTGAATATTATACATATCAATCTATTTTTTTTTAGTTTAATATATTTATTAATGCCATTTTGTTTCATAGTGATATGCATATCAGTAATCCTCACTCTGCAGTATAGTTAGGCCAGTACATCTAAAATATTAGGATATGGACTTTTGTGTGTATGTATAATTAATGCCTTGGATGATTGGAGACCACAATTTTTACATATGGGATAAAGTCCCCCAATCTCATATTTTCCTCCTTTGTCAAGGAAGAGAAAGCTAATTTCATGCTTAGCTTTGACCATCATTACTTTTCATAATTGGGCATCATCTTCCTCTATGACTGCGTTTGGGTTCCACAAGAACAAAATTGAGGTTCCGCCGTGAATCGCCACATCCGAGATGGCTGCAGCTTCCTGCTGTTCCCGGAAGGTTGTAAACAGCAGAGATCGCGCACCCACAATCTTATTAAGAAATCCTGAGATTGCCACCCACTTATGCATGCCCTGTGTTAGCTCACCCTGTGTCAGCCTGCCCAGCGTCATTTAAGTTGAGAATTCCTCCCAGTCTGCCTATTTTGCTCTGAAACACATAATTCCCTTGAAATTCTCCTCATAGTTCTGATTTGGTGAATAACAGGCAGGGTTATTGACTAAATTCAGATTCCAGGTAGTTTTCCCTGGAAATTATGGTTTAAAGCTGATATGACATCATAGCAGACTTTGAGAATAATTACCCTTTGACTAATTTAGCCTCATATTTGCTGCTAGACTACTAATAATTTGTAATCTACAAAATAAATTCGGAATCTATAAAATAAATTTTGTATTTTTTTTTTTTTTGGTATTCACTGATTTCTTCTTCCAGTGTTTTTGCACACCATATCAGATTTAATGAACTGACAAATGACTAATACATTTTTTTTTTATTCCCAAACTAATGACTGAGGTTACATTGCAAGGCATCAAACCCAGAAACCATGTGGTTTACAAAGATTTTACTACAGTTTGCACATTTACCAACTGAGCCATCTCACGGAAAAGAAATTAGACAGAGAGGGAGAGATAATTAAACAGGAACATCAATAGATTTTACTAAGACATTTGGTCCCCAGATGCTTATAATGAGAAATACAGAGAACAGAAAATATACAATTAAATGTTTCTTACTACAATAAAAACACAGAGAATAAAGCATATAGCCAGTATGCACATAGTACATACATAGCAGTACTATAAATCTTTTATATTTTTTGTGACATGGCACTATGACAAATGTCCAGAGAGGACATTTTCAGGCACGTCCTCAAGAGAATTTAAAAAGGTAAACACTTAAAGCTAAAATATATTATAAAAAGAAAATACAGCAACATTTTGTATTTTTTTTACGAAAAAAAAAATAAAAAAATTCTATTGTATTTTTATGTACATTAAAAATGTCAGCCCACCCTCTGTCAGTGATAGAGAGTGGGAGCATTCAGGTGCTCAGATCACAATATAAATTAAGAAAATTATATATTTTACTGTCATTTAGCCTGATACTGCCCTTTAGATTAGTGTATATTGTGACACCTGCAGATATGTTTTTGTGACTGTGTTAAAAGTCTACATTAGAAAACAAGTTATTTTAGTTGGGCTTCTCATTTTTATTTTTATTTTTTTATTAAACATATTTACAAATAATTTTATTTTAAAAATATATATAGTCTGCATGCAATCTGTATAAATCAGTTACATACCCAAAAAAAACACACCAAAACAACAACATTGCTTCTGATACAGTGGGAGCATTCAAAGCCTCTGTTAGGTGCTCAGCTCACAATATTGGCCACAGGAAACATTATTTCTTATACTGCCATTTAGAGATTACTGCCCTTTAGATTAGTGCCCACTGTGGCATATGAGATAGGTTTATTTATTTTTATGATCATGTAGAAACTGTTAAAAGCCTGCAGCTTGAAACAAGTTATTTGGTTTGGCTTTTCACATTTTTATTTATTTTTACTTATTTACATATTTTATTTAACCCCTTAAGGACCAAACTTCTGGAATAAAAGGGAATCATGACATGTCACACATGTCATATGTCCTTAAGGGGTTAAAGGAACACTATAGTCACCATAACAACTACAGTTTAATGTAGTTCTGGATAGTATTTTGAAGCTTTCTTCAGGCATTTTCATGTAAAACACTGCCTTTTCTAAGAAAAGGCAGTGTTTACATTGCCCCTAGGGACACTTCCAAGTGGCCACTACTCAAATGGCCACTGGAGGTGCTTCCTGGTTCAGTGCTGCACAGAGATGCATTGATTCATAGAGATGCATTGATTCAATGCATTTCTATGAGGAGGTGCTGATAGGCCAAAACAGTGTTTGGCCCTGCCCCCTTGCCGATTTTAGCCATTTGGCTTAGAATTGGCTATTTTGATGATGTCACCAAGGGGCTGGGGTCAGCGCCGGCGGATCTTTGGAGAGCTGAAAATAAGGTGAGTTGTAACCCATTTTGAGGGGGCTAATGGGGGCAAGCCACCTAAATGGTGGGTTTAGCACTATAGGGTCAGGAATACATGTGTTTTCCTGACCCTATAGTAATCCTTTTAATATAATGTTTATTTTTTTATTTTTTATTTTTTTCTGCATACTATCAGTAGAAATCTGTGATATACCCACCCCCCCAAAAAAAAAAAAAAAAAATCTTTCTAAGAGCTGTTAACAATACATCGTCCTTTGCAGTCAGGTAGTGAAATATGTAGTAAAGTGTTCTCTTTACTCAAGTCTGAGCCAAAATCCTGCTTATGTTCATTTCTTTCTAAGAGCGTTATAAAAAAACAAACAAAAAAAAAATATGCATCCTTTGCAGTCAGGTAGTGAGACCTGTTTAAAAGTGTTTTAATCTCTTTGCTCAAAGACTGATTAAAAATCTTCTTAGATTAAGTTATTTTTAATAGCATTATAATAAAAAAACAGCATCCATTGCAGTCAGGTAGTGAGATCTGTATTTTTTTCAGGTTACAGAAGTGTTTTTTTTTTGTTTTTTTTTAACCAACCAACAGCCATGAATTTGGACATCTGGTTAAAACAAGGAACTATTAAGAGAAAAAGTATACCTACTTCTAACTGTTCGACAAATATAGAAACTGAGAAAGACGATACAACAAGAAATGAAGAAAACAAGTCCGAAGTAGTTGAATCTACTATTCCTCAAATAGCAGAGACAAGTGACAAGTCAAAGAAAAAAGAAAAGCACACAATGCTGCCCAGTCTTTTTCTCAAACAAAGAAAAGAAAATATGATGGCAGCTACTTAAAATTTGGATTCACAAGTGCCAGAAATAAAAATATTTCTCAATGCACAATATTGCCAAACAGTTCGTTATCACCTGCTAAATTACGTAGTCATTTTGAGCAGAACCACCCAGAGTACAAAGATAAAGACATTGCCTTTTTTAAGCGAAAGCTTCAGGTGTACCATAAGACTAAACAGTTTATGAGCAAAATATTTAAAAATGACAATAAAAAAAGCCCCTTATAAAAAGGTTTGTGCTACGGCACAAATGTTTTTTCAGGAATTCCACGATGTTGATATACTATGTCAAAGGGTTCCACGGGAAAAAAATTATTGGGAACCCCTGCACTATGAGTTATCTCACGTCCTTCAGAGTTTGCTAGAAGATAATTTGTACAAAATACAGATATGGGAACACTGCACACATAAACAGAAAATACAATTTTAAATTTTACAAAGTTATCTAATGTCACCTGTCTTAGGAAACAAATATAGGGATTTAGTTTCACCACATGGCCATATTGTGTTAAAGAGACGCTGTAGACATCTAGACCACTCCATCTCACTAACGTGATTTGGGTACAGTGCAGTGTTTACATTGCAGCACTAAGTCTGCCTCCAGTGGCTGTCTGCCAGTCAGCTATGTATTCCTTGCACTATAGTATCCCTTTAAGCCCGCCACTACATTACAGTACTCCAATATCTGTGGGCCCCTTGCTAACATCAATGCTTACAGCTTATACTACTGACGAGAATCACATGTCTTATGCCTTTAAAAGAGAGCTGACTGTCCCTAAGGTTGATTAAACTCTTTCTACCTTGGCCTCCTTTTCTTTTGGAGGATAATACGTCATCCAAGGACTCAATGGACAAGTTCTTTTTCTCCTCACCGTCTGTGTGGCCTGCCTGTTGGTGGCCATGTCATTGTGGTGTGTCGAAGTCCCAGTTAAGTTAAAGCTTCCAAAACGTTTCCTGTTTGACACTGTTTGATTTTCACCATATTGACAACTTGGTGGACCATGTGACTAACTAAAAAAGAATAATTTCTCCTATTCTTAAAATTGAACAGAGTATGTTGTTTAACTAAAACCTCTTAAAGATTTATGAGAAAAGGTACATTTGCAGATCATCTTGGACCTGCCTTTGGTACAGGAGGACCGATTCAGAACTGGACAAACGTGGATCTGAAAGAAGTCATACTTTCATATTCTGATCCATCACTGATCCATCAGATAATCACTGCTAACTGTGAGATTCCTTTTGGAACAGGCACTACTAGTTGGTCTACTTGCCCTTTGGGCTGGCCATGTCTCTCATGGTGTTCACCAAGGTTTTTTGTGCCTTGATTTTTAAGCGCATACCCTTGGGCATTCTGTTTTATATATAAACAATATTCTGTTACAGGTGACCTCTTATGATCTGATAGTTTGGCATACCAACTTGCAATTCTTTCTCTTGACTGACCATGGTTGGTGTCAGGATACCTTTTCAATCCAAGTGTCAATCTTGTACACATTGCAACACTGTACGGTACTTCATTCCAGTATCAATGTTGACACAAGGTGATCCTACCCAGGCATAAGTGACGCTGCGTGTTATTTCAACATTCAGTGATGCGGCCCTGTATTTGTCCGCTCTTAATTTATAACTGCTGTTAAGGTTCCCTGATTAAGATGAACAATTGGAGAAAAACTGTGGTGGTGGTGGGCCGCGCTGAACTATACAAAAGGTAATGAAGAAAGTATATAATTACATACAGTTGATAGAAGAAAATTCTGTACAATATGTCTTAAAAAGATTAAAAAAAAACATAATAGTGCAATATCCGGACGGCCCGGAAGTGACCTAAACTGAACACCTGACTTAACGGATTGAAGATCACAGCCTATATAAGCCGATAATTGGACTTTTAAGTCATTAACTTTTGAGAAAGCCACGGTAAAACTCGTAAAGTGTGGACCTGAAACCAGAGACTCCATTGTGGACTGGTACTTTTTATCTAATTTTATCACATTTTTATATATATTGTTAAATAAAGTACTTTTTTAATTTCTTGGATACCTGGAAAGCACAGTCGGAGTGGAACAGGATAGACACTCCCCTTGATTTGTTGGGAGAGTAAGCGTGATATGATTGGGGGTACCTCCGGGAGAGCAAGTCCGACTGGCTCCGGGCACAGAAATGTATCTCCTGCAGACATACAGTGGCAGCACTTGAGTGGTGCATATCACACACCAACAGTCGCATTTTGTGTGGGCTATTTAAACCCTTAATACTAAGTAATAATATCTTAAGGGAGTGGTTAGCTATAATTGGTAGTTACCCGATGCTCTCCATCTAATAACTGTGCAAGACCATTGCTAACTTACGCATCCATGCATGGTTTGGCCGAGTTATGGACGATATGTTTCTGTGCCATTTGTGTTTGCCATATCACATACAATTGATTGGACCTCAGTCTAAGTGTTGCAAACGTCTGTGTAGAGTTTGTGGCTTGTGTTTGCAGGTAATTGGTAGACTGGAGTGAATGTGCGGTAATAAGTAGGGGCAAGTGGGAAGTGTGGGGGTTAAATATAACTAATGGTAACAAAAACAAGTGTGTTGGTGCACCGAATCAGTAATTTTGAGCTGTTTGGAGGGTGCCATTATATGCAGCTTGTTTGGCCCCGTCAGGGAAGCTTTGTCAGCTCGGTATTCAGCTGTTAATTACTTGCGTTGAGCTAGTGAGATGCCAGAGCTTATCCTCCATGTGCCTGCTGTCTCCGGCAGTTGGCCATGCCCACCTGACAATGATAATTTTTTAATGGAAGGAATGCATAAAAATACTACAATTTGATGTTTGCTGCAAATCACCATGATTTTGCAATACACTCTCCAGGGCCTTGACTCCAACCCCTCTATGGTACCTCTGCCTCCTTATAGTATATTATAAACACTAGTGGTCAAAATAATGGAATCTGGCAATGGCAATTTTATATTTCTAAAATTTGATGGCTCATAGCATAATTTTTAGAATAATGTTATAAAATTACATATCACTGAAAGAATTTCATGTAGAATATAATGCAGCAAATATTTAATTATCTTTATTCTATCAATAGCTATTTCAGAATAACCAGAAAAAAAAAAAAATAAAAAAAACAGTAAACAAAAATAAAATCAAAAAAGTGCCTTGTGTAACATTAAGTGGATTTTCGAAAAGAGACCCTCTAGTCACCAAAACAACTTGAGCTTAATGAAGCAATTTTGGTTATATAGGTCATGCTCTGCTCAATTTAGGAGTTTAATCACTTTGTTTATGCAGCTCTAGCACACTCCCTGCATGTGATTTACACAACCCTCCTAAGCACTTCCTGTAAAGAGTCCTCTAATGTTTACACTTTCTTTGTTGTATATTATGTTACTGTGTTTGGAATGTTTAATTATTATTATTTATTTTTTTTTACAATATTTTTATTTATTTTTTTATTAATCAAGATTGCATTACAGGATAAAACATTTCATGAGAATAACATGTTCCACTATTTTAAAGATTACAATAGGTCAAGCCGTATATCCGGGTATATTAAGTTGTTAATAAGTATAACACAGAAATATATTTATATCTCAGGGACATACTGTATATACTCGAGTATAAGCCGACCCGAATATAAGCCGAGGCCCCTAATTTTACCACAAAAAACTGGGAAAATGTATTGACTCGAGTATAAGCCTAGGGTGGGAAATGCAGTAGCTACTGGTAAATTTCTAAATTAAATGAGATCCCAATAAAATTACATTAATTGAATATTTATTTACAGTGTGTGTATAGAATGAATGCAGAGTGTGTGTATAGAATGAATGCAGAGTGTGTCTATAGAATGAATGCAGAGTGTGTGTATAGAATGAATGCAGAGTGTGTATATAATGCAGTGTGTGTGTTTGTGCAGTGTGTGTAAACTGGATGAGGGGAGGACATTTTTATTTTTATTTAATTATATTTTAATATTATTATATTATATTATTATTATTATTATTATTATTATTTTAATATTATATTATTTTAATATTATTAGTTTAATATTTGCATCATTTTTTTTAAATGTTTTTTTCCCCCTACCTGCTTGTTGCCTGGTCAGGGAGGGGGGACAAAAAAACAATTTTTTAAAAAAATAATGCAAATATTAAAATAATAATATAATAATAAAATAATATTAAAATAATATAATATTAAAATGATATTATTTTATTATTATATTATTATTTTAATATTTGCATTATTTTTTTTTTAAATGTTTTTTGTCCCCCCTCCCTGGCCAGGCAGCAAGCAGGGAGGGGGGACAAAAAACCATAAAAAAAATAATGCAAATATTAAAATAATAATATAATAATATTATTTTAATATTATTATTGTATTATTATTAAAATAAAATTATATTAAATCCCTGGTGGTCCAGTGGCATTGGCAGTTCAGTGGGGGGGCTGACAGTGAGCTGTTACTTACCTTCCTGCAGCTCCTGTCAGCTCCCTCCTCCTCCGTGCAGCTCCCCGGTCAGCTCCGTTCTGTTTACAGTGTAAGTCTTGCGAGACTTACACTGTGAGCAGAACGCAGCTGACCGAGGAGCTGCACGGAGGAGGAGGGAGCTGACAGGAGCTGCAGGAAGATAAGTAAGAGCTCGCTGTCAGCCCCCAACAGGACCGCCGGGCTTGTAATGAGCCCGGCGGTCCTGGTCTGTATTATGGCAATGTAAATTGCCATAATACAGACTGACTCGAGTATAAGCAGAGTTGGGGTTTTTCAGCACAAAAAATGTGCCGAAAAACTCGGCTTATACTCGAGTATATACGGTAGTTATTTTAGGCATAGAGAGAAACACTGCAGATTTTAAGGGAGGTGCAAGTGGGCATATGGCGCAATCTAATAAAAAAAACAACAACAGAAAATGACATGTAACCTAACCTTCATATTTCCCCTGCCTGGTGTGCCCATTCAACCACCAATAACAAGAACAGTTTTCCGTTAGAAAGTAAATTGGCAGAAATTATTTGAAAAATGTGAATTTTTGAACTCTTTTCATAATCTGTATTAAATTATTTAATCCACACATTGATGTTTTCAATAAACATATTCTGTAATTAGTAATGTGTCAGAGCACTTAAAGATACAAGTAATATCATCCGTGTCAAATCAGCTCATACTGCATATATTTGCATGTTAATATGATGAAGCTTATAATTTATTCTGTTTAAACTAACAAGCTATTAGTGTGCCTAAAATGACCTTACAGACAGTGTACAGCAAGTTGTGGAATGATCTTTAAAATAGCTGACTCTGTTGATTAAAGTCAACCCATGCAGTAGATTAATCGTTTTGTGATTTTTATGCACGATTTCTATAATCTGACCTCCATCAACTACCTTAAGGTTTGTCTTTAGGAAATAAAGCAGCTTCTTTTTTATATCTATAGCAACATATATATTGTGTTGAATCCTTTGCAGATTTATCATTGCTCTTTATTTACTGTAGTTTCAGCAGAGTAGAATGCACTTCTACTCAATTTTTTGTTTGTGGCAAGCCTTTACACTCTTGCGATCGCCTTATTAAAGGACCACTATAGGCACCCAGACCACTTCAGCTTAATGTGGTCTAGGTGCCAGGTCCAGCTAGGATTAACCCTTTCTTCTATAAACATAGCAGTTTCAGAGAAACTGCTATGTTTATAATAGGGTTAATCCAGCCTCTAGTGGCTGCCTCACTGACAGCCGCTAGAGGGCTTCCGCGCTTCTCACTGTGATTTTCACAGTGAGAAGACACCAGCGTCCATAGGAAAGCATTGAGAATGCTTTGCTATGGACTGGCTGAATGCGCGCGTGGCTCCTGCCGCGCATGCGCTTTCAGCCGATGACGTTGCTATGGAGGAGGAGAGGAGGAGGAGGAGAGTTCCCCGCCCGGCACTGGAGAAATAGGTAAATTTAACCCGTTCCTCCCCCTAGAGCCCGGCGGGAGGGGGACCCAGGAAAAGGAGTATGTTTTCCTGGCACTATAGTGGTCCTTTAAGACATTTTGTAATTAACTCAATATTTTCTATCGAACAGTGAAGTAACTTACAGGCACATTCCAGGAATGAGTTTGTGTGTGTCATTGTAGAGACACAGAAAAGATTGTTAAAAAAAAAAAAAAAAAGGGATACAGGTCTAATTTATCATAATTTCCTGCCATTAAGAATATTCTCTATGGGCAAGAAAATGGTTGCATCTCTTCTGGTACTCATATCACTACATATTATTCAGTGCTGTGCTTGGTTAGCAAACTTTATCCCTCCGGCTTCTCTGAGACTGGTTGAAGCTTCATGATTGACTCATGTTTGATAACCTTGTTAGTATAAAACAACCAACGGAGGTTTGCAATTCTATTAAAACCAGATAATCTCACCAATAATGTTTGAAAAGGGCAGCAAGTAACTGGCTGTTTTCATGCTAATGATCTAATGTTAATGAGACAATACAGACATCATAACCACTGCAGTCTCAACCAACACTGGTCAGCATCTACCAAGTTTTACTGTAGTGACATCCAGCTTTACTTGAAAGGGAATATGTGGTTCCTGGATAACACAAGGTATTTGTCAAACAGTGACAAAGCAGTTTGACTACTTAACATGGGGTGGCAACATAGCACTCCTGACACAAAAGCCATTGCAGAGGGTTGTAGAGATAATAGTCAAAGCTTCTTAACTAACAGAAGGTTTTAAGGGATATACACACAGCTCTCATTTAAAGTGACACCCTAAGCACCATAACAGCTTTAGCTTAATGAAACCCTTTTGGTGTATAGAACATGCCCCTGCAGGCTCACTGCTCAATTCTCTGCCACGTAGATGTTAAATCACTTTTGTTGCTGTTTGACACCCACAGACGGAATCATTTTTTTTTCTTTCAATGAGTGCAGTGTGTTTACTTTAGAAGTTTTTATCTCCTGATCTGTTAATTGAACTTTAATCACCCACATAAGTTTCTTGCAGGCTTTAGCGAGCTATTATTAGAGCAGGAAATAAGAAATTCAAAATCAAAAGACTTTTTAAAGGACCACTATAGGCACCCAGACCACTTCAGCTTAATGACAGCCGCTAGAGGCGCTTGCGTGTTTCTCACTGTGAAAATCACAGTGAGAAGACGCCAGCGTCCATAGGAAAGCATTGTGAATGCTTTCCTATGGACTGGCTGAATGCGCGCGCGGCTCGTGCCGCGCATGCGCACTCAGCAAAAGAGGGGGAGGAGAGGAGGAGGAGAGCTCCCCGCCCGGCGCTGGAGAAAGAGGTAAGTTTAAACGAGAGTGTTTTCCTTGCACTATAGTGGTCCTTTAAGACACTCTTTACAAGAAATGTGAAGGGATACTATGTAGGTCAAATGTTTGAGGGGTGTGTCTTAAACAGTGATTTAACTCATAAATAGCAGAGAATTTAACAGTTATATTACAGGTTTATAATCTATACACCAAAGGTAATACATTAAGCTCAGTGTTGTTGTGGAGAATGTGGAAAACAACTTGATGTGAAATACAATACACTTTCACTTGAAAAGATTCAATTTACATGCAATATTATGTAATGATAGATAGTATTATAATATTGTATTGTAATCAATTTAAGTGTTGCATTTTTTCTGCTTATTTTTACCAGGAAGATGTATTTATTCGCTTACCCTTTAAAGCTTCCTGATAAAACTAAATATTCCTTCAGACATTTGAATAAATATACATTTAAATTGTCTTGTGAATATAAAAGAAAGGCTTGCTATGTTTATACTCTAAATAACAATAGGCAGATGTACAATGGAATATCTTAAATTATAAACCTGACTGATCTTGTGTTTTCTCATGCTGAAATTTGCATCAACATTATATAAGCATGTATATATCTGCTTGTATAATACAATACAATCTTGCAATGTATATCTTGGAAGCAATAATAATTATAGTAGTATTAATAATGCATAGATAAACTTAGATATAGATATACTTGTCTTCCAGGAGGATGTTCTACCTCCTGAGGATGTAGCTTATGCCAACTATAGATGGCACTGACACTCTCAGCCAACCTCTTCTGCTAATTACTGCTCCGGCTTAAAAAAAATAAAAAAATAAATCAGCCCAGGCACCAGAGGGGGGCTGGGTTTTTGAGGCACCTGGCACCCCCAGTTATTGTCAAATAATTTAGAAACAGTTAACATTGTACAGTGAGACAGTACCAAGCATCTCCAGCCACAACATCCACTTTGTGAATAGGTGATTATGGTACCCGATGTTTCCCTTAAAATAATTTATTTATTTATTTATTTTTTTCAAACATGGTCACTGTTGAATGTTCTGTACTTTTTGTCCATTTTTGTTATTGTCTTTAATTATGGTCATGCCTTCACTAGTCCACCTATATTTCTTTGTTGATATGCTCCCCACACTTTTATCACATTCTGCGTATTATTTATGTGTGTTTGGGCTACAATGGTGTACCTATTTACAGCCTACTGAGAACTCAAACATAGCACCTTCAGCAATATGAAGCTGTCAACTCCCTGTCAGTATTCAATTGAGTGACATGCAAATGAACAGAAGATTCTCGGTCTTTGGATTTAAGTTTACGTAGCTACATATTATTAGTTGATGTAGATTTCTATTTTTCAGGGAACGGAGAACAGTTATTTTCTACTTAGTGGATTAATCCTGCAGTCACTTTATTTTTATTCTCTGCAAAAGCCTCCCCTTTCTTTTTTAAACCACAGCTATAGTGTCCTCCGGGATTATAGCCTTGGCAAGGGATTCTTAAAAATGATAAATAACAGTTGATCCCCTACCACTTTTAGCTGTTTGTGTATAATCCATCAGGTAGACGTGGCTTTATTTAGTTTTTGTATCCCAAGGTGCTATCCCTGCTTACAGTTATTTCAAATAAACAGATTTACCTGCATTTGCTGCCTTCCTATCATTTAAAGAAGCTTGCCAGACAATAACAGACTCAGATTTCTGTTGCCTGTTATTGTCATGCCTATACTTTCTGATCTTATCATGATTTTTTTGTTGCCAAGCAAATCTACTTTAGATTTTCAAGTTCACTCCGTGATACAATAATACTCTTTCACATTTTCTTTTAAAAATAAAATCTACAGGGCTCTTGTTTAGAACCCTGAATTCTAATTATAGATCATACATTTTTGAAATTTTTAAAGAAAAAAGCTTACTATTTCATATTGTTATAATTGGTATTAATATTGTTTAAGATAAGATATTTAAGAGGCCAAGTATATAAATACTTGGCCTCTTAAATATCTTAAGTCTTACAGAGTTTGATAAAGCAGTACATTTTTAAGGGAATCAACAATTTGCTACACCTAAAAGAGTGGTCAGTTTAAGTTCTTGATGCATGAAATCAAGAATAAAGTTCTAAAAGAGGCACTCCAAGTTACAAAATAACTTTAGCTTAAAGGAACACTATTATTATTTTATTATTTATATAGCGCCATTAGACTCCGTAGTGCTGTACAATATAGCACAATGACTCTATAGAGTCTCTGTCCCTACTCCTATTTTATTCAGATTCCTCTGTCTTCCCACAATGCAATAAAATAAAATAAATATATATAATATGTTTTACTTACTTTTTGCCAGCACCAAGCGTCCGTCACCACTACTTACCTTCCTGCCTCCCTCAGCGTTATTCAGTTCTCCACCTCCCACTTGTGACATTCCCTCCTCTGGCAATTTTCAATCCAAGGCTCCTCATAGAGGCGAGAGCCACATGTATATTCTCTCTATAAAGGGATTCTCTAGTAACCAGAACCATTACAGCTTAAAGGACCACTATAGGCACCCCGACCACTTCAGCTTAATGAAGTGGTCTGGGTGCCAGGTCCAGAGAAACTGCTATGTTTACAAATAGATTAATCCAGCCTCTAGTGGCTGTCTCATTGACAGCCGCTAGAGGGCTTCCGCGCTTCTCACTGTGATTTTCACAAACAAGTATGTTTTCCTGGCACTATAGTGGTCCTTTAATGTAGGCCTTCTGGTATCTATAGCATTTCCCTGCAGGCTTTTCAATGTAAACAGTGCCTTTGAAGAGAACAGGCAGTGTTTACATTGCTGCCTACTAACACCTCTGTGCAGCGAATACAGGTGCACTGTGTGCTGCACTTACATTCGGCGTCTCCACACTCTGCATGTGCTCACTGTACCTAGAGTGACACGTCACTAAGGAGGCCCAAAGAAGGCCAAAACAATTGTTCAGGGTTTCTGTATCTCTTGTGCAGAGAGAAATTGCAGACATTTTGGTTCTGACTGCCCTTGTGGGTGCGATTATGCCTTGGATATGTCTCTCTCTGTAATTGCCCAGGAAAACAAAAAACATTTTAAGACTTAAGTGGGGATTTACTGGAAGGCAAGCTACTGATTTTGTCTAAACGTTTGTGAGTTCTGAGAGCTCTAGTATTTTCCTTTTTTGTTGCAATACATTAACCTGGCTCTTCCCAAGTTCAAAAGAGCAATCCAGGCGTCCCCACCATGCTCACTGTACCTAGAGGTATACCAGCTACACCTTGCTGACCAGTCCCAAAATTGTTGTAGCTCTCATGCAGAGAGAACATTTTGGTTCTGACTGCCCTTATGAGTGGAATTATTTGGATATGCATTGAAAGTGGTTCTCTGTAATGGCACAATAGAGCAAAAACTATTTGACACCTGATTAGAAATTTACCGAATCTACTTCTAGAGTTCTTCTAAGCTTTTGTCAGTTATCAGAGTTCTCTTTGTTTTTGGCTGCTAAAACAGGCTAGATATGAATACCCTGGGTTGTCTACTTTTGCAATTGGTATGCCATGATGGGGGAAATTTTAATTCCTTGTCTGCCATACGGTGTCAAAAGTGACAAAGGCCTAGCAAACTGATCTGGAAAATCTCAATGTGTAAAAGCTGGAAAGGGCATGCCTTATATTTGACACTTTAACTTTCCAAAACTCCATAAAACCTGTAAATAGTGTGTGGGGCAGGGGGGGGTACTGTTGTACTCATAAGGGACTACTGTTCTATGTTAATTCACACACGCTACAGCGGAAGAGGTTTCTGCTCTGCTCCAGTCCTCCCGTCTCGTCCCACCACCTGCTCCATAGATCCAATTCAGTCGCATCTCATCCGTACTCTGTCTTCTTCTCTTTTATCTCTCACTAAAATTTTCAATCTCTCTCTCCCCTCTGGCATATTTCCACCGCCCTGTGAACATGCAACTGTAACCCAATTTCTAAAGAAGCCCAACTTTGATTCTAACTCCCCATCCAACTACTGTCCTATCTTGCTACTGCCTTTTGTATCCGAGATCCTTGAAAGAGTTGTGTATGGGAAATTGACAGACTTTGAGTCCAACTCTCTGTTAGGCCCGCTTCAGTCTGGTTTCTGCGCTAAGCACTCTGTGGAAACAGCACTGACCAAAGTATCCAATGATCTACTCGCTGCAAAATCTCATGGTCACTACTCTATCCTAATTCTCCTTGACCCTTCTGCCGCTTTTGACACTGATCATCAACAGCTTCTTCTCTTCCTCTGCAATATCGGTCTACAAGATATTGCTCTCTCCTGGTGCTCCTCCTATCTCTCCCAGCGCTCTTTCGGTGTTTCTTTCTCTGGCTCTGCTTTTTCTCCCCAACTCCTCTCTGTTGGTGTCCCCCAAGGTACAGTCCTTGGTCCCCTACTGTTCTCCATCTATACTACCTCATTTGGTAAACTCATTAGCTCCTTTGGCTTCCAATATAATTTCTATGCGGATGACACGCAAATCTATCTGTCCTCTCCTGATCTCTTCCCTTCCCTCTTGACTAGTGTCTCTGACTGTCTCTCTGCTTTTTCTAACTGGATGGCTGCCCACTTCCTTAAACTCAACTTGACCAAAACTGAAATTCTTGTCTTTCCTCCCTCAAGTGTTGCAACTCCTGTGTCTGTCTCCCTCCAAGTCAACGTTGCTAACATCAGCTCCACCACGCAGGCTCGCTGCCTAGGTTTTCTCTTTGACTCCGACCTCTCCTTCATGCCTCAAATCTATCGCCAAATCATGCCGCTTCCATCTCAAAATCATTGCGCACATCTGACCCTACTTAACGCCAGATGCAACTAAGATGCAGGTCCATTCCACTGTCCTTTCTCGCCTTGACTACTGTAATCCACTTATCAGTGGTCATACGTGCTCCCAACTTGCGCCGTTACAGTCCATAATGAATGCGGCAGCGAGGCTCATCTTCCTGTCCTCCCGCACCTCCCACGCCTCACCCTTCTGTCAGTTCCTACATTGGCTTCCTGTAAGATATACGGCTCAATTTAAAATTCTGGTTCTTTCTTTCAAATCAATACATAATGCTGCTCCCACCTATCTATCCTCCCTCATACACAAGTATGTCCTGTCTAGGCCTTCACCCTCTGCTGAAGACTTACGTCTATCTATTGTCCCTACTTCCACTTCTGATGCTCGCCTTCAAGACTTCTCGAGTGGAACTCACTTCCCTCCTCAGTAAGATGCTCACCCAGTCTCCACTCCTTCAAAAAAATCACTAAAAAACTTTTTCTTCATAAAAGCGTATCAATTAAACTGTTAATAGTTCCCGACTGATTCCTCTCTTGCAACTGTCATTAGTCTAATACTGTCCAATTGGGTGACTTTGGGTTAGACGCTGGGGGGGGGGGGAAATCTTGTTTTGTGACGACGCTGCATAGACGATGTCCTTATAATTTGGGAGGGGGACCAAACTAGTTTGGACAATTTTGTTTCATACATCAACCACAATGAGTACAACTTAAGTTTTACTTCCACTTGTCATACTACACTCACAGATTTTTTTAGATTTAACAATCTATATAGAAAATAATGTCCTGAAAACTAAAACGTTTTTTTAAGAACACTGATTGTAATACCGCTATAGACTATTCAAGTTCCCATCACCCTACATGGTTAAAAAATGTCCCTAATGGACAATTAACACGTCGGAGACGTAATTGCTCAGATATAGACACTTTCAGGACTCAATCAAAAATCATAAAAAACAGATATATAGAAAAAGGATATGACTCAAAAATAGTTGAAGAAGCAAAATCTACTTTGATCAATATAGATTGTGACAGATTACTTACTAAAACAAGTGCCAACATTTCAAAAAACAGAAATGGAAATAAGTTAGATTTTGTAACCAAACATTACTCCCAAGCTAGGGAAATCCAAATTTTTTTGATGTGGAAAGTGTTCCACGTGTACCTTCCAAAAAAAAAATACCAATATATTTATCGGCACATATACACAACAAACATATCATATAAAAAAAATTCATTTAGTGCTCCACCACCCATGTAATTTATTTATTACAATGTGGTTGTGGAGCACAATATATTGGTCGGACCATCCGAAAACTGCATGTCCGATTACTGGAGCATTTCCAAAATATAAGAAATAAGAAATTAGACCATAGTGTTCCTAGACATTGTACCTTCTGTCCTCAATTTCAATGGAACACATTCCTAGCAATTGGGATAGACAAAATAGCAAAACACTGGAGAGGAGGAAACATTGAGACCTCGCTAAATACTAAAGAGGCCCAGTGGATCTTTAATTTAAAAACTTTAAAATATGGTTTAAATCAAGAAATAGACTTAGCTGGGCTTATCTGATCTATTGTTGTTCTTGGGTTTTCTCTCTTTTTTTCCCCCTTTTTTTTTATAATCTTTCTTTCTCTTTTTTAACATACATTTTTGTTGTCCATTGCACTTTAGAATATATCCAGATACAAATATATAATTGATTTCTATGTATCAAACTAATACTTGTTTTCCAATTACAGATAGATAACTTAGTTCACTCTGGATTTTTGATGTTTTGGATACTTATGTATGATAAAATAATTTGTTTGTTGTTGTTCTGTATAAGCTTGTGATTTTATGTAAAGGTGTTGAGCATGACAATAGCGAGTCTCTTCTACAATTATAACATTTATTTACTCAGATATTCTAGACATACTCTTTTAGTTATATATATATATATATATATATATATATATATATGTTTAGATATAAATATATATGTACATTTATACCTGCAATTAGGCAGGTTTATGCATTTTCATTTATATACTAATTTTGATTAATATACAAGTATTTTCCTTTGTGTTGATATTTTTAGTTATTTGATACAAAGGGCATACTAAATGTTCATTTAATGTTAAATTATACTTGGCACTGAAATGCTCAATTCTTATATACTAGTATATTGTTTTGATAAACATTTGGTATAGAGGATTTGCTCGGTCCGTTATACCGAAAGTGATGTCACCTGGAAGTAATGAATGCGTTCCAAGGTGGAACACACACCATCATCTGCAATCAATTATTCCCATTTCCTGGCGGATATAAAAGTAGAACCTGGCCGGATTGGAGTCATGCATCCCTGAGGAAGTCCAGAAGAGGACGAAACGCATTGGAGTTGTTTATTTTGTTCATATAAACTTTTATTTTATTTTACCTTTGCTGGTGCTGCCTGCAGATTCTGCTGTGATTTTATTGGCTGATACACGTGGATACCACCTTGGTGTGGAGACATGCTGTCTTTGCTTTGAAGCATTGTGAGTGCAATATATATAATAAATTGTTACATTTTTATACAATCTGCACTATCTATTGTTCCCTTTTGTTTGAGTGGGCAAGAAGATTTACTACTTTCTGCATCGCTGGAGGTTCTTCATACTTTACTATTTCCCTAATATTAAGGGAGATGCGCCTGAATTCATCTTAATTTTGTGAGTTCTCTACCACCCCCACCCTCTATATGTGTTAATTGTATTAAACTATTTTTATATCTCTCCCTATAGATATATATATCTAAGGTAGAACACATCGTCATACAGTTTGTATTTTTTATTATCCCTTTGTGGTGAATAACACATTCTTTCCCTTTGCTTTTTTTCTTTTTTATTACTATGCTATTTTAAGTGTCTGTAAGGGAACACTTTAAACCTTGGGGACTCTGTGTAATACATAGCACCAAACGTTAACACTTTGTCTTTTTGTCTTTTGTATTAGTCTAATACTCGCCTTACCTTTTGTGTCACTCACAGCATGTAAACTCATTGAGCAGGGCCCTCAACCCCTCTGTTCCTGTGTTTCCAACTTGTCTGGTTACAACTACATGTTTGCCCGTCCACCCACTGTAAAGCGCTGCAGAATTTGTTCGCGCTATATAAATAATAACATAATAATAATGTGCATTTTATTGCATTAAAAGCAAACTGTATTATGACATTTACAGTTACCATGTAGAACTTGGAAAATAGCATTTCTTACATTCTCACACTTCTTACATTCTCACACTTTTTGTTTTTAGATTTTATTAATTTCAAATTATATTTCATATATAAATATTAGATAAGAAATGAAAGCCTTACTTTTCCTGTACAAAATGATATGTAATAAGTGTGGGTGCACTTAATTTGAAAGAGGTGCATTATGGTTGAATACACCTATAGCTCAAACTGTAGGTTTTGTTTTGGTTCAGAATTTTTACAACTGCCTCCGTTCTTAAGGGGTTAAAGACAAACTAATCAGAAGTTGTTGACTAATTGCCTAAGTTGAAGTCAACACTTGCATATGTGCTTGACATTTTCTGTAGTAATGCAGATTGTACTTGAAATTATTCATTTGTTAATCCAGCCAAATTGAGCCCTTCAAGTGTGACATTATAATTACTTCTAAAGATATAGTTTGCGATCTGTTTTGGAAGTGAAAAGGTCGAATAAAACATTGTAATTTACAAAAGTAGTTTACTTAATCTAACCATATTTAAACATCTGTGCTTAAAGGGACACACACCAAAAGTAATCACTGTCTAAACATGCATGTATTTTTCCCACTGTGGTATCTAAAATAAAGTGTATCTACTCATCACACACACACAGCACTGCAGCATGTACTTTAGATGTGTATTTAAAATAATGTTTACATTAAAATTAACATTGTGTGTGTATATATGTAGTATGCATGTGTATGGGAATCTAGGCCCACTCCCCAGTTTTGCAGCCCTCCCTGTCACAGGTGCCTCTTTCCAATGACCTATTTAATCTTGTGCTGCATAGAGCCCTAACAGGAAGTATTTCCCACATAGATGAGTTGATCTCATAAGAGCAGGCATTGCGTTGCTAGGATAGGACCTGCCAAAACTGGGGTAGATTGGTAGGCTTATGCAAAGTATGATAATATATTGTAAGTAGACCCCAATTATTTTTGTCTAGGTTAGGTTTTTTTGAAACACACATTTCCATTCTGTAAGCTTTGAAATTGCTCTTTAGTGAATGAGTTAGTGCACTGGATCTTGTATGATATATTCTGAGTAAAGCCAGCACTCGAGGACTTGTATAAAAATAAAAATAGCTTTTAATCCATAGTCAACGTTTAAGTTCACTACAGTGAACTTTCATCAGGACACAAACATCTTCACACACTTACACTTTACATTGTAGCAGAGTGGGATGTACTCACTTTTGTGAGATACTGTGTATGTTGTTCTAATGTATTGTAATCAATAGACCCTATAGCCACCTTAATATTTCTGCAATAGTTCTATGCAATTTACATTTTCTGGCAATACTTACAAATTATATAAAGCAATGATAATGATTACATCATTTGTATTAATAACTTTTGAAAACAATCCAAAATGTGCAATCATTGTTCGGAAATTATTTTAAGATAGACATGTTATATGGCGTAATATTGGAGAGATTAATATTTCACACAATATTATGTGATATGTTTACCTTGTGATGCTTTAGTATGTTGTGTATATTGTTTAACATATCCTTTTCTTATTATTAACAGGTGGAGTCTACGCAGAGTATGATCAGGATTTTGGGACTTTCTGCAACTCTTCCCAATTACCTTGATGTGGCTAACTTTCTTCATGTCAATCCTTCTATTGGACTTTTCTTCTTTGATGCAAGATTCAGGCCGGTGCCACTGGGACAAACCTTTATTGGAATTAAATCTACTAACAAGGTGAGTGAATGTTGCAGATCTTTTGAAAAAGTTCCATTAATTTGCAAGTTTGATATAATTTATGATTAAATAAATTGTCTTGCAGAGGTGGATGAGCACTAACCCTAGAGGATGCATCCATCTTTGCACCATTGCCACTGCATTGAGTTGTAGTGATTAGGTTGACTCCAAGCTTCTCAGAGCAAAGACACAAGTACCATATGGTAGCATAGACAACCATACATAGTATTAAAAAGAACAAATTAACTTGGAGATGTGCAAACAACATTTCTAGAGCCAGTTTCTAAAAGGAGTAGAAACGTTCCTTTGTTTTCAATGGTGATATGTTTATATGTATTTGTTTCATTTTGGTGTACATATAGTTAACTAGAATGTCACCACTGAATTCTGCGTAAGTCAACAAAGGATGCCGTTTGATAATTTATTTGGATGTGTTTACATCCAAATTACAATTAATTTGTTTCAGCACCCATATTTTCCTTACTGACGCAAGTTTGTGGAAATACGAAGATTCTTGCCATGACCAAATTAACAGTAACAGTTTTTAGTAAATATGGCTTCCTTCCCAAGGCGGGGCCTGAACACAGTCCAAGATGGCCACACGTTGCTGGAGCTCCTGAAGGAAATCCACAAGCCAAGCCGAAATCTGAACTATAATACCAGACCATTGGCTTACCCTCTATGTGATGCCCCTAGCATAAGTTGAGCCTGAAAGCAACTGATTCTGACATGCATAACCCATGTAAGACTCCCTCTGCGGCCTTCTGGGGCACTCATGGTGGAGAAGCGGCCAATCCTCTGCCCATGTCTAGCAAGCATAGGATTAAGAACCCTGTTCCCTCCTCCCCTCTGGACCGGTGAGGGTTATCCCGGTCTCCATGGAAACCCTCTTGAAGCCAAGTACTACAAAAGGCGTATTGCCGTGCAGTAGGAAGCTGAGGCCTAAAGAATCAAGATGGCCGCTGCGACTAGCCCCGCAGATCTGGGTCTTCACCAGGGGAGGCTTTTGACAAACTTTGTGTCCAATTCTGTGCGAAGCTGAGGGCTCAGATACCCACCTCTACTCCCATCAGCCAAAGCAGTGCATCCGGGTGCCACCCAGCGCCACGTGGCCAGCCCTCACTCCTGCGGCAAACAGTGGATGACTTGGAGACAAAGGCGCAGGAGACCGCAGCATAAACGCCGAATGGAGGTGAGAAGCGCTCGGGGGCCGCACCTGACACATGCACACAGCATACCTACCATGGTTCCCCACAGATATGACCGCACGCGGATCACGAGAAGATGCCAGATGGGCCTGTGTAAATTCGCTGTCAGTGGATTTCCGCTGGGCAGAACAGGCAGCACACAATGTGGAGGATCGAACAGCAGGTTCCAGCCGGCACCTCGAGCTGCAAAGGGGCCCCCCATGCTCATAGCTTGCCATCTGCAGACATTGGTTGAGCGGCCGGACTTTCTGCACAAACAGGCACAGTGCTCCTCCACCCATGATGTTTTCTAGACCAGTACCCAGTGGCACAACAACTATATTGTTTAATATGACAGTTCAGCATGTCTTCATTATTAATTCACCCTTCGTACCTACTCATGGTTTATCTTGTTTATTATAATTACACCTGTTATCAATCCTTGGAAGAATGCCCTTGTTCCTCTTGGGCATCACACCAATTCTTATATTCTCGTTAGTTAAGCATGTATTATTATCACTATCAGTGATACATATACAGATTCTATACGCCTACACAGATTCTTCATGTCTAGATTATTTTCCTCCTTAACATTAGCATATGTCATGTAGCTTAGCTCTTGCCTTTACTCAACATATAGAATGTGTGGGCGTTACTTGCACATATTTCATTTTTATTTTAAAATAGAGGCTTGTCTAATCTCTGTGAACCGGTTTAAACGGTTCTAGTGTAATGTTGCGCTAGATACACAAACTTGTAGACACAAGTTATTATTCATGTGATATAGTGTTTTACTTGCTTATATTG
The DNA here is from genome assembly GCA_933207985.1 of Pelobates cultripes. Lineage (NCBI taxonomy): Eukaryota > Metazoa > Chordata > Amphibia > Anura > Pelobatidae > Pelobates > Pelobates cultripes. The sequence continues at coordinate 279,080,973 of OW240913.1, forward strand.
AAACTGCCACTAATGTACTGTTGTACTTAATGCTTAAACTATGCCTCAATAAAAACAAAGATTGGGGCGAAAAAAAATGGCTTCCTGACAGCCACAAGTGGTGCTTCAGCCTAGAGTTAAACTGGATTCTTCAGTCAAATACTTTTTGCTGTGCATACATTCTCCAGTTGAAAGAGATCACCGGTGACGTCAGCTTAAATGCTGACGTCAACGGAGGCAAGCTGGTGGCTGCAGCTGGGCAGGCTATTTGCGTGGTCCTGAAATAATTATTTTTGGAACTATAGTGTTTATTTTTTTCTTTATTTCTTTTTTTTTTTTTAGAGACTATAAAATAGCTTTGTATTTAATTGATAAAACTTGGTACATAGTATTTCCTCTTCGATACAGTGCATTTTAGTAACGTGCAAGTGGAGCTGACTTACAGCACCATCTACTGATACTAGAACACTGTTATACATTACTATGTTCACTTTAAAAAAAAAAATAAATATCAAACCCGTAACTCTCATTTTTAAATACTATCCTGAACCACTTAAGTATAAAACACAGGAAATAAGTAAAACCGTCTCTGGTTGCTACACTGATACTGAGCCAAAATATCTGTCACCAAAATTTGAATTCCATAGATGACACTCTCTGGCCTAAGTCATCACATAACTTGTTTGTTTTATCATGTAATTACCGATTTATTTATTACATTTTTCTCTATATATTAATGCCTATATATGCCTATATATGGGGCTCTATGCAATGTTTGAATACATTATTTGAAGAGTCATTTAACAGAACTATTCTGAATAATTGGATAAATCAACCACTGCAATACAACACTATGAAAAAGGTATCAAATAAAAATGAGTTGGTTTGAAAGCGCAATTGCATCTGATTACATTCTCCTCTCATTTCCTTTCATCAACTTTCTTTGTGCCTGTCACATACATATTGCAAGTCTCATTAGTCTTGATATTATGGCACACACATTGCCTCAAAAACAGTGCTAGCTCTTTACAGAAATAGTTACATATTGTACTAACGTTCACGCTAGTGAAACAACAGCTTTCCCATATTCCAAAAATAATAATAAATTACAAAAATACAAAAATTCACCACTTCTTTGCCGGGAAGCAATAATTTCCTTGCTGTGAGTTAAAAAAACAAATCCCCTTCATCTGCACTGCAGAAAGGAAAGATACCTGCCAGCCGCAGGGAGCAGTTTCAAGTTTATACACAAAAGGATAGTTTGCCATATGGCACTTATTGCAATGTGCATATTTTAACCTTCATTAATTGTATCAAGTATCTGCCTGTAAAAACTGCCATTGCTTCTCCTTAATTATCCGTACAGCTTGCAGTTTGCCTGCACATTTGAATTAAAATGAATAGCTTGAAAAATATATGTAGTTTAGTTTATTGCGTCTTTGAAAGTCAATATATATATATATCATTTATTTAATTATTATAATTTTTTCTTTCCAGGAAGGAATGTAGTGACTGACAATCATGACCATACAGTCTGTTATTTGATTGATTGTGAAAGTAATTGCTCTTACCATTAGGATGGAATTGTTCTATGTCATAAAAATGAAGTGTATTCCCCAGAGAAATCAGCTGTAAATATTATCTCTGCGCGAAGGAAATCTTTCCAGTTGTCACTTTGTTTGGGCCTCATTTTGCAGTGCAGAATATAGACAGTTGAGATTAAGTTCTGGGTCACCATTTGTACATCATGCTGTAGTAAAGGGCCGGTGCAAGGATTTTTGCTGCCGTAGGCAAAACAAATCTGTCCGCCCCATTTGCTCCACAGTGGTCCTGTAGGTTTAACCCTACAAGATAAAACACTGCCTTACCTTGAAGGGTTAAACAAGACTAGTGTTTTGGATCAAATCAAGCGTTTGATTATTTGTCTATCTACTCCTTTTCAAATTGATTGTGCGCATGTCTTCTAAAAGTAAATCACATTGGACACATTGCAGGTTTATGAAAGACTTCAGAATGGCGTTATTCCAGGGGGTGCGATTCCCTTTTAAAGCAGAAATACGTCATGTACAGAGTCACAGTTAACATAAAGTATACATCTTGTCTAAACCCACCCTACTGGGCGTGACCCCAGCATCATCACATGACATTTCTTTGTATCCCAGCCCCATTCCAGCTCCATTTTACTACACGTGGCATGTTTCTAGTGAGAGTCTTTACTTGAACAAAGGGAGCGGGGGAGGAGTTAGTAAAGGAAGCTGTTCTTTTAACACAGGAATTTGTTACAGGTGGCTTGCTCGATGGGAAGGGGGGAGGGTAGCTACATGTGAGGAATTTACAGAGGAAATAGTTACTGAGCACACATGTATAGAAAAAATAGACATTTTATCCATTCAAGTATTTTGTCCATAACACTAGTAGCTGTCACAGTGACATCCACTAGAGACACCTTCACTACAATGCCATGTTTATATATACACACACATACAGACTCTCACTCATTCACACTCAATGGTCCACACAATCACAATCAGTGACCAATGCACAGATACATTCACTGACTCACGCAGAGTGACACACACACACACACACACTGACTTATGTAGACTGACATAACTGGCCCAAGCAGACACACGCACACACTGATCCAGACTCAAGCAGACACACATACTGATCCAGACACATACACACAGACCCAAGCAGATAAAAAACAGACCCAATCAGACCCAAGCAGATACACACGCTGACCCATGCAGAAACACACACTGATTTAGATACACACACTGATTTAGATACACACACTGACTCATGCACACACAGACCCAAGCAGACTCGCACACTGATCCAGATACACACACTGACCAAAGCAGACACACAGACCGAAACACACACACACACACACACACTAATCCAGACATACACAGACCCAAGAAGATACACATACTGACCAAAACAGACACACACACACACTGACCAAAGCAGACACACACACACACACACACACACACACTGATCCAGACACACACACGCTGACTCAAGCCTGGCTGCCTTCGCTCTCTCTTAGCTCCGCCCCGCGATCCTCCCGCCCACTTGACCCTGAGTACAGTGTTTAACCCCTTAAGGACACATGATATGTGTGACATGTCATGATTCCCTTTTATTCCAGACGTTTGGTCCTTAAGGAGTTAAGGGAGGGGGGCGTTTCTCAGTGCTCTTTACGTGCTGAAGTTGATGGCACAGGGCGCTAGTTTGCTCCCGCGAACAGGAAAGACAAACACTGTGACATTTGACTCCTTAGCTCTGATATACATATCTGTTTATTATATAGAAATTACATGACTTATCTTTTATTTTTTAGATAATGTTTTCAAACTCTGTAGTGCACAATGAGTAATGGCATCAATAAACTATTCTTCCTTCTCTGCGTTTTGACACCATGCAGTATGAGGGCATTAGTGAGATTTACGGTCCTGGGAGAAGCTGCTATTATGACCCGCTGTCTTTTAAATTTTACCTTCTCCCAATAACGATGAGCTGGAAGAAGTACTGAGGTATCCGAAATAGTGTGCTAGCATGTCATTATTGGGAGGTGAGAGAACATATTTTTGGACGCTGTAAATAGCTGTTATTCACTGTGACCTCTGCTCCCACAAATCTGAGCCATACCAAGGCGTTCATCTCTAGAAATGGAGATATTCATAAATCACGTGAATCTTTTAGTTTGTAATGTTTTCAAAAACCCTAAATTGTAGAATTTTAATATACAATTCACTTTTATGTTTTGTTGTTGTGTTTATTATTATTATTATTATCAGTATTTATTTACAAGTAATATTGACATAGACCAGAAGTGAGGAAGGCTCTGCTCATGCACACTTACTGGGTTAGGATTGTTTTTCAGACTTAGCCATACGTCACTGTCCATTCAGCTTCATCCCTTTTTATAGGTTAAACTGGAGCAGGTTCCATTAAACAATCATTACACCTCAAGTATGGTGTGATATTCCAAATAACATCACTCCTTTACCTACAACAGGGATAGGCAACCTTCGGCACTCCAGATGTTGTGGACTACATCCCCCCATAATGCACTTAAACCCATATTGCTGGCAAAGCATCATGGGAGGTATAGTCCAAAACATCTGGAGTGCCGAAGGTTGCCTATCCCTGACCTAGAACATCCTTTGCTGAACTTGTTATTAAGAAAAAGAGAGGAAACACTAAATGGCCACTTGAGAAAAAAAACAAAAAACACTATTTTTAAGTTTTGTTTAGTGTTTATGTATATATTTACTTTTGCCCTTTATTTATCATTAACCTTAATTACAGGTATTGGTGCAGGGAGACTGATTGCTATTGCCTGTGAAAAGTTCCCATCTTTTGCAAAGAAAATGTGTGTTTGGGAGCTTTGTGTTTGCTTTTTGTTAATTTTAAAAACAAATCTTGGGTGTTTTTATTTTGTTTATTTTTTGCTTGTGCACAGTAAACATATCATTTTGATGGTAAATTTTCCAGTTATTTTGCAGTGTGAATTTCAGTGCACCGTTGGCTTAGTTTACATTTAACTTTCTGACGGTCACTAGAGGCATTTCCTCCTTCAGACCTTTGGAAATCAATGGTCTTCACATTTGGCATGATAAAGCTGAACGCATCCATTGCTGCTCATGGAGAACCACTAGATATGTTTTGCTATGAGAGCATTGGATTGTCAGAACAATTGATTTCTGCTTATTTGCCATAAGTCCCCAATGCTTGTCTGTGAAAAGCATTAGATTAGACCGTGATCGTCAAGCAGCATGGCTACCAAGAAGACACTGTTCTGAAGTTGGATTAGAGGTAAATTTTTTAGCATTCTAAATTTTAACCCCTTAAAAAGAGACATTAGTTACCCAGACCACTTCATCTCGCATTGCAGCTTTTTAGAAACTATGTTTGCCTTGCAAGGTTAAGTCCACCTCTAGAGGATGTCAGTATGACAGCCACTAAAGGCGCTTTCAAAGACATACGCAATAGATCTCCTCTATAAGAATCATTGGATTGGATCATCGAGATGAAGGCCATGGGGAGATGGTAAGCAGCAGCAAGGGAGCCCCAGCCCTGGAGGAAGGTTAGGAAATCCTTTTTAAAAAAAATGTTTTTATTGCAAACGAGCAATAGTGTTAGAAGGATTTCATATGATCATTCAATGATTTGAAATGCTGCACACACAGATGTTAACCCCTCTGCTTTTAAAGGTGTAATTCTACTCTGGCCAAAACATAGGGATATCATTAAGAGTTCTGGGCTGGCTAATATCAATTCATTGCAAATTTCAATTCACGGACACCCATTGATTGATTGAGAATGGTCAGCTGATGCTCTCAACCAATCAAATGCGGCAGGATCGTAACCCAACGCTTGATGTCATAAAAATATCAGGAGCCTGGGAAGACGCAGGTAAGAGGACAAACGATTACAAAACAGTTTGTCCCATTCACTTTGAATGGGGCCAGAGTACTCCTGGCATTATTACCATTACAGCGGGCTGTAGTGGTTATGATGGCTTGAGTAACCCTTTAAAACGTCATGTTTTTTGTTTTGTTTTTATGTAGTGGTTTTGGTGTCCATAGCCTGTCCCGCCATTCTTTTTTATGTATGTTCTGCCTTTTAAGAGAAAAGGGAGTATTTACATTGTTCTCTACTAACACTTTTAGGTGCCGTCACTGAGACAGCCAATAGTGGCCTGTCTATATTTCTGTCCTTCAATCTTTGTAGGACCTACATTCACCGACTCCAAGCTATGCATCAAGATGCTGAACGCTTCCTGCAGAGATGCATAGGATTAGTGTATCTATGGAAGGAGATCTGATTAGCCCAGTATGGCATTTTGCTGCGCATGCATTGTAGCTTACCAGTGTCACCCTATTGGGAAGCTTTGGACTATCTGAAGTCATCTGTTTTATAAATGTGTGCCAGGAAGGCAAGCAGCAGTGCTGCGAGGGAGAAAAAAAATAAGGAAATCTCTCTCTTTTTCTTTTTACAGCTACTAGGGATGGGGGGTAATCTAAATGTGACTATAATGCTATAGTGTTCATTTAAGAACGCACATTCTGTTTTTCTTCTTCCTTTTTTTTAGGGCTAAAACACATAGGATCTCGCAGAACTAGACTGGGTTAAACATCAATTCCAACATAAATAAGCAGTACCTATACCCGCCCCATCCCATCACTTAGTGAGAGAAAAAAAATAAAAATCAATGTGTGAAGTCATTTGCTGATATTCTCTTGCTGTCATTGCCTTGCACATAGGTTATATTCTGCCTATGTAGTATTATTGGAGACTATAATCCTTTTTTTAATGTTTTTTTTCAATATTGGTCTTCTTGGTGGGGGATAGAATTTTTGCTGCTATCATCAACCGTTAGCGCCCAGAAAGTACACTACATTCTCTGCTCTGCATTCTCCTTTTAAAGGTATTTAGAACATTTAGCTTCCGTGCATTTTGGCTGATTCCATCATTCATCTCGCAGGTTGTGTTATTGAATTCCTTTGCAATTTTGGCATCAATTACTGATGTATTGGTTAACACTCCTTATGGCCGTTTTACTACGGCTCATTGAATCTAGTCCAATATCTCAACTTGTAAATTACAAAAACAAAACAAACCCAGTAAGCGCTACATTGTACAGATGTTATCATTAATCAAGAAGTGAACTATATTTAAATAAGAATCTAGTGGATTTTAAAAAAAGTTGTTTTATACTGTGCTCCCTGTGTTTATCATTAAAGGGAAAAAATATATGTATATATAGAGTGATTGTTTCTCTAGTTTGTTTATATATATATATATATATATATATATATATATATATATTTATCTTCCAAACAAACTAGAGAAACAATCACTGTTATTGGAATTCTCAGTGTGGATTTTAATGGCGTACTGTAATGTGTTGAGATTTGACTTCAATAAGAGCTATTTTTGTTTTGAGTCTCAGCGGCTTCAAGCACTGGAGCGCAAGGGAATATAAAATAATCCATACATTGGATTATGATTTTGCTATTGTAATATTCATTATATTGTACGTTTCCTGGGCCATGAAAAAAGATAATGATAAACCACACATATATAAAAATATTCTTTCCATAAATAAATATACTGTGTGTGTGTGTGTATATATATATATATATATACTAATTTGCATATGCTTACCTAGAATCCCATGCAGCGGTCACTGCAAATTTGAGATTTCTGTAGGAAAAGCAAGTCTTATGACTTGACTCATTGTGTGCAGATCTGTGTTTAACAATGTATTGACTCTTTCTATATATACCTATACATACTCCAAAAGAAAGCCAGCACTCAAGGACTTCAACATAAAATATGTAGGCTTTAATCCAAGCAGTAAGTCAACGTTTCAGTTCACTACAGTGAACTTTCTTCAGGACACCTATACATATACATACCGACACTCTTCACTTACCGACCGAGTACCGTTCCTACGACCCGGTCGTAGAATGAATTGGTCGGTAAGGAGGAGTTAAGGGATTCCCTGCTCTGCTGCGTTCTTCTATGCCCGGGGAAAGGTCCCTGAACATAGACAAATGCAACAGAGCAGGAAATCTCTCTAATCTATGTTCGGGGAAATGTCCCCAAACATAGATTTAAGGGATTCCCTGCTCTGGTGCGCATGTCTGTGTTCAGGGACATTTCCCCAAACATAGTCGAACGCACAAGAGCAGGGAGTCCCTCTAATCTATGCTCAGTGAAATTTCCCCAAACATAGATTAGGGGGATTGCCTGCTGTGTTGTTTGTCTATGTTCGAGGAAATATCCCCGAGCATAGAAGAACGCAGCAGAGCAGGGGATCCCTCTAATTCCCACGACGGCTCGCACTTACCACCAATACATATGTGTACGGGTGGTTCTATGGTTTTACGTATCAGGATATAATACCAATCATCTGTTCCTAAGCAGGTTTTCAAATTAGGTAAATACAACTTTAGATGAACAACAACATATGTTTACACATATTACACTGGCATGATTTAAAAAAAATAAAATAAAGCCAAAATATAAGGCATACAAATGCTACTGTCTACGGAAATGAACATATACTGTTGATTTAATGCTTGCTTGTAATTTTTCTGGATTTAATTTCCGGTCATGTCAAACTAACTTGATTGCATTCTACGAAGAAGTAAGTAGAAGTATAGATCAGGGTGTTGCAGTGAATGTGATCTATTTGGATTTTGCCAAGGCATTTGATACAGTTCCACACAATAGATTAGTGTTCAAACTCAAGGAAATTGGTCTAGATGAAAATGCTTGTTCTTGGGTAGAATATTGGCTTAAAAACAGAGTACAAAGAGTTGTCATTAATGGTCAATTTTCAAGCTGGACAGAGGTGGCAAATGGTGTCCCTCAGGGGTCTGTTCTGGGACCCCTTCTATTTAACATGTTTATAAATGATCTTGAAAAAAACATTGAGAGTCATGTTTCAGTGTTTGCAGATGACACAGAACTCTGTAAAATAATACAATGTGAGCAAGATATTACTTTGCTGCAGAGGGATTTAGATAGACTGGGGGACTGGACACTCAAATGGCAGATGACATTTTATGTTTAAAAATGCAAAGTTATGCACTTTGGCCTAAAGAATATACAAGCAACATATACCCTTAATGGAAGCAAATTAGGGATAACAATACATGAAAAGGACTTGGGAATTGTTATAGACAAACAATGCAACAATGTGCAATGTCAATCAGCTGTGGCTAAGCCCAGTAAGGTATTGTACTGCATGGAAAAGGGCATTCATTCTCGGAATGAGAATATCATTTTGCCTCTTTATAAATCACAGGTAAGACCACATATTGAATATGCTGTGCAATATTCAAGACCTGTTCTAAAGAAGGATATTATGGCACTAGAAACAGTGCAGAGGAGGGCTACACAATTAATAAAAGGAATGGAACATATCAGCTATGAAGGTTAACAAATTTAAACCTATTTAGTTTAGAAAAACGTCGCCTGAGAGGGGATATGAGAACATTATACAAATAATTCCAGGGCCAATACAAACCATTGTGTGGAAATCTATTCACAAACCAGACTTTACATAGGACACAAAGTCATGTGTTTAGACTGGAAGAAAAAAGATTTTGTCTAAGGCAAAGGAAAGGTTTTTTTTACTGTAAAAACAATAAGGATGTGCAATTATCTGCCTCAAAAATTGGTTTTATCAAAGTCCATACAGATGTTCAAACAGCTACTATATGCATACTTGCAAAAACAGAATATTCAAGGCTATAATCTTTCAATGTAGGGTAATAACTGCTTGATCCAAGGATAAATCTGACTGCCATTCTGTGGTCAAGAAGGATTTTTTTTTCTTAGCTTGATGCAAAATTGGAAGTGCTTCAAACTGGGTTTTTTGCCTTCTTTTGGATCATCAGCAAAAAACAAATGTGAGGAAGGCTGAACTTGATGGACAGAAGTCTTTTTTCAGCTATGTAACTATGTCATTTTAATGTTGCTGTTAGGACTTTCTGTGTTGATTAAATTATGGTCATCTGTGTAAAAACTAATTAATGTGGACTATTTAAATGGGTTACTCCAACCTTATGATGGTAAGAGTACCCTGTTTCCTGTTAATGCTACAAACCATTATGCAACAGTTTGCCCTATTATCTTGATCACGCTGAGTTCCTGGTCTGCTTTGTAGTCCGGTTTACAACATATGGCTTCAACAAAGCTGCCGCTCAGCTGACCATCTCAGCCAATGAATGAGCATCCGCAAATAGAAATGTGCACAGAATCTGTACTAGCCAACATGACACTGCTAGAGGTGTATGTTGAGTTAAACCTCTGGCAGCAGTGAGGTTAAATTCCATTTGTGCAGCATTTACTAGCGAAACACTGTACAATACATGACCACTTCAAATTACTCTAAGGGACAATATTCTATGCTTCCGACTTTTCAAATAACCAAAGAGGTACTTTTCTGAGGATTATTTCTCGATTGTGGAAAACCGCAAAATGTAATCCAAAATATACTAACTGGGAAAAATTCTTCCATGTGTCAACTTTTCCATGCCATTAATTAAAAAAAAAAAAATAAAAAAAATAAAAAAATAAGATTGCAATTCTCTCAGTGCTCCACAAGTCCAAGTTTAACAAAAACCCTCTGGTTTTAGTTATAGTATTTGGAGGTGGAGGTTATATAGTATAATTTTAAGTAACGCCATACAGTGGTAGTCATTTATGTATTTGAAAAGCCATCAATCTAAACATAAACTTTTTCGTTTCAAGACGCGTTATCCTGAATGGTTTTGCTTCAACCCCATTAAAAGCCTACAGAAAAAAAAAAAAAAAGCAATTCTTAAAACATAGTTTTATTAAACAATAAATATAAAAAAATAAACATACATAGAAAAATAACCAGAGGTCAATGCCTCCTGAGAAAATTACAAATGTACCATGCTCAAAACTTTCCCTGATGCATGCATTACTCAATTGATTAAGGCACTTATTCATAGGTGATATGTACTACTTAAGGGAGTGATAAAAAGTTTAAAACACACACACACACATATATATTTATTTATTTCTAATATTGGGTTTCTGTTTTACTTGAGATTTAGGTCCACAAGTCTCTTGTTAATGTAATTTATTTGTAATCCAGGTATGTAATCATCTCCTCGCTGTAGCCAGTCCATTGCTGCTCATAGTCATACATTGGGAGTCAGGACACATGCTTTGCAATATTCACAATCTGTGCTTCTCATAGAAAAGCTCTCACCTGCGCCTTGAGCAAGCTGGGTTGAGAATGTGACCTTCCCAGCTATCTGGTTGACATCCAGAAGGTGTTATCGAGGTGGGGTTATAACAGTGATGATTTCTTTTGAAACTTGCACATTTATAAAATAAATCAACAAACACAGCCAGTTAACTTCTAAAAATCACAAGTAATCTGAACTGTGTTAGGAGCTTGACATAGTCCTTTAAATATTCAGTCGCACCACAGAGAAAGAAAGCTGACAAAAAAAGGATCATCTCTTGAAAATATATGTAAATGGGTATATTTTTTTCAGAGAGATGTTTTCTTAGTACTTGGTTCTGTCTTGATTCAGTTGTGTCCTTGGAACTGATAACTAGAGCATATAGCAAATAGATCAAGCATACCGGCTGCATCTTTTCATAAAACAGGTCCATTAACTACAAAAAATTATAAAGAGGTTTTTTTTGAAACGTGTCATTTCTACTAATAGAACCCAAAGACTCTATTCTGCCTCACTGCTTGAGCTGCGTCCTGAACTTGCCATTCCATGCAGTGATTCATAACTCAGTCTTCCAGGTAGAATGGTGGCATTTGAAGTTTAACCATGCCTTTATAATATACTTTATAAGTCTGTTATCTAAGAAAACCACATATGACCATGACTTTGTAATTCAGATAGTTTGCTGCTTTAAACTACCTTTACTTGCCTATAATGCAGTAAGATAAAGTCTTGATATATTATTTCAGCACACTAAAAAATTAATTAGCAAAGTTGGAAATTATGTTCTAAGCCTGTAAACATTAAAGGAACACCATAGGGTCAGGAACACCAACATATGTTCCTGACCCCATAGTGTTAAAAACACCATCTAGCTCCCCTTACCTCCCTAAATATAGTAAAATGCTTACCTTTATTCCAGTCTGCTACTGGCTCTGACCCTGATCTGCCTTCTTGGCTGAAATCATCAGAAGTGATTTTCTCAGTCAATCACAATGCTTTCCCATAGGAAAGCATTTGATTGGCTGAGCTTGTGAAGGGGGCAGATCAGGGGCAGAGCCAGCACAAGCCAAATACAGCCGTGGCCAGTCAGCATCTCGTCATACAGATGCATTGAATCAATGCATCTCTATCAGGAACGTTCGGTGTCTCCATGCAGAGGACTGTGCTGCAAACTGTGCAGCACTGCCTCAGGAAGCACCTCTAGTAGCTATCTGAGGAGTGGCCAGTGGTGGTGTCCCTAGGCTGTGATGTGAACACGGCATTTTCTCTAAAAAGACAGTGTTTACTGCTAAAAGCCTGAAGGGACTGATTCTACTCACCAGAACAAATACAATAAGCTGTAGTTGTTCTGGTGACTATAGTGCTCCTTTAAGTGTTCATTGGGAAGAGAACACATAGATTTCCATGTGGATTCCTCCACTTTTAACATAAATTATTTGGTTATCTTTTTTTATACAAATGTTATTCTGTATAATCTAATTCCATATATGTAGAAACTAGACCACAGTCACAAATTTGCTTTCATAATCAATCTTATCTGTTTTAATTTAGAAAATAATACAAATATTTTAAACATTATCAATGGAAAACTAATGTGTACAACATTTGCATTACAAACTTGTACATAATGTTATTTATTTATTTATTTTTGTAAAAAAAAAAAAAAAAAAGCAAACTTTAACTTTATGAAATGCATTTAAATCGAGGACAAAACTGAAATGACTGAAATGATTTATCTATTGGTGTTTACACTTAATAATAAAATGACCATTATTTGAGTGCCCTTGAAATCTACTTATTGTAGCTGTAATGTAATCATGTCTTTTTGGACTTTGTTCTTCAGACTCAGCAGCTCCATGATACCGAAGAGGTCTGTTATGAAAATGTTCTTAAGGAAATTAAAGCTGGAAGACAGGTATGCTTTCCTGTTTTATCACTTATGTTATCACTTTTATAGTGTATGTATATATATATACAATATAGTAGCGTGCACCATTTAATTTATTAAACTAGATTTGCCATCAATATTTTTTTTAGCGTTCCTATCAGTGGTTTCATTTCCATTGCATATTCATTGTGAATCCTAACAGTTTTCCAGTCTAGAACTGTTAATTGTGTCTCAATTTGCACAACGCGACCCTTATGGTATAAATAAAAATCTACTTCAAGCTTGTGATGTGATGCCACCTGAGACTTTAACCAAGGGAATGTGTAGCTCTTTTTGTTTCACTGGGAAATATTGTTTTTGGAACTTGTAAAATTGTAAATGGGTAATACAGAATGGATATTATAATACATGCATAATTGAATAAGACTTATTATAGTTGTTAACTCATGAAGGGAAGCATAAGTAGTAGCATTAAATGGACGGCATAAGCTGTAGATTCATCCCTTGCCAAGCCGAACCATCCCTTGGTTCTTCACCATCTTGGTCCTTGCTTTCTATTGCTAACGCAGAGGTTCCAGAACCCCATCAGTAATATAAAATTTCTCTGTATTGTTTGATCAGAAAACCTCATCAGTAGGACAACATCAAAACTATATAATTTTGAACTGCAACCACATTAAATGGCAGAGCCACTTAACAAACTGCTACCTTACATTGCAAAATTTTCTTTTAACAAAGATCATGCATCTGTAGTGCCCTTGCCCAGAAACTGATTTCATTCTACCGATAAAACCTAATATATCTGAGCAGCTTCAGTAGAAGGAACGTGAATAACTAGGCTACATTTACAGGCAGAGGAAAATTAAAGTTTTCTAGACACATACTAGTCCCTAACTGTTAAATGTAATTCCCCCAAAGCATTCTGTTAACAAGTAGTGAAATAGCAAAGGTCTATAGTAGAAAATTTAATTAGATAAAACTTCACAAATTTCAAGTTTCCTGCAGTTTAATGCATTGTACCATTAGGACACGGTCACTATGTAGGAAGAACAACTATGTTTTCTGTCATGTACTTAAAGTGGAACTGTAACTTCTCAGGATTTGTAATATTATTTTTACTTATCTTCATATTTAACAAATCTGTATTTGTTAGCTATGAAAACTAAAAATAAATTTACATATCCACAACTCTTTATACCTTACCTCCGTGCCTCCAACTTATCACCCCGTCAGTAATTGGTATATGCTCTATTATTTGTACATGGCAATCAATGCATAGAAGGCAGACAGAGCAGCAGAGATATGTAACAATGAGAGCTATGAATAAAAATGGTTCTGTTCTAAAAATGAGTGCAAACGTAAAAACGGATATAAAATGTGCCTGCTGGTTTCCATGGTGACTGCAAAACTTGTAGTGCTTTAGACCACTTTTCAAAACACACTTTCTTTTTTTTTGACTTTTGACTTTTTATTTTCTTTAGCATATATAGGGAGTGGGTACAGAAAGGAAAAAGGGGGTGGGGGGTAGGAGGGGTTGGTTATAAGTCAGTAGGAACATTGTTTAACATTGATAATCTTGTGCAGGGAGATACTAGTTGACCAGATGTTACAAAATATGTTACAATATATTGCACAATCCCTTTTACAGTCTCCCTGTTGGTCTGTCAGTGATTGTTGCTTGTTGAGCGTCATTTGTCTTCTACAGTATACCTGCTTGTAGAGTTGCGTGGGTGGTGAGTGTTGTTGTTTCAATGTTGATGTGATGTCAGTGGCTTGGATGGGTGTTCCTAGTGGCATAGGTTTACCCCGGTGTGCCCTGTCTCTTCTCATTCCCGTGTGCGTTATGTGTGGTGGTGGGGAAAGGGGGGAGGTTGTGTTTTCCTTTAGGGCCAATTTTATGATTTAAATTGTTGCCTCCAGTCGAGGAGGTCCATGTTACTGTCGGTGGTTCTATTCTGTTTATGTCTGCATGGGTTTTTGCGTGTCCCATGCTTTGGTCCAGTGAGGATTTGTTTGTCTATTTTTCCGTGCCATCTTTTCGTAGCTTCTGTTTGTTTCTACTACTGTGATACATCGGGCGATTGTAGGGGAAGTGTTTTTTGTTTCCATTGTCTGCTTATGACAGTTAGGGCGGCTATAATAATGTGGTATGCTAGATATTTTTGATATTGTTGTGGTGTGTGTCGTAAAAGGAGAAGCACAAATGTTCGGGCACACGTGATAATCTAGTGTCAGTGCATTTGGTTGCCAGATCTGCCCCTTGTTGCCACCATTGTTGGATTGCTGGGCAGTGCCACCATATATGAATCATTGTGCCTCGTTCTCAAAACACACTTTCTATAAATTAACCTCAATCTTTCTGTTCCTTATATTCATTATCATTGTTTGCACTAGAATGTGATGTACTAAGTAAAGAAAACTCAGTGTTTTATTTATTCATATTGTGCAAAGACCCACAATGGCGACTTTGCCACTTGCAGTGTGGTGGAGGGAAAGGTGAGGTTTACTTACCTGTCCCTCGCTGCCACTACTGTCATCTTCAGTGGGATCCACTCATCTCCTGGTGCTTCATCAGCCAGGAGCCAACATCCGTGCTCGCGCATGTGCGAGAGTACATCCCTAATTTCTATGGAGCCTCTATAAACAAAAGCATTTTTCCTCTCAACTATTACTAGTGACAGCTAGGGGCTTGACAGTTGTAGCTCCTCCTTTTTTTTTTTTTTAAGTGTTGGGGAAAAAAAAGTTACCTCCACTTAGTCCTATGATTGGAATTTCAGTTAGTGGCAGTACCCCTTTCATTTTGTTTTTGAGCTGGAGCCTGTAAAAGTGATTCTATATGTAGCAAAATGACAGAATCATATATACAGCATGCCCACATCTGCACACAAATTCACTCTCTATAGATATACATTTTTATTTTATTTAAATTGTTTTGTCTTTTCCATTGTCATTGAAATTGAAACTTATTCTTACTACTATATGTCTAGAAGGATAATACAGATTTTTGCTATCTACATTCTTCCAGATACCTCACATGATTTATGTTTGTTGATGGAGTACTTAGTAAAGCATTATTTTAAAGCTGAGAGTGCTGCTGCAAGTTAAGAGAATAGTAACATTAACTGAATGTGACTGCTGGTTTACATTGAATTTTTAGCTGTAAAATGCAGATCACCAAGGTCAGCTGCAGTAGACTGACTCTATCCCAGTAATAGATTTAGAAATTACATTTGTAAAAAACAAAACTTTGAAAATTATATGTATGGTTATGCTTGCGCAAATAGAAAAAAAATATATTTTTATTGCATAAAGTACAAGAAATTATTTATAGTTTGTAATCTGTTTTATAGCCAAACTATTTTTAATTAAAATTGTTTTATGATAATATAATACTTTTTTTATACTCCATATTTGGTAGGGAGCACTGTAATAAATAATATATACTGCTCTTCTCTTTGATGGTCTGTTAGGGAAACACATAAATGTAGGTTTTGATGCCTGTTTTTAACAAACCTTCTGGTTGGTCACATAGCGCTGAATAAATATTGGTTAGTGAACGCCTGCATTCTGTTATTGTACTAGATTGAAATGTGATCTGATATCCAGATTGGACATAATAACTAATGAAGAAACTGATTAAACATGTAATACAAATTACATGTTACTCTTATTTTACTCAACACAGTGGAGTTTATCAATAACGGTCTGATGTCTACTACTAAACATATTTGGTCATATTTTACTTTTACTTCTTTATGTATAAAGATGTCTAAGTGGGCTTTACACATGAGAACAGAATAGGGTACATTTGTGACTTATTTTCAAGTTTGCAACTTTACAGTGAAGATAATACAAGATGCAGGATGGCGGCAAATTTAGCTAAAGTTCAGTTAGCTAATGTTATTTAAAATTGGCGAGCTTTTGCTTTTTTTTAATTTTTTTTAAATACATTAAATAACACCGTTTTTACTTATAATTAATCCAACATCCGGTAGTATCTATCAGGCAGTGACTCCTCTCCCTCTGACTTGATGACCACTAGTCCAGTCCAGTGACTCTCAACAAAAAAAAGCATTCTGGACCTACTGGGCAGGCTCAATAGAATTTTCACCCTTACAGGAAATTTCAGTCAAATACTTCCCTATGAGAAGCATTCAAAAAGCAATGATTGCTATTCTTCGCAAGGAAGCAGCTTTCTGACAGCCACTAGAGGTATTCTGAATGGCAAATATTAATGTTACCATTTCTCAGTAACTGCAATTTATACAACGTCAGACTGTGTGGACAGGGTCTTTAAACCAAAACCACTACTTTAAGATATAGTGGTGATTAGAGTCTCTATTAGGCCATTGCAAGATTCAAACAGCTTTTCCCTTATTAACTACTTTTTTTCATTTCTTCATTTCTCAAAATTATACAAGTTAGGGATTATGGCTGCTTTCTCCACAAAGACCTCCTCAGTGGGTCAGAATGGGGGTGAAGCCCCTCTATTACAGGAACACTGTAGAATTGCCAGGGAAAAAAAAAAATGTTTGTTGAAAAAACTAAACTAAGGAGGCTGTGGGTTAAATTACTACACACTGCAGTTTTTAAGTATTTTCTTCTATTCACTGCTGTGTAAATAGTTTTGTTTTTTCCTGGTAGACAGTCAGTAGAAGCTGTCTTAGTACTGGTATTTTAACATTGCAGTTTTTTTCAAAAACTGCAATGATTTACATTTCAGGACTAAGAGGAACAGGGACACTGCATCCAGACCACTTCAGTGAGCAGAAGTGGTCTGGGTGCCTATAGTCTACTTTAATACATTTAAGTCAATACAAATCAAAGAAACACTTAAGCGTTGGAAATACAAACTTGTATTCATAATGCTATAGTATTATTTTTGTTTAGATTCAGCCTCTCCCCCTCACCCCACAAAACTAAATAAAAATTGGAAAATAAGGCTTTACTTATCTTCTTTACAAGCACCGATATAAAGTCCTGCAGCCGCTCGACATGCCTCCTGCAACTTCAGGTCAAGCATATTATATTCCAATCTAATACTCTGCATAGAGCAGCATTGGGGACTAAAAGTGCACAAGAGGCAGCACTGTGCTTCTATTTAAGGTTACCTGTAAGAAACGTGTTTGACTCTGCTCTCACAGCGCAAGTGCCTCTTGTGGCTGTCAGCCATTGGAAGCGTATTTAACCCTGCAATCTAAGTATTGTCGTGTCTACTAATGAACCATTGAGAGGAAGTTGTCTGGGTGCCTTTACTGGCCCTTTTATTTGTATTGTCCTTTTCATTTCCCCATTTGTTGTACTGGCTGACCTACAGTTTATTATATTTATATCTGTTGGTTGCTTTCACATTTTCATGAAATATTAACTTACACAATCCAGAATCCTGAAATCCTAATACTCTCACCAAGTGCCAGACTAAAAAAGCCCACAGCACTAAGCAGGGTGCAAGATCACCTCCTCCCCTTCCCCCCTAATCCCCCCCAATTCTAGCCATAGACTCTGTTTCTGTAAACTCACAAATAGATACAAACATACCGACTCTCACAGTCCGACCTGTACACACACATTATCACTCACTAATGCATACAAACATTGACACATATGCACGCACACATAGAGATATATATATATAAACGACAAAACATGGGGAGTGAAGCAGCGCTGAACAAAAAATCGTGAGACAGCACTCGTGAAAAATAGGGGATTTTCCTCTATACCCCTAAGACTATCTGGTAAAATCAGAACAAAAGGCCAGGACAAAGTAAGAAATAACCCTCTTTAGAATTCAACATTAAATATAAAGCACAGAATCCACAGATAAATCTAAAAATTGAATAAAAATATAAAAATTCCCAAATAGTGTGAATCAGTCCTAAAAAAAAAAAGTCATCTTTCAGATTCATTTGATGCTCGTGGGACAGCTTCATATGGGGACAGCATATGAAAAAAAGACAGGTGACTGGAAGAGCAAATAGTGTGATATGACAATAAAATGAACGATTTACAACATAAAGATCTAAAAATTCCAACTCACATACACTAGAGCTATAATCAACTCTGGTTAGAATAGCATGCGGTGGTATTTAATCCCCTCTTGCAGGATATCCCTCTGGCGGTGATTCACAACAGAGTGGTAGTGAGGTAGATCACATGAAAATAGAAAAGAGAAGCCAATAGTGCTCCTATATGAGTAGGTAAATATAATGAGTAGAAATATACTCACATTTATAAGAGCAATCAGAACCGCTCTATGTTTTAGGCATGAGCGGTATAATCCCCAGGATTCTTTAAAAAGGGGTTGTCCTGTAGGTATCTCAGGTAGTTCAAGTACCAAATAAAAATAAAATAAAATAAGCTGGAAATAACACCTAAAATGTTTGTAACCGATGACAAATAGGGTAACCAGATAATACTTTTGTTGAACAGATATAAAATCAAAACACAATACATTTCACCCCTTGGGGATTTATCAAGTAGTTAAAATATATAACAGGCACATTGGACATATATATAGGCATCTGATAGCATCAATTATAAATTTGGCGCCAAAATTATGTTGTCATCATGTGAACACTTAGCAGATCAAGTGACTCTAATTAGCAACACAAAACACTTAAAAAACAATCACTGTACAAACTTTAAATATTGTCTATCCATAGATGCATATTATTAGTAGAAACAAGTGTTCTGGAAGGAGTAGGAAGAGGAAAAAAAAAGGTTTCAGGTGTGTGGCTTGTGCGTCACATAGTAAATTATGCACAGCATTATTGGAAATGTAGTTAAAATAGCTGATCGTGTCATCGCAATAGCCATAAAATTATACATAGTGACATTACAATGTGAGGGGTTTGCCAGAGGGCGCGCCCAATATATTGGGAACTATGGGATTTGTAGTAACAAAAAGTCAAAAGTAAATGCTATGGATGAAAGAGGCAGAGCTAGACAGCAGTAAAGAGCTGGGCAGTGCATGACCACATGATCGCGCTTGGCGGCCATATTGGGAGAATACAACAGAAGGGTTTGGGACCATGGGAAATGTAGTGCAATTGCTAATGGGGAGGGATGTGGCAAGATGGGGCCTATAAGCGCAGTAACATTTTTAAAACCAGGGCGTTGTGTGGGCATATGATCACATGTCGGGCATCTTGTTGAGGTCATAAATGGCTTGATTCTGGCCCATAGTAATAGATGCATACATATGCAGTGTTACACGTGCAAGCACTCACTGGTGCATACACACCCTCTCACTGGAAATTAGCCATAAAAAATAAATAAATAAATTCAGCATCAATTTAACATACAACCTTTAACAGTTGCTTGTACAACTAGTGTCCCCATTTAAAAGTACAGTACACAAGCGTCACACACACACACACACACACTCACTGCAGACTCACATTGATGTAAGCTCTGTATTTCCAGACATCTGAAAGTCTTATGGAATCATTTGCATGAATCAAACTGTGGTTTAAGTGGCTTGCTGCTTCCTTTATTTCTCCAGTTGCTGAGTTGTCTTTCATTGCTCAAAATTGCATTCGTTGTCTGAGAACAATCAGCTGCCGCTCTCAACCAATCAATGACAACAGGCCGCCATTGTCATTTTGTAAGTAGATTCACGTGTCGTGTACAGAACACCTATTCACCTGTAATATTCAGTCACTTACCAAACAATCTTTAATCTGTCCATCTCCACCCTCCAACATCACCTATCAACAAAACTGATCACAGCCTTTTTCTAATATCATTATATCATTTCTAATATTATTTTAGCCCAACATTGGAAATCTATTTTTATTTCACTGCAGTTCACACTTTAGTGACTTAACTCTCTATTGGGCTGTTCAAACACTTGAATAAGTGGCAAAACTTTTATCCGCTATTTATACCTATTAGTTGATGAGGTTGTGTTATCAGTCATGTCCTATATACTGTTACTGTTCTCTATAGCTCAGAAACTTGAGGGAAGCAGTAGAGAGTCCTGCATACTGACACTATTTTAACGTTGCTCTTTTGGGGTCCCATTGTCCTTTTTGAGACATGAAACAAATCAAGAATCCCCTTATTTAAAAAAAGGAATTATCTATAGCAATCAGAATGTCCCACAGGTTGTAGAAGCTCGATTGGACTTCTTTCCTCCCGTTCTCAATAAATTGAGCATAAGATGAAGTTTGGAAAGAGAGACCCTCAACAATAATTGCCTATTTTAATATTATAAAAGCATAAATAGGGCACATTTATATTTGCATTTAATTGCTTCACGTACAATTTTTTTTTTTAATGTGTTTTATGTTTAAATATGAATATTTATAATTGTATTCTATGTGTCAGCAGGAATTCAGAGACATTATAATTAAGTACAGTGTATTCCATTCATTCTTTCATTCATTCTTTTCTTTTTCTTTTTAACATTGGTCTATTTTGATTTTTCAAGGGAATATGACATTCCGTAAAGCCCCTTACCTCAACTTTACACAAGACCACATAATTGAAAGATGTCCCTATGTCTGACAGTTAATCTCTTCGTAACAATAATTACATGGAAGGCACAGCTTAGTTATATAAGAAAAAAAATAAAAAAAAATCTAGATTGCCATCTATGTTTTAATTGCTCATTTAAATTGCAGACTTTTTACAATTTTATTTAAATGTTTTTGTTTTTTGTTTTTTTTAAGCGAGTATTCTAAACAAAGAACCAAAAGGCTGAGTTGACATTTAACAATTATAAATAGAAACATTATTAGGACTCACAATAGAACCAAAACAAAATTAAAAAAAAATATATGCATTCTGGGATGTGATCTTTTTGAATGTCAAGATGTGTCCAAGCCACAATTATATGCCAAGTTTGACAAAATGTATATCTGAATACTTCTTATGCTTGCATACTATACTCACATACTACAAATCCTTCACATATAGCAACAAATAAAATTTTTAGAAATTTAGAATACTCCTGAGAAAAATGGCCCAGTAAGGAATATAACACGTGATTAGCAAGGAAGGGGGTTATGTATGTAATGAAGATTGCATCATACACACTCAGAATTAACGTGTGCATTAATGGAAACTTTGAATTTTAAATCTTAGACAAAAAAGTGAGGAATTTTCTAAATTCATAAAAAAATGTTATAAGTCAACTGTTTTCAATTTTGCTAATAAATAAATGAATAAATTTCATCCAATAAGTTCACCACCTCAAGTTTCAGGTAATGTGTGCTTAACAATCCACTTGTCTGGAGTCAGTCTTTTTTTTTTTTTTTTACAGTTTATAAAAGTGTCTATTTCAGTAGAAATGTTCAAGAATTTGCATTATTTGCTCAAAATACACACATATATGCTAAGTTTGTTAAATTGATGTATGAAGGTGTCTACCCAAAAGCCACATATCCTTCACCTATCTTGAGAAATTGCCGGGTGTGCTTAAAATGACATATGAGTCATTTGAAAGAAATTGTTGGAATTCATATTTAAATATGTGTATCTTCAGCAACTAATGTAAATACATAACTTTGAAACGCCTCCCCACTATCATTCAGACAGCCAGGCAGGTCTCTTTGTTGTGGAACAACGCTGGGCTAATATGTTCCTGCCTCCCGAGTCCCACCATTCCCAATGGACTGTTCTGCAGCTCACTGAGAAGCATAGGAAAGCCTCGAACATGTAAGCATACTCACGGCTCTGGTGTATTCCTGGGCACATATTTGAAAGTTTGTGTCAGGAAAAGAGGAGAGGACCTCTGCAGCTTTTAGCAACCAGGTGTTTTATTTTCTCCCTATAGACTCAACGAAGCCATGGAGAAAAAAAAATGCATACATGTTTTATTTGGGAATATTTCTAATAAATTGTTAAAAATAAAATAAAAATAATAATAATAATTGATGGGGTGTTCCTTTAAGTACACCTTTGGCTGTATTCTCTCAAGGAACTTACAAATTCTACTTGTGTTCAGCTGGATATTCCAACTAGCTTCTTTTATCCCTGATCGAATGAAAAGCTATAACAGACTCCATGCAACACATACCAAAAATTGATCCAGCTGCTATACAAATCCTATTGTCTTTAATGTAGCATGTAGGAAGTCCCCTTTACAACAGAGGGGATTTTCATCTTGATAGAACTGCCACAGTCTGCATTAAGTGCTGTCGCTGTTAAGTGCAAACGTCTAGAAGCAACAGTAGTGATAGATGACAACTTCTGAAAATGGACTGCTGATTGGTGAAGTACATTACAAAAAAAGTCTATCCTCTCTGGCAAAACCTGTTCTAGAAAACTGTAATGTCTTAACAGCAGTTGTTCATCTGAAGCTTCTTTAACAAGGATTCCTAGCAACTGCACACAAACATGGCAATGTACAATTTCAAACGTTTGATACAGTTTTGTAAATCTTTACAAAACGGGTCCTGAGAGCAGCACGAATGTACACTCTGGATTGGAGACATGCTTTACCATCTGGCGATCCAATGGTTAACTCGGGATTTGGCTCTTGCCAAGAGAAACCTGCTTGCCTGATGGCATAGTGCAAACTGTAAAGTTTGGATTTGCAACAATAGGGCCATTTCTCATGGTATGGACTATTTCCATTAATTCCAATTAAGAAATGTTACTGCTATATTGTACAGTGTTATAACAATTCGGTTCTAACTTTGTAATAACATTTTAGAGAAAGTCCAAATATGGTATTATAATTGCATACCTTCCAAGCTGTCCCTATTTAGTATAGGCAGTGCCTTTTTTCTATCCTGATTTCCCTCATTTGTAGGAGATCAATATCATGTCATGGTTCTGAATGTATGACATAGCTCTACAGCAGTAACAATCTTAGTAATGTGTATATAAACTAAAATAACTATGTTCAGAAACCACTTAGTGTGAGTTAGATCACTTGTTCTAGTTTAAAATGGCATTGTAGTTGCGTACAGTGTGATTAGTCACATGCAATTTCTCAACACAGGCCACATCCCCACTCATATCCCTAAAATTAAAATATCTCCCCTTCCTACAAAGTTGAATTTGTTAGAGAAATGTACTAGACACACTTGATTAGCCTGCACAGAGCCCATATAGACCATTCTTGGCAGCTATTGAAATTGACTACCATGAGACAGGTCTTATCTCACAATGTTATTGCCCAGCTCCACTGTTTTGTAGACACCTGAAAACAACCCTTGCAGCAGTGTTCCCCCAGCACGTGCAAAGCCTTTTTAGAGGAATGGAGGAAGGGCAGCGGCTAAAGTTTCAGAATGATAATGCACTTGTGGCTCTGTTTATTGATAGTATGTGATATCTACATCTTTCTGTCCAGATCATAAATGTTTGTCTAATATAAAGTAATTCAGAAGAAGATACATTTCCTTATTCAATATTGACAATACCACAGTTATTCCTTTTTGAATGAAATATAATGGGTTGTAAGAAAATATTATTTAATGTATTAAAAATAATAGTCAGGGTCCTATTTTTATTTATTTTTTTCTCTTAAATAAGTGCTTTGGGATTGTACAGTAAGTGTATTATGGGAAGAGATATATGATATTTCAATGTGAACATTATTAAAGACTTGTGCAGAGACATAACATGGCCCTTCCAGATTTACCCCGTGGGGGATTCAAAAACTGATTTAGTTTAATGTTGAAATATCCATTTTAATTTGTGCTACTGGGGGTTTTGCATCTTGTAGACAGGTATATTTGACAAAGAAGCAAAAATAGTATCTCAGAACTCAGGGGTGATATCTTAATTTTACTTGTTTGAATGCCAACTGCCTTGATGCTAAACTAGTTTAAATGATTATATATGGGTACAGTTGTATATCCATGTGTTTTAATACACATTCCACATAGCTTTGCCATTTGTAAAAGAAAGGACAGCGGGCGGTAGTTGTATTTCACTCCGGCATGTGTTATGACAGATGGAGAAAATCTTTTCATGTTGGTTTTTCAACAGTCGTACTCTGCAAGACTCCGAGCTCTTCCTGGCTACTGGGAAATTAAAAGTTGGCGATTCAGCCTTTAATTTTTATCCATCTGCTCCAGCTAATGAGACATCTCATTTGTAGGCTTCACTTTGAATTACCAAATGCATGTGCAGCTTTATCATTCTTCCTCCCTGTGAGCCACCACCTCCTGTGTAACTTACAAAGATGGATAATAATAATGGATGATAGATAGACACACACATATATATATATATATATATATATATACACATACACACACACATATATATACATGCATACACAGACACTCACACACTTGCATGCTTACCAAGGGTACTTTAATTATCACAGTGTTATTCTAGATCAACATATTATTTCAAGTCCACCTGCCTGTTGCATTAATTGTTCAGTAGCCCATTAGGGCATTCAACAGCAACTACCTATTGCCACTTGTTCTGTGTTATAAATTTAATACATTAGAGAAACAAATATGCAGTACAGAAATTAGCATGTAACCCCCCCCCCCTTTATTTTATTTTTAAATTAAACGTTTTCATGCATTCTTTCTTTTCTGGTAACTGCAAGCAGTTTGACACTTAGCTTAACCCACTTATATTTCACTTCCAAGAGGAAGCAGTGTGATCTCTAACCGGATTTATCCTTGAGTATGCTTCCTGTAAACCCGTGCAATACTTTTTCTTTGGAAGGTGAATGAGAAGCTGGTTTTATGGGAAATGTATAGACGTGTTTGTATGCCCAAAATAGAGCTTCTTATGAGGTCTAATTCCTTACATACAAAAAATAGATAAAAACCATGCAGTTGAATGAAAGCCTCCAGCAACTTCCATTCTTTTTTTATGAACAAGGAATTGCAAGCATGTTGGTAACCATTTATATAAGGTTTCCATAAACCCTTTTAAGATTTACATAAAGCTCTCATTCATTTGTTACATAATCTTAGAAAAACACAAAAATTAGGTGCTCACTATAAACTTTAAGGCAGCAGTAAATCTTACAAGGATTCCCCAAAACCTTGTAGAAATAGAGACAGAACACAAATACAAAAAATAGAAAGGCACTGTTAACTTTTTTTTTTTTTTGTAATTGTATTCGTTAAATAGTGTTGCTAAATCTTGATGGAAAGTCATAAGTTTATTAAAAAAAAAAGTGTGGAGGCTTATATTGTGCATTAACTCTTTATTTACTTCCCATAGCAGCCAAGACAATTAAGTGAAAAACACAAAACAACATCCTAATGATCTCCCACATCCCTCCAATACATATACCACCACTCTAAAACCTTGAAAACGCACCCTACATTTCCTCTTTCTTTGCAAACATGCATAACCATAAACAGAACACAGCATACTAAAACAATAAAACACATTGAGGGGCTCCAGAAGGGCAATTCAAGGCACAGGAAAACTGTAGAAAACTGAAGTAAAGAAAAACAAAACATTGGAATTCAGGTCGAAAAATGAGAAAACAACCCAGAGAGGAATACTTGATGAGAACGGATTATGTTGAAAAAGGACAGAGTGGCCATTATTTAATGCTTTAATTCCAGAACATCAACAGGGCAATACCATCAGGCAATAACAGCAGACCATAAATAATTGACAAATGAAATACACTGCCAAACAAATTCCCAATTTAGAAAATAATAGAGGAAACTAAAATTATACAAAAGGGAAGAACAAGCGTCAAGAACAAATGCTGAGCAAGGAGAGGCAGTACCTGCCTCTGTGTCTTAAATAAAATAATTTTCCTCACGGAATGGTGACAGCAGAGAAGAGAATATGACAGGTCTGAAATTAAATTCTTAAAAAAGTTGATTCATGGAACAAGTTTGCTGAATGCATCATAGCTTCCAAACGACTCCCAACCGTGACTCTCTTGGACAAAGCCGAATCTCAAGATAACTGGGTGCCAAAAGAAGAAACGTTAATTCCAGCCAGTAGCATAATCCACTTCACCTAGCGGGAGGACTGGAAACTGAGAAATTGAGGGGCAGAAAGATACAAACAACAGGTAACGGTCCTGACGGTGTTGGGCCTGTCCTACTCCCATACTCCTCAAGACATGTCACTGGAAACAGAGTGACACAAGAAAGATGTGAGTGTCTGGGGATGTCAAAGGTGACTGCACCCATGCATGGAAATGTAGAATGTTTAATCCCTCTTATACGAGATTAAGCAAAACAATATTGCTATCTTGGCTGAAAGTTAATGAAGGGAGAAAACACTATTCATAGACCAGGCTTCAAATAGTGCCATCCCGCACACAAGAATACTTAGGGTGAGGTGGAAGAGGCAATCTGGTATCCTTGAGAAGGAGACACATGCTTGCTAGATGACAGGTCATTAGACTTCAAGTTTGCAGAGAAGGTTGCAGAGCGATACATATTAATACATATTAATAGTCTGCTAAGAGCCTGCTCCAGCCCTGAGTAACAGTCCATGGTTAGTTAATTTGGATCCGGTCGCCAACTGAAAAACACGGGCAGTTTTGCATTCAGACGGGAGGCAAAAAGATGCAAGCGCAAAGATTTTTACAAGGCCTGAAACTGTGGAACATTGCATTGCTCACACCGATATATTGCATTGCAGGCAAAAAGGTAAAGAACTCCTTGGCCTGAATCAACAGGACCGCTGTTGAGTGCCACGTAAGTGGTTTATGTATCGGATGGCAGACACATTCTCCATAAGCTGTCTGATACAGGTATTGGAGCAGTGCTTTGAAAACCTGTGAAAAGCAAAGGACACAGACAACAGGTATTGATCCTGAAGAACGTCGCATACAGAGGACTGAAACATTAATTTTTTAACATGAACAAATAAAGATTAGAACCGTTACGTCCGTGAGTGCTGCCACCTCTTTGGATTTAGATATATATATATATATATATATATATATATATATATATACACACACACACACACACCACATAAATTAAAACATATATGTATATATAGTGTTTAGTATGTATTTAATTTCACACCTGAAACATTTCATGTGGCATATGCAGCCCAACAAATCCTTGCCTTTCTATTCAAAACACATTGTTTGTAATATATATGTATTTTCTTGGCAGATCAATTGTTAACAGTTTGATATTTGATCAAATTAAGCACATTTTAAGGGATTATTTTATGGTTTCTTTCTAAAGCATCTTTTCTCAACTCTTTTGATATAGTTTTTGAAAACCATTCATCTTATTTAGTGCTTAACAAATCTTGATAGCACAATCATCAGTTTATGTAATAAAATTGGATGCATAATGAATAGAGACTTCAAGTACACTTTTGCTATTGTTCGACTGAATAGTTTAAGAATAGCTGATTGAAATACGATGTAAACAAGCTTTCACACAGGCATTTTCTTTTTAATAAAAGCAAAAGTCTGATTTAATAGTTAATGACAAAAAAAACTGTTACTCCATCATAATTTATTTTTCTTAAAAGTCTGTGAGTTGAACCAGCTGTTAAGCAATACCTTATCTTTAATAAACTTTGCAACATGTGTCCTGCTAAGGGTTTGTGTCGAAAAGCTACAATTTATTAT
>OW240913.1:279111601-279139662 GCA_933207985.1 Pelobates cultripes
TTTTGTGCTAGTTTATACAACAGAAAAAAGGTAACCCACTTAACTGTAAGACAGCGGAGGGAAGGGTTCTCTACTGTATGGACAAAAAAGATGTGAACTCTTCTTCCAAAGAAAGCTATCAAAATCTATAGATATGTAATTTAAAAAAAAAATAATTAATATGTGTTTAAAGAGGTTGTTGATCCAAGGATAAATCTGATTGTCATTATGGAGTCAAAAGGGAATTATTTTCCTTTTTTGTGGCATAATTGGAAATGGCTACATGTATTTCTTCTTATTATTTATTTATTTTTGCCTACTTTTGAATCAACTGTGTAAAAAAATGGGATTCACAACTGAACTTGATGATCTATAGTCCCTTTTCAACCTAGACAACTATGATGCACATATAGGGGGAGCTTGCGGAATGAGGCACATATGGGGAAGCTGGGGGAATAAGGCATATATGGGAGGAGGGGAGGAATGAGACCAAATGGGGAAAGGGAAGGAATAAGACAAATAGGGTGGACTAGCGTAATGAGACAAATTGGGAGAAATGCAAAACATTGGGTGACTAAGGGAATGAGGCACATGGAGGTAAGAAAATGACACATGAAATGGAGGGGCTCGGGTGAATGAGACACATGGAGAGGCAGGGGTTGAACATAAACAGACATCTAGAGGCTGGCAGGAAAGAGTCATACATACAGAGAGGCTGGGAAGGGGCAAGAGAGAGGACATGGACTGTGGAAGGGGAAGAGACAGACATGGGCTCGGGGGTGGGGAGTGCCCAGAGGGAATAAGGGGAAACAAAGAGACACAAAGTGGCTGGCGGGACAAAGAGACATAGAGGGGATGGAGAACGGTAGAAAGAGATACACATAAGTGGGTAAGAAATTTAAGAGGGGCTTAAGGAAGGGGGCAAAATGTATTTTCAACTGTGTAGTCAAAAATCCACCGGCCCTGCCCAGCCCCCAATTCCTTAAATCCAGATCTCCCCTAGCTATGATGTGCACAGCTTCCATGAAAATGGTTTTATTTTTACAGCACAATATTTACTTTTGATGTTCTTATCTCTTGCTCAGTTATTTGATCCTTAAGCACACACAGGAGGCTGCTGTATGCACTGGCAGGCAAATTACAATTGTAGGCTCTAGTAGGCAAATAACAGAGTAGGAGATATGAATTTCTAAACTGAACACAATGAGCAATAATGGAAATATGTATAGGGAGGATGTAAGCCAGAGCTGCATAAACAAAGTGATTTACAGGAAAACTATAATGT
Organism: Pelobates cultripes; assembly: GCA_933207985.1. Lineage (NCBI taxonomy): Eukaryota > Metazoa > Chordata > Amphibia > Anura > Pelobatidae > Pelobates > Pelobates cultripes. Next base: position 279,112,866 of record OW240913.1, read on the forward strand.
TGGAAATTTTATATATTTGTAAAATATATGTGTGACACAATTACTGGCACCCCGATGAAGTCATAGGATAAAATAAATTTGAAGTATATTCCCATTGATATTATACAATTAGTACACCTGGGTGACTTGGAACAGGAAATTGTTCAACCATGACTTCCTGTTGCACATGGATATTAATTCGAGCTAACACATCGACCAAATTCCCTTAGTCATTCATCCCAATGGGTAAGAGCAAAAAATATAGCTGTGATGTGCAGCAAAGGGTTGTTAAGGTTCCAAAATGGTAAGTGGCTATAAGAAAAGAGCAAATGCATATAAAATTCTGATTTCCACCATCAGGGCAATAATTACGAAGTCCCAGTAAATTGGAAATGTTATGAATCAACCTGGAAGAGGACATGTGTCTATATAGTCTCAATGCAATGTGAACAAGATGATTCGAGTGGCCAGAAAAAGCTCCAGGGATCACAGCACAATTGCAGAATTTGGCTGCATCTTGGGGTCAAAGAGTCTCCAAAACTTGCTATCTGTTGTCACCTACTTCACCACGAGTTGTTTAGAATGGGGTTCAAGAAAAAAAAAAATGTACTCTCCAAAAACAAACTCAAGCTACTTCAGTTTATCAGACACTGCTGGAATTTAAGATTAAACCAAAATTGAACTTTTTGGCAGTATGCACCAGAGTTGGATTTGGTGCATACAGAGCTGTAACCATCTGGAAAAGTACTTAAATATTGTACTGGCTTTTTAATGTTTTTCTGCTAGAAATTGTTTGATATCCATGAGAGCAGAGTATTGTTGTGTATATTTTGAAGAAAAGATCAATAGGTTAAAAAATAAGACAATTTTCAACAGCCATCTTTGCTCATATTTACAAAGAGTACTAATATTAGTGGTATTGAGGGCACTGTAATGCCAATTTGGAGACTTGCTTCCACTGTGTCCTTCCAGTTCTGCAAACAGTTCATCAAAGAGTCTGGTGCCAGTAAAAATGGCCTTAGCTGACAAAGTGGAACTCCATATATCCATTGTTACCTGGGACTCCCTGGTATAAACAATGATTTAACCCTGTTCACACCAAATATATGCAGGGTGTTCTATGCCACCCTACCATATTTAAAGCCTGCTTTATGTAGAATTGCATAAACCTCCCTAATGGAATTAAGGGAGTAATAATCCGAGAGGTACGGACAGTTTCTCATACGGATAGAATGCTCTGGAATCTCCTTAAACTGCCTCAAGCATGTTTTAATGATACCTGAGGAAAAACAAAAGAGATGGCAAAAGAAGGGCCCATATCCGAAACTCTCCTGTCAGATCTAGAACAAATGTAAAGTATGAAGAGGGTAATCCTCTGCCGTAGTAATGCAAAGTATACAGGAAGCCAGATTTATAACCAAGTTTTAAATGTTGGTCTATTGGTATATTAAAATTCAGTTAAGTAAGGAAGGAAAATGTAGTAAGATTCTCTCCAGTGTCCACATTTCTTTATTTGTATATTAGTGAGTTTTCTGGTTTTATTGACAGCAACATGCCAGTTTATGAGATCTCATAATATTAGGAAAGGTGTTCAGTCTGAACATATGCTACTAGTCTATAGAGAGATCTGGAATTACATTGGAAAGGCATGTGGCAGATGAAAATCAATGAAGGAAAATACAAAGTTATTCATTTAGGGAGCAAAAACAAACCTGTAACTTAACTTGTATAAAGGATTGACAGAAATTGAGTGATTGAGGTACAGCAGTGGGTAATGTTAATAATGGTATTGTCTTATATTGTTAAATGATATTTATATTATTATTTTGTATTTACAGAACACTATCATATGCATGAATGTACCAATAAATAGATCTTTTTTATTCGTGTGGTTGAAACACACACACACACACACACACAAATATATATATTTAGTTTTTTTTAACCCTTCCTTATAAATTGCTGATAAATATAACAATTTCTGGCACTAGTTTTTAACAAAGATATATAACAGGAAAATATACAGAAGTGGGCTACAGCAGTAAAAAGAAAAATGAAAGATTATAGGTTTATTAAATTGCATATTTTTATACTGCAAAAACATGTCTTATGAGAGATATAATGCATACATGGAAAATAACAATTTAAAAAAGCAATACTGAATGAGATTTTACCATGGTATAAAATAGACGCCTCCAACTTGTGACAGCCATGACGTTCACTTGTGTCCGTTTTTTTGTTGTTTTTTTCAATGTCTTATTTTTTATTGGAGAATGATTTCCATTTTTCCATACATACATAAGTAAATAATACATAGATAAGTAATAAATAATAATAATAATAATAAAACAATAATAGATAAATAATAAATAAATACATAACATAATCAGAATACACAAAACATCATGGCAGATCATATATCCCAAGGTCAGATGCAGAATCAGAGGCAAGGGAAAATGTTCATTGAGTTACAATATTCTGCAAGTGATATTGCAGTCACCATACTCTAAATGCCTATGTAAATATATTTCGATATATAATTCGATATATCACGTTAATCAATTATAATACAACCATATTTTATAAAAACATATTGTCAAAACTAATTCAGTGTTGTAACTCAGCTAAATTAAATTAAATGAACTATCTTTCCCATGGGTGCCCATTTTTTTTTTTTCATTTTTTTTTTTTCATTTTTTTTTTTTGTGTGTGAATATGTTCTTTGCCTTTCATGTGATATGCCATTTGTTCCAAGTAGTACATATCATCTACTCTTTCTAATACTTCTTTTAAGGGGGGCGAAAGTGGAGATTTCCACTGTGCCTGTCACGTGCGTGGGCTATAGGCCCAGCCGAGACAGTGGGGAGAGCGTGGAAGTGACAGGGTTAATGACACCAGACCCCTGGTTACCTGTTGCTAGTCCCAGCAACCACTCAATTAACCCCTGCAATCCCTTCTACACTAACTCCCTTAGTACACTTTACTGCCACCACCAAGACTTTTAAACCCGGGCGTCTTAGGTTACCCCACACACAGGAAAATTTTAGTATCACAGTTCTACTTTTACTGATAAAACATATATAGTTAACCCTTTTTGGTAACGTGTTTACCTGAGCTTTCCTCTGGAGAGTGAAGCTCATAGAGAACAGAGACACAAGCTGATTAAGTAAACATTTAATCTGACAAAAAGGATTCACAGTGCTGAGTACAAAATACAGAAATAAATGACATACAGATAACAAATTGCAAAACAGTACATAAAATAAAATAGGAGAAAACACAAGAAATTCCTTACATATATTTACCCTATATAGAATTCTTGTGGGAGTCTTAGATGGTATAGGTCTCCTAGAAGTTACTGACAAAAAGAAAAATGAATAACTGACAACCCTGGATAGTCCAACACCCTCATATATCTAAACTAGTTGTTTCTCAGTGGGCAGACCCCTGGGGGGAGATCAGAGGGGGTTGGTCTGGCAGTCTATTGCCCACTCTATGAAATTTCTTGTGTCCAGCTCTGGTGATGGCTATCTAGATGTTTTATGGTCTAGGCCTGGTGCAGGATCAAAGACCACAATAAATGTCATCCCAAGGTTTACAAAAAAACAACTCTTAACATATATAAACACACATCAAACACCAACTCATGCTGTTGGCATGACAGTGCCACAATACGAATTTTTGTTTATAATAGAAGAAGTGTTGTTATATATTTTTTGCTGAATGCTCACAAGTGCGGGGATCATATGAAGTGAATAAAACTCTGGTCGAAATAATAACTTAATGCCTGTTATTTGTTGAATAGTTCATTCTAAAGATTCTATGTAACATAGAGATAATGACTTCCATTTTGGCAAATGGCCCAAAGATTTATGTCTAAATAGTGTTAAGCCTGTGGTATTGTATTTGTTTAATTGTCTATTAGTAATAATGTGTTTCAGTCTTAGATACGTAAATATTTCCATTGGTAGGAGAGGGAACTCTATTAGGTCAGAGAATAGCTTAATACCTTCTTTATTGCATAGTTTATCTACCATACTAATCCCTGCTTTTACCCAATATATAGTAGAAAGGTCTGTCGTTATCCCTGACATTGTAATTGCCTGTAAAGAAGCTACTGAAAGTAGTTTATTTGGACTCATCAGTTTCGGTGCCCAAATGTTCCATATTTTTAGTGTATATTTTGTACATGAAAGTTTAACTTTCTGCGTAGTCGATAGGGGTTCTGCTCTCCAAAGTATTGAAATCATATTGCATAATAGCATAGTGGCATACTCTAAAGGTAATCACAAAGGGAACTGAGAACTTGTCAGGAAATGTACTCCTTGTGCTAGGGCAGATGCAATACAATATAATCTGACACACGGTATACCCAAGCCACCTTTCTGTGTTGATCTTCTAGCTATCCTGTTTGAATTTTTATTTCCAACCAGCATTAATGAGAACCTGAAAATTCTTTAGTATGGCAGTATGTATCTCAATTTAATTAGTTTGAAATATATACAAAATGTGTGGCAAAATCATAATCTCGATGTTGTCACGCGACCCAGGCACGACACCTCTAGATTTTCCAATTTTTTTTTTCAATTGTTCTAATTTAGTCAGTAAATGTAGATGGTTTTCTGCTATTAAAAGGTTAGGTGTCTGTCATTTGAACGCCCAGATATGTAATGGACTTTTTCCGCCAATCAAAAGTTCACTTATCCCGCAGTGTCTGGTTAATTTGGTTTGGTAGTCTAATAGGGAGTACTTGGGTCTTTTTTAATATTATTTTTGTAATATGACACGCGGCTGTATCTCTCCAACAGTTGCATTCGTTTCAGCAAAGACCTTTCTGGATTGGAGAGACACAGCATCACGTCATCTGCAATTTTTTTTTACTTTTTGTACCCCTATAGGTGTATCTATACCTGAGATTGCTAATGGTTGTTTAATATGTTGAATAAAAAGTTCTAAACATACAATAAATATCAAAGGAGACAGTGGGCAGCCTTGCTGGGTACCATTTGTTATATTGAATGATTTAGATAAAAATCACATATTAAATACTTTATCTGAGGGATAAGAGTATAGGGCTAAGATACTATTTACAAAGTCATTGGGGAAACCTATTTGTCTCAGCATCAAGATCATATATTCCCAGTTTAGCTGATCAAACGCCTTTTCAGCGCCAAGTGCTTACAATTACCATATTTTTCACTCTCTAAGACGCACCTGACCATAAGACACACCTAGTTTTTAGAGTAGGAACACAAGAGAAAAGTGTTCCTTACCACCCACTCCCCTCCCCTGTCCCATAGTGTTCATCACCCACTCCTCCCCCCATCCCATAGTGTTCTTCCACCCACCCCACATCCCATAGTGTTCCTTAACACCCCTCCACCTGTCCCTTAGTGCCCCTTACTTGGTCAAGGGCCTCTGTTCAGATATCAGTATCAGTGTGCAGTGATACAAGTAATCGTCTAGTGATCTTAAGCTTAGTTATTGTCAATTTCTGAAAATAGAGTTTCTATTTTGATTTATACAGTGGTGTTAAATGAGGAACTCAGCAAGAACTACAGAAACATGCATAGTATAAAGGTTGAATTCCTTTCCTGACAACTTGAATGTTGTGTTTTAAAGAAGAAAAACATAATATAAAATAAGGTTACAAAGCAATTAGACATTCTTCCTTGTTACCATTCAATGGGAAGTCCTGGTGCTTTATGGAATATGGACATAGCAGAGAGTCATGGGAGTTGTAATCCTGTGATCAGTTTTCTACTGAGAGTTGTGCAGCCTACATTTAGCTTCATTCATATAAAAAACATGAATGAAGGTTGCTCTGTGGGTTAACCCTCTCTTCCCTTGGTGCCCGGTAGGTCTCCTACTTTTATGTAGCGTGGCCGACCAGAGTAGTGTGCACCGTGGTACAGGAGATTGTTTCCTGTTTCCGGCCAGACTGAAAGAAAGTGAGAACTGAGCGCTCACTTCTTTTCAGTCCGGCCAGGTACCACGGTGCACACTACTCCGCTTCCCCACGCTACACAAAGGTAGGAGACCTACCGGGGACCAAGAGACAGGGGCACATTCGCTCCATAAGACATTTCCCCTCACTTTTGAGGAGGAAAAAAGTGTGTCTTATAGAGCGAAAAATGCAGTAGCCGGATTGATTAGTGTCTTGCGCCCATTCTATGAGATTTTTCAAGTTTCTTGTATTGTCTCCAACTTGTCTGTCTGGAACAAAACCCACCTGTTCTGGAGATGTTAAACAAAAAAACATGGGTTTTATCCTATACGCCAATAATTTAGCATACAATTTTAAGCCTGTATTTAGCAATGAGATGGGTCTCTGATTAGCACATTTGGTTGGTGATTTTCCTAATTTTGTTAATGTCACAATGTTAGCCTCCAACATTTTGAGACAGAATTTTATCTGATACCTTAATATTATTAAAGAGGACAGTCAGATGGGGTGTTAATAAAGATTCTAACTTAATATAATTTGTGAATCCGTCTGGACCGGGAGCTTTATGTTTTGAAAGAGTGCGGATGGCTGTGTGTATCTCATCCTCCATAAAGGGGGTACTTAAAGATTGTATCTGGAGCTGTGTCAATTTATCTCGGGGGACATCCTCTAAAAAAACTGTAATGTGATCTTGCATTTGGTGGGAAATTTTATTACCTTTAAGATTGTGCAACTCTTCATAATAATAATAATAATCGTCCAGTTTGTCAACTATGTCATCAGGATTGTATTAGGGATGCACCAAAATGAAAATTCTGGGGCGCAACCAAAAATTCAGGATGCCCTTGGCCGAAAACCAAAACTGAAAATGACTCACCCCCCCCCCCCACAAATGATTTAAAAAAGTGTTTTTCCTATAATTTTATTATTAGACTTTTTAATTAATTTAATTAATCTAAAATGAAAAACTTCCCTTCTCCCTTCTCTTTTAGTGGTCCCCCCCCCTTAATGTTCCTCTCTCCTCCCTCTTTTTTAGTGTTCTCCCCCCACCCCCCGTCCCACAGTGTATTTTCCCCCATCCCCTGTCCCATAGTACTATTTTCTCCCCTCCCCTGTCCCATAGTTTTCTTTCCCCCCAAACCCCCAAAACTGTGTTGCATCCCTTATCACTTGTTTCATCAAGTCAAAATTATCAAGAACCGATTCATTAAGCCTCCATTTTCCTCGTCCGCAAACAGGGTAAGTCAGGTGACAAGTTATTATTAACAGGGCATGGTCTGACCAAGAGCATGTACCAATCTGTACGATTTTTATATTTGGGAGAGTATATATGTCCACCAGGCACATATAAATGCGAGAGTATGTTAGGTGCACTAATGAAAAGGAGGAGAATTCCCGTGCTGAAGTGTACAGGCATCTCCATGTGTTGCACAAATCATAAGCGTGAGTTAAGCTGTCAGTCTCTTGCTCAATAATCGTGCTGTCAGCTGGGGGAGAGGGGGTGATTCTCTCTAGAAATATCGAGGTCAGGATTTAAAGTAGCGTTAAAGTCACCACACACTATTAAATGCCTCTTTTTCATTGTGGAGAATCTTTTAAAAGATCTTTGCAGAAAGGCTATCTGTACCTTATTCGGTGCATACATCCTGACACTATCAAAAGTCGGCCCATTACATTAAGATAGCGTGTAGCGTGGCCGAGAGGAGTGGTGCACACTGCAATACAGAAACTTTGGTTTCCTGTACCCGGCCAGACTGAAAGGGGGAGGGAAGGGGGGGAGTGGAGAACACTATGGGACGGTGGGGAGAAAAAACACTGTGGCACGGGGGTGGGGGTAAAGAACTCTATGGCATGGGGGTGGGGGTAAAGAACTCTATGGGACGGGGTGGGGGTAAAGAACTCTATGGGACAGGGGTGGGGGTAAAGAACACTATGGGACAGGGGAGAGGATTGGTGACACCGTAAGTTACCGCACCAGATGACACCAACCCTAGTGACTCCACTGCCCACATACTAGACAAATAGTGTTTTAAAGCTAAAATAACTATTTGCCTATGCAAAAGCTTTTTGTCTGAAATTACAGTTTGCCTACCACAGATCCAAATGGTTGTAGACATTACATATTTGTTAGGTGCCCATTTTTGTGTACATGAAATTGAGGCCTAAAAGGAATATCAATTTTAATCTGTTTGCACTTTTTGATCATAAAGTAATCAATCTGGCTTTGCAGAGCTTTAGACAATATACATTGTCATTATAACTTCTGTTATATGCAAGAGGTTCTGTAGTTGATGCTTATGGTAAATTGACAGCCAAACCCCACTTTATTTTTTCTTAATTGTACATTTTTATACATTTTTCAAAAGTTAGCAGTAAACATGCCATTACTATATCAGTATATATAAAAAAAAAAAAAAAACATACAATATGTAATACAGAGCTTACACATAGGAAATTTGTCATGGCATACAGATACAGGGAGTGCAGAATTATTAGGCAAATGAGTATTTTGACCACATCATCCTCTTTATGCATGTTGTCTTACTCCAAGCTGTATAGTCTCGAAAGCCTACTACCAATTAAGCATATTAGGTGATGTGCATCTCTGTAAAGAGAAGGGGTGTGGTCTAATGACATCAACACCCTATATCAGGTGTGTATAATTATTAGGCAACTTCCTTTCCTTTGGCAAAATGGGTCAAAAGAAGGACTTGACAGGCTCAGAAAAGTAAAAAATAGTGAGATATCTTGCAGAGGGATGCAGCACTCTTAAAATTGCAAAGCTTCTGAAGCGTGATCATCGAACAATCAAGCGTTTCATTCAAAATAGTCAATAGGGTCGCAAGAAGCGTGTGGAAAAACCAAGGCGCAAAATAACTGCCCATGAACTGAGAAAAGTCAAGCGTGCAGCTGCCACGATGCCACTTGCCACCAGTTTGGCCATATTTCAGAGCTGCAACATCACTGAGTGCCCAAAAGCACAAGGTGTGCAATACTCAGAGACATGGCCAAGGTAAGAAAGGCTGAAAGACGACCACCACTGAACAAGACACACAAGCTGAAACGCCAAGACTGGGCCAAGAAATATCTCAAGACTGATTTTTCTAAGGTTTTATGGACTGATGAAATGAGTGAGTCTTGATGGGCCAGATGGATGGGCCCGTGGCTGGATTGGTAAAGGGCAGAGAGCTCCAGTCCGACTCAGACGCCAGCAAGGTGGAGGTGGAGTTCTGGTTTGGGCTGGTATCATCAAAGATGAGCTTGTGGGGCCTTTTCGGGTTGAGGATGGAGCCAAGCTCAACTCCCAGTCCTACTGCCAGTTCCTGGAAGACACCTTCTTCAAGCAGTGGTACAGGAAGAAGTTTGCATCCTTCAAGAAAAACATGATTTTCATGCAGGACAATGCTCCATCACACGCGTCCAAGTACTCCACAGCGTGGCTGGCAAGAAAGGGTATAAAAGAAGAAAATCTAATGACATGGCCTCCTTGTTCACCTGATCTGAACCCCACTGAGAACCTGTGGTCCATCATCAAATGTGAGATTTACAAGGAGGGAAAACAGTACACCTCTCTGAACAGTGTCTGGGAGGCTGTGGTTGCTGCTGCACGCAATGTTGATGGTGAACAGATCAAAACAGTGACAGAATCCATGGATGGCAGGCTTTTGAGTGTCCTTGCAAAGAAAGGTGGCTATGTTGGTCACTGATTTGTTTTTGTTTTGTTTTTGAATGTCAGAAATGTATATTTGTGAATGTTGAGATGTTATATTGGTTTCACTGGTAATAATAAATAATTGAAATGGGTATATATTTGTTTTTTGTTAAGTTGCCTAATAATTATGCACAGTAATAGTCACCTGCACACACAGATATCCCCCTAACATAGCTAAAACTAAAAACAAACTAAAAACTACTTCCAAAAATATTCAGCTTTGATATTAATGAGTTTTTTGGGTTCATTGAGAACATGGTTGTTGTTCAATAATAAAATTAATCCTCAAAAATACAACTTGCCTAATAATTCTGCACTCCCTGTATAGCGCAAACATATTCATTTACTCAGTTTGCAAATGATAACTCATTTCGAGTAACAATTATGACAAATGAAACCGTAAAGCAAACAAAAACAATTAGTGTCAAATAACATGATTCAATACATTCTAAATTTTGACTAGATCAGAGGTTTATTCAATGAACCATGAATTGTGGTGAATTGACAAAGTAATGACAAAATGTAGGTAAAAAGATCCATGTTGGGGACATTCTGAAACTTGGCTTTTTTATGTATTTATAAATACACTATAATTCACTGTGTAGTGAATATTTATCAAGTAAAGATTACTTAATGAGTTATTGCAATTGAAAACAAGCTTTTATAAATCACAGTATTTGGTTGTCGAAAGCCTTACTGACATGCCTCCCCACACCTTGAAAGAGAAAATACAATTAATGAATTTACATGTAATCCCACGCCAAGGCAAAGGACTACCTAATGACGTTACTCCCTATGTCCCATGGTGGGGATGGGGGAGCTGCCACCAGAAGTTGAGTTACACTTTCGGCTGCAAAGTTCTTTATCTTTGTATGGGCATTGTTTCTCTGTGAAACACAGAACATTGAGACTCCAAGCACCATGACCACTTCAAAGCACTGGCTCTTGTATTTTGTGCTCATGTTGCATTCAGTAAGATATGTTTTGAGATATGCATTCTTGATCACCTTGTTCACTTGTATGAGCAGTGTTGCATGTGAAGCCAAGATGCCCCCTGTCCATGTTCTTTGGGCACAGTTGCTTATGAGTGGAGATATTTTTGTTGCAAGTTCTGTGAGCTCACTTTTTTATGTACACCTGGCAGAAAATGTGTCTTTCTCCTTACAGTAGAAGTATGAGTTTATGATGTATTTGAGCATGGGTTAGCTAACTTGAAAGCAATCCTCCACAGACTATAATAGACTTGCTACAACTACCTACATGCTATTCAAGGTTGAGCTCAGTGCAGGAAGCTGCAAATAATATGAATTTGCAACAAACACATTAACTTAAAATGGATATTTGTTTTTATAAGTTTAACAAAGACAGGGTCAATCACATTGTAACATGTCTCTTTAAATAAAAATTACAAAAAATAAACATACCAAAATGAAATGCTTAAAATAAAGTTTATTAGAAAAAATGCATACGAAATGTAATAATAAAATATAAGCAGGCCAAAAGTGACAAATGTGGATGAACATACACGGCTTGTGAACGGCCATTTCAATAGCCAAAATGTTAAGCTTCTCTGGTCCTAGTGGTTCTACCCTTCTGTTGCTAATTTTGCCCTTTTCATTTCTGCTATGTCAAATGCTTTTTCCTGTGCCAATATATGTGATGTGCGGTGTTGTGATCTTAGGCATTGGGCTCTAGAAGTTCCTTTATGTGTGTTTTTTATTTATTTTATTTTTTTAATAATGTTTAAGCATTGATGTATTTATTTATGCATACATACTATTTATTGACTGCTGTATATTTTACTACCAGCTATAGAATAGCTTCAACTCTATGCCTGCAACCTGTTCCGTAAAATGCACAATTTGTTTTGCACAACATGGTAAGGTATGATAAAACAAGACCTTTTATCATTAGTACAATAATTTTTACAAAAGTGTCCTTTAAGATTCTCGTTCTCAAATGGAGGTTTAATCAATGTTTAATAAGTAATTATGCTTGTATTAAAATATAGTTTCTTTTACCAGTAGGATATCTGAAAATAGGAAAATCCTTGCTGCTTATGTCCTTTGGGTGAAACACATTTGGTTCTTATCAGATGATTTGTGTAGTTAAATAAAATGCATGTTGCAAATGTGCCAATTTGAAAGAAAATTTGCCCCTTTTATAAATTGTAGATTATGCTAACGTAGTGTACCTATAATCTTAATTTTAGTAATGACAGGAGGTGAATATTTGCACAATCTTTCTTTACTAAAACTCCAGCAGCACAGATCAATCAAAACTTTTAAACCAATCAGAAAACAAGTCACTGCTATAAATAGCTCTGTGGTGCACTTCCACTTCCTCTTTCTTTGTAGCGAACGAACAGTCCAGTGAACAAGTCCAACAATCATAACTCAGATAACGATGTGGATCCTATGTAATCCAAACTTTGCTTGAAACGACCAAGGTGCGAAGATTAAATCCACCGTATGGTGCCAGTATTCAGACTGTGAAAAAGGTGAAAGGTAGCAAAATGGCATATTTCATCAGTACACTAGTGACAATATCTCTAGACATTCATGTTAAATTGGTAAAATGTCACAATAATAAAGTATGAAAATGCGTAAGCAACAGTGGAAAAAAACAGGTAGAAAGGACAGAGAAGTTTATAGGTACACTATGTTAGCATAATCTACAATTTTACCACATGACAGGAGGCTTTATATTTGAGAGAAGGACTAAAGACGCATGAGAAGCAGGACGGAAATAGAAGATATGAAAAGTCTCCTTGCGAGACCAGTCAGCCGAGCGCATAATATCCGCCAGTGAAGCACCTGCCGAAAAAGCATGCGTGGCCGCTGCCCCGCGGATGGAATGCGCCCCAAACGTTATTTCGACGCCCGCCAGCGATAGCAACCATTGAACCCATCTGGCGAGGGTCGTAGTTGAAACCGGCATGTGCGGTTGGACATACGAAATGAGTAGTTGTCCCAAGGGTGAACTTTGGTGCAGAGCCGTAACCTCCACATATCGGAGAACAGTCTTAACCACGCAAAGACTGGATGAAGCCAGGAAAAACTGATAAAAAAAAATCTGGTGAACACGTTTTAGTGCGACGCGAAACCGAAAGACTCCTGGGGAGAAGGAAACACCATCCACATCGAAGGCCCTAACATCCGAAATCATTTGGAAAGAGACCAGGCATAGTAGTAGAGTAAGCTTTGCCGAAAGTTGGCGTAGGGACAACATCGAGATGTCTGGCCAATTTCGTAGAAAATTCAATATCAATTTGACGTCCCAAAGGTGTGAGTATTTCAGACCAGGAGGACAGGAAAGTTGCATACCTCTCATGAGCTGACAAACCAGTGGGTCCTGTCCTATTGGACGACCTTGGATAGGGACGTGGGCTGCTGATATTGAAAACCGTGTAACATTAACTGACCGGTAAGCCTGACCCGACGTAAAAATAGCTGATAGAAAATGCAACACGACCGGAAAAGTGGCTGTAAAGGGATCAGAGTCCCTCTCCAGACACCAGCTAGACCATTCATTTCAGGCTGCCAGGTAGCAACATCTAGTACCCGGAGCCCACAAGTCCCAGAGGAGGTCCATAGTTGACTGTGAAAGTCCAGTGACATCCCAAGATCCCCTGGAATCATCCAGGCCATGAGATGAAGTCGGTCTTGGAGGACGAGCTGATGTGGTTCCCCTTGCGGGTTGGACAACAGGAGTGGGAAATCCGGTAACCTCAGCGGGTGGTCATACGAGAGTTCCAGTAGGTCCGGGAACCAAGCTTGGCCTGGCCAGAGGGGTGTGATCAGTAACAGGGATGTTCAGTGTTTCCGGATTTTGTGTAGTACCCTCGCTAGCATGCAGAATGGTGGAAAAGCATAGGCCCCTTGAGTCGGCCATGTTTGGAGAAAAGTGTCCACTGCCTTGCTTTCTGGGTCTGGGAGCCAACTGAAGAATCTGGGAAGTTGACGGTTCGTCTGGGAGGCAAAGAGGTCTATCTGAAGGGGACCCCTGAGCTGATTGAGGGTCTTGAATACTGCCCCATCCCGTTGCCAGTCGCTGTTGTCCCTACTGTGGCAGGAGTACCAATCCACCGTGAGGTTGGAGGTGCCCGGGAGATATTCCGCTGTCAGTGTGATGTTCCTGGAGAGGCAATAGGTGTAAATGTCTTTGGTCACTTGAGAGTGCCTGAGATCGATCCCCGCCTAGGCGGTTCATGTACTGCACTGCCGAAATATTGTCCATGCGTAGCAGTAGACAATAGTTCAACATGTGTTTGGTCAGGCTGCAGATGGCAAAGGAGCCTGCTATCAATTCCAAGCAGTTGATGTCCATTTCAGCCTCCTCATGAAGCCATGGGCCCCCGGTGGAGGATTCTGCTCAGTGTGCTCCCCAGCCCCAAAGGCTGGCATCCAATTCCACTACGAAGTCTAGAGAAGGCCAGAAGATATTTCCCATTCCAGGCCTGCATATGAAGGAGCCATCAACATAGTTCCTTGCGCACCTCTGTGGTGATCGGTATTAGTTGGTCGTAGGAGTAACCTGCCCGTAAGAAACAGGCCTTGTGTCTTTGCATGGCTCTGTAGTGGAGTGGGCCCGGATATATTGCCTGTATGGAGGCGGAGAGAAGGCCCACCAGACTTGCCAGGAGTCGTAAAGGGATGAGCTCCGATCATAGGACTTTCCGGATTTCCTTCCGGATCGATGCAATTTTCAAAAGGGGTAGGTGTAGAAGCCACGTCATGGAGTCGATCTCGAATCCCAGGAACTGAACTACTTGAGCCGGTTTGATAGACAATATTTTCGAAATCCCAACAATTCGATAACGTCCACCATAAATCTTGTCTGAGAGACCAGTAGTGAGGCCGAGTCGCAGAAGATCAGCAAGTTGTCTAGATAGGTCAGACTCTGTATTCCCAGAGACCATATGCGCGTGATGATGGGTTTCGGTAGTTTTGTGAAACAACAGGGGGCCGAGCTCAGGCTGAATGGTAGACAGGTGAAATGGTAGGTGGCGTTTCCCCAGTGGAAACTTAGAAATCTTCGGCAGTGCGGTGCGATCGGGACCGTCAGGTAGGCTTCCTTTAGGTCTAATAGTGTGAACCAGTCGTCCTTCTAAAGGAAATCTCGTTACAGGTGGATGCCTTCCATCTAGAAGTGTCGGTAAACAACTGTCGAAGTTTGATGACCGGTTAAAATTTGCCCGTCTTTTTCTACACCAGGAAGATGTTGCTGATAAAGGCACACTCGCTGGGAGCCCCTTGGATCGCTCCCTTGGCAAAAAGTGACGGTATCTCTTCGTCTAAGATGAGCTGATGAGCCGTGGACATAGTTGCATGGGGGTTGCAGAACATTTTATGTTGTAATCCCGAACCGTTTGGAGTATCCAGGAATCCATCAAACTGTCCTTCCAGTTCTGGAAGAAAAGAGATGATCTCCCTGCAGTTAAGTTCATATAAGGGTAACATGAAGCGGGATCTACCTGAAGGGAAGTGACCGCAACCGTGTCCACGAGAGCCTCTGGATCTGGTCGGCCCTCTATAGTGTGTGGGTTGTTGGTAGGCAGAACTTGAGTAGAATGATTTAGATGGAGGGTTGGGCCTTGGTCCGGAAGACCAAAATAGTCTGGTTGCACGGCCTCTCTGCCTACCAGCCCTTCCAAAAAACCCACGGAGCGTTGGTGTGCGGAATACCTGCCGCAGTGATGTCTGGGCCTTGAGTGTCGTAAAGAGAGACACGTGTTTCTTTAGTTCCGCTATAAAGGCATCGCCAAACAGAAGGCCGTGGGCCGAAGCTCCCAGTTCTTTGGTTGCCATGTTCATGACCTTAGAATCCATGTGTACTAGCACAGCTCTACGTCTCTCCATGCAGATCGCTGCATTGGTATTGCCGAAGAGGCACATGCATCTTTGAGCCCATTCACGTATGGCGTGGAGGTCCAGCTGCAAGCCGTGGGTCAAAGCCTCATCAGCGAAATATAGGATCTTCGTCAAGGATCCCAGGAGATCAAGCAGTTTGTCCTGCGTGGCCTTCAGGCCTCTCTCAACACCTTTCCTGGGATCTCGTCCCGTCCTGGACATGAATATGACCACTTTTTGGTCAAATTCCGGGGTCACTGCCATCTTATCGGGCAGGATGGGGAGCGGTCATTCCGCCTGTAGTCTCGCCCTGACCTCTTTGTCTAGAGGTTTGTGTATCTAGAAATGCACAAAACGTGCTAAATGCTCAGATAGGGACCATTCTGAGGACCTTGGGTGTCTAATGGTGTGAGGATCAAACAAAGGGCAACCTTGGGAGTCCAGAAAAAGGCAGTCTACCTCCTGGGAGGAGAGGTTGTGCGTCAACCCCTGAGGAGAGGGCGCACCAGTGGCAGCACCAGACACCTGTTCGCAGTCATGGGGAGGCAGATAGTGCCAGTCATCCCCGTTGGATGCGGATTCATCCACCCTCCATTCGTCTAAGATATTCAGAGCCGGAGGGTGCTGGTGGGGGTGTTCAGGCCTCACCACCCGTTTGGTGCCTTTTGCCGTCTCTTTCCCTTTAGGCCTAGATATGGGTGTTGTGCCAGGTCTGTGACGTTTGATTATAGAGGCTGTGCCCACAATGGATCTTTCGGATCCTGCCGGATCGTCACCCTGTGAAGGGGATGTGCCCGAGGTTGAGTACCTCAGGGGGAGGTTGGGTGAGCAGTTTTCTACTGATGCTGCTACTGCAGCCTTAATCATGGACTGGAAGTCCTGGGTCTGTGGTGGTGTATCACTCATTTTGTGGTATCTGTGGAGGAGAGTACACAGATTAGTGTCCGTGCAGGCCATATAGGCTGCCGGGAGTCTCCTGCAAGTACAATCAGGGTATGCCCACAGGCGTAATATAAATCTCTTAATGAGTGAGAAGGACCCAATTATAGTGAGAGTGAATCTCAATGCCGGCCGCAGTGAGCGGCTAGTGTCGGAGTGAAACCCTGAATTGGTGGGAAGCGTTAAAGGTTTCTAATAGTGCAGGGGTTGTATACCCTGGGTGTCCCCTGTGGGGATGGTACCAGTCAAACGTATGTAACCTTATATAGAAGTGTGGGGTTCCCAATAAGGTGGTACCTGAATTGTCCTGGTCCCTTCAGTGTCAAAAGTTCACCCTGATAGTACTGCAGGTTATGTCCCTGCATTCAGTATGTGTAACAGGCAATATGATAACAAGAGCACATAGGCAAAAATCCTTACTTGTTATTGCTGACAGGAATCCTGATTTATTAAGGGAGAGTCTGAAGGCTGGATGCCGTTTCCCCGGTTGTCAGGATAAATACCCACGCTATTAAGAAAAACAAACAAGGCTACAATTAGAGTTGCGGCTGCAATCCAAGATCCTGGCGGGAACAACTCCCGTGGTCCGTGCGAGCGGCGGAGAAAACAAAAACTAACTCCACCCCCCCACGCCTCCCGATTCCCACAGTGCCCCAACAATCAAAACTCCCCCCCCCAGAACAGTACACAGACACCCGCCCGTTTTTTTTGTTTTCTAACGAAAATTGGGCAGCGGGCAGAATGGAGGGATGGTAGGGTTAGAGGAGCAGGGACAGGGGAGAAATTAAAGTAGAAATAAGTATGAAAAAACAGAATAACTGACAAATTGTAAATAGGTAGAAATGGATGAAGTAATACTCTGACCTGTACTCTGGCTGAGTAGCAAAGAAAGTGGAAGTGCATCACAGAGCTATTTATAGCAGTGACTCTTTTGATTGCTCTGTGCTGCTGGAGTTTTAGTAAAGAAAGATTATGCAAATATAAAGCCTCCTGTCATGTGGTAAAATTTAGAACCACTCAGGAGCAGTCAATCTGACATGTTAAGTCCAAAACATCCAATAACATAAAGCATATGGTTTGTATATCTCTGATAAACTATAGTTTACATTCCTATGACTGTGTTATGGGATGGAGCACAAATGCCCAATGTTTTTAGTGTTGATTAAATATGGAGTTGTATGTAATAAAGAGCATTCTTAAAGGGCACAGGAGATAAACTACTGTATATGTTTTTTTTTTTCCCAAATCTGAACATTGAGTGCAGGATCAGTACTTGTGGTTTAGCTTTATTATTCAATTTCAAATAGTTGTCTAGAAGTAATATTTAAAGATAAAAATTGGGGCGTGCCCGGACGTCGAGAGAGATGTCAGCACACTAAACAAGCTCCGCTCTCACGGACTCCAAAACGCGGCTAACACACTTCATTTTCGGCCTACCTCCGTCCCAGACCTCGAGGAAGATGACCCAACACCGCTCAAAGAAATCCGCGGAGGCGAAAGAAAAATCAGCCTTCTTTGCTGCAAGAACGCCACAGCATAAACCGGCCGACCAGCAGGCCCAAGATGGCGCCGACACAGACTCTGATGCAGACCGCGCCAGCACAACCGGTAAGCAAGCAGACACCCCACTCACACAGAATCTCTTGCAAACTATGCTGGATGCAGCTGTGGCCAAAATGCAATTCACTGTCACTGAGGCTATCAATGACATGAGACAAGACATTACTAGCCTTGAAACATGAACCTCACACCTAGAGGGGAACATGGAAAGGCTCACTGCAGCTAATGCTGACACAGAAGAGCGCATCAGTAAGATTGAAGACAAACTTTATCTCCAGGAAACCAAAATAGCAGATATGGAGGACAGATCGCGCCGCAACAACATACGCCTGAGAGGGGTACCGGAAGAAATAGGACCCCAAGATTTAACAGCATATGCTGTAGAGCTGTTCAAAGCTATATTGCCAGATATCCCGGCAGATATGTTTCTTCTAGACCGCATTCATAGACTCCCCAGGCCGCAGCACTTACCGCCCACCGCGTCAAGAGATGTCCTCATGAGAATACACTATTACCACATTAAGGACCAAATCCTAAGGGCACACAGAACCAAAAAGACCTTGCCCGACCAGTTCAAAGACATCCTCTTGTTTATGGACTTATCCGCAGAGACATTACGCCGCAGGCGATCTTTTAAAGATGTAGCCGACGCTCTGAGACACCACAACGTCCAGTACCGGTGGGGATACCCGGCTAAGCTTCTTATCACCAAAGGGAGCAAGCTTTTCACTGCAAACACACCAAGAGAAGGCCTAATTCTCCTGCGACAATGGGGCCTGGCCCGGAACCTCCAACCCAATTTCCAGACCTCCAGCAAAACCGCAGAAGAAGAAGAAAGGCGCCCCCAAAAAGCGAGACGCACGTTCCCGAGGGAAGACTGAAAGCCGGCGCCCGGTGACAGCAAGTTAAAACCGAGTTTTACCTAATGCCTAACTGTTATACAATGTGTTAATATCTGTCACGTTATGTCTGAGCCTATAGAAGTACTCATATCTTATCCCCACTGACGCTCACTACTAAAGAGAGCAGGGGCAAATTATGTGACCCCCCCCCATTAACCCAGAGCCACAAACACTACATTAACTAGGCCGTCATAGACCTGTAAGGCATCATACATGACGGCCAATGCCTCCACCGCTAAATTCAAGACATCTTGCTCCTCATTAAGGTGCTGATTGCGCCAGAGCGTTACTAGCCAAAAGGAAACAGCGATGAAGAGAACCTGACCCAAAATGAGCCCTAAGCGGCCTTCATACGACCCGACCCGCTCACACCACCCCCAGTTAGGAAGTGCCATAGTTACGGCACATACCTCTGAAAGTCACCATTATATGATACTTTCTTTACTTAATAACTATTTAATGTTTGATTGTTATACTGTATTAGTTTGTTTTGTTTCACTTTGTATTTTGTATTTTGTACTACGCAACTGACTCACTTCTCTAGGTGCCAAGACTGAACCACTGACAAGGCTGTAATCGACCAAGAACAGTCACTGGGTCACACCCACCACCCCAACAGACCTACCACTACCTTCTCCCCGCCAACACTGACGAGAAGCCCTACCATATAACTCCCAGATGATGAAGATACTTACCCACAATGTTTGCAGGATCAATTCACCCAACAAACGGCATACCCTCCTTAGGGAACTAAATAACATACAAGCGGACATAGTCTGCTTACAAGAGACGCATTTCAAACACGACTCTAAACCCACCCTAGGACTTAAGAATTTCCCACACCAGTTCCACGCTACCTCCCCAACTAAGAGCAAAGGAGTGTCAATCCTATTGAGCCACTCTCTAGCCTTCGATCTCATCTCGCTTCAACTTGACCCGCAAGGCAGCTTTATCATCTTAGTATGCACTCTGAACAACAACACATACACGCTAGTTAATTCCTACTCCCCCAACGACAACCAGAGGCCGTACCTAGCTTCACTCCTTGCTAACGTGGAGAAGCACCAAACAGGTACCACAGTCATCAGCGGGGACTTTAATCACTTACTGGACCCCAATGCAGACTCTACAGCCCGACACTCCACTAAACGGAAAAAATCCCTACACAAATGCTGCAATTCCATGAACAAACTACTGTCCTCTATGACATATGGAGAACCTTACACCCTAACACTAGGGAATACACCCACTACTCCCAAGTCCATAATACGTACTCCCGTATAGACGTTGTTCTGCTACAACAAGGACCTCCCTTCCACACTATGGTCGCCCCCACACATGAGACCCCAAACCCTGGACATGCTACCCACTACCAGACTACTGATCTCCACATGGGACGCCCATAGAAGCAAACTATGCTCGGCCCACCCATGGGCCCTGGCTGCCCCCATCAAGACCTTACACCACTGCAACGGTACATTCCCGCACAAGAAATGGAACGAGAAGGGCATTACACATCTATACCACCTCTACACATCTGAAGGTCTAAAACCCTTCCCAGACCTACAAACAGAGTACGACCTTCCCCCGAACTTCACGTTCGCCTACCTCCAAATAAAAGCGCTGCTCCCAGAAAACACAGTCAATACAAGGAACCAGACCCTGCAAGCCTCCGTAACACAGTTTGAATTACAATGCATAGCGGCGACACCCCCAAAGAAATCACTATCAATTTGTTACTACCTCTTAGCGAACCCCAAATTAGAATTAGAAATTGACTGGAAGTTCATGAGAGACTGGCAAAGAGACTTCCAGAGACAAATAACCCCGCAAGAATGGGGGAAAATCTTCACGGCACACGAAGGACTGACCACCTGTGCTACCCACTTCCAGACGGCACGAAAAATACTCTATAGGTGGTACATGGTACCTTCCCGACTACATTCCATTTACCCTAACACAACAGACATATGTTGGTGCTGCAACTCACAAGAAGGCACTATGCTCCATATGTGTTGGTCCTGCGAGACAGTAAATAAACTATGGAAAACCACCAAACACCTGATCTGAGAACTCACAGATTACACCCTGCCACACGACCCACCAGCAGTGCTTCTCAAGCTATTTCCAGATAACATTCCCAAAGCCACAAAGAAAATGATATTTCTGATACTCAGCACAGTGTCCACCCTGATAGCCAGAAACTGGAAGACCTCAGAAACCTTGAGTCTCAGAAATCACAACCCTGATGTCTGCAACGGTAGACTACGAACTCCTTATGTGGAACCAAATGAACATAGGGAAACTAAGCCCAACCATTGCCAAGATGTGGAGAAACCACCTACAACAGTCAACAACACCTAAACATAACTACACAGCCTAACGCGACACAAGGCTAACATGACCAAGAAAAATTTTGCCAATTCAGACCCCGACTAGGTCTAACATCCCACCACAGCACCTTGCCAAACATGACAACGCTTCCTGGTACCGCACCAAATACCCCCTTGTTACACCTTCCCCCAATTCTCTCCCCCCCCCCACCTCCTTCACCTGCTCTGACACCCTAGACAAGGAAGTCCTGGTAGAGCTACAGATCTCAACAACTAGCCTCAGAACATCACACAACCATGACCATCTCACAAACCCTGCTTGAACTAACAAAGACAAACACTCAACGGTTACTAAGCAACGGGACCCCCATACAGCCCCACGGACAATACACAAATACAAGGCAGGTCTCAGGCCCCCCAATACTAACGGACATGTTAACCACTGACTGTTCGATCCATGCAAAGGACCCCTCCCCACATAACTTATGATCCCTAATATGTTACAGCCTTGAAATATGTGTAAAAAATATGTATTACTTACAAACAGTGTCAAAACGCACAATTCTGTATTGTCCCCCTCCCCTTTTTGCCTTCTGTACCCCATTATACTTGAAAATAATAAAGAATAAGTTAAAGATAAAAATTAAAGTTTATTTTTTTTTTTTTTATTTTTTTTTTCTTTTCAGTATAACCATATGTTCATGTCACCACTAAACATTGTACTTAGGGCATGGAAACAGCATGAACCTGTGAGCTCCAAAGAGTGACATTGGTAAAAATACCAATATTACTTTTCATTGCTTAAACATAATTTTTAGTGTTATAACGTCAGTCCAGGTGGCTTTGCTTTCCTTTTTCGTAAGCTGTAATTTACAATTTTTTCTTCACACAGAAGACCTTCACATAACAGTGTGAGTGAGAACAGTCTCAGTTTTGAACTGTAAAGTGCAGATCTAATTGCACAGCTTGCAGCCACAGATCTCCGTCTCCATGTTCAGAATGAATGTGCTGTATATATTTGCATATTTCAATATTTTTTATTTAATTCTTATGTAGCGCTCTTCTGCAGAGCGCTTTACAAATTTAGCAAGTAATCACAGATAGGGTTACAGATAGAGGAATATTTAATTAGACGTACTGGTGTAGAAATTGTAAGGAATCTTAAGTTGTGGATGGTCAGTAAAATCAGAACACCAGAACCTAAATTAATGTTATAATTGCACAAATGTATTATCACCATTGATGATTAATATAGAAAGGGCTTATCAACATCCATTCTATTTCCATTTAATGTGATGCAATGTTTAAGTGGGAATGAATGAAACATTTTAAAATAACAAACCAGCGCATTGTCAAGACACATCCAAATAAAACAATCTTTTTTTAAAGTCTCCAACAAAGACAAAAAAAAAATCTCCTTTTTGATTATAAAGCAATTAAAATATATATACAGATTGAGCACGATAATTACTACAGAATGGAATAACAACAAAAGATATAAAACTGTGTGTGTGTGTGTGTATGTGTGTATATATATATATATATATATATATATATATATATATATATATATATATATATATATATATATATATATATATATATATATATATTGGAAGTTTGAGCAGGGATATATATATATATATATATATATATATATATTACTTCAGGGCAGATGTTGCTGTTTGCTAGCTGTGCAGCTGCACAGGTCACCACAGCAACAGGAGTGCCAATCGGTCGACCCAGCTCGCGACACTAGGGATACTGCCATGATTTAAAAAAAATAAATAAATAATACATTGCCTGCTGCTAGTACAGACCATCATGTCCTTTCCCTTGCCGTTCCGGCGCACACTTTGTGAGTCAGAGCTTTGGCTGGGAATCCGCTCAGTTGCGCTCTGATTCAACATGTACCTGTACAGCAGGTACAGGTAGTTCGGTTTACCACCTGTCTACCAGGGAATGAATACAAGCTAAATGTCCATAGAACCCCAGAGCAGGCATCAAACACGGGCGCAATTGGGCCGCATGTTGGGGTGAACGTTAAGAAGGAGGCAGGCTGCTGTCAGTCTCTTTTGGAGTCCGAAACAAGGGAATCTGGGGAATACAGTTGAAGTGTGCACCAAGCATTGCATCTCCCATGACGCTTTGCTTGTGCATACTACCACTATTGCTGTAAGAGCATTATGGGAGATGTAATCCACATCTGGAGTACCAAAGATTTGCCTACCCCTGCGCTATACACATATGCTATACACACACTATACCTACTCTACGGCCAAGTACACACATGCACACTGCAGCCCCACACAACACTAATACACACACATACTTCAGCGCCTAAATACCAACACTCTCTACAATCCTGAAACACACATACACTGCAGTCCCTACCCACACACAATTTCTACAATCCTTAGACATGCATGCACACAGGGAAAATGCTTCCAGGTGCACTTACATGACACTCTGTCATTTTAGTTTTTTAGAACTGTATATTTGTACCTTGATGCTCTTATATTGATGTCTTATTATTATAGACATTTATAGAGGCTGTTACATAAAATGTCTACTTCTGTTTAAAAAAAAAAATTAAGTTTATTCATTTATTCAAATTAATAAACTTTTAAAAGTTTATGCCCTATCCAAAAATATAAAATTATTTGAAAACCTTACCCAAAAATATTAAATTCGGCCAACGTTCATTCCTAAAAGGGACGGTCACTTTCAATGATTTTTGTCATGTTTACTTATCCCTTGTATTTAACAAATAAGTATTTCTATTGTGAAAATACCTGACAAATAATTGTTTTGGTAGTAGTCTTGAACACAATCATCTGTACCTGTCTGTAAAAGTGACTTTCGCTCATTGATTAAGAAGGCCTTATCCCAGAGGCACTCTTCGGATAACTTTCTATTCTGTGGGCTTTTTAGAGATTTTTAGCCTTATTCTTATAACACTGCTTCCTTTCAGTCCTTGGTGGAGCAAAAGGCGCTTTGGAGGCATGGTTCATCCTCTTGAAAGAAAGTGAAGCAGACCATGCAGGCTACTCTTATGAACTCTGTATGATTGTGTTCCCTCTGTATAGACCACTTGTCCTCCTCTGCTTGAGTATAAGATCTCAGATGTCACAAATTGTGGGCTCTCACCATCCAAACTAACTAACTTTCCTAATACATTTATTGATTATAACTTTAGTCAGATGCTTAGGGCACAAGTGTGAGACAGGGGCTCCAGAAACCGAAATACCTTAACCTCATTCACCCTTCTATGGACAAATAAACTTCCTTCCACATGGTGAGAGCCTAAGGAAACCCACCCTTTTATTGTTGTTAGTGCCTAGGCTTCAACTGTCTTACTCGCTTTGTTGGTGGTTTTTTTTTTCCTGTTTTTCCTCCACCATTGCTTGGCTAGAACTAAACTATGTGGAAGTTGTGCATATGACATGAACACGTCTTACACAAAACTTTAACAAAACTGATTTAGGCTTGAAACTGAGCATTCTGAATTGGCAGCTCTGAGGGGCTGTGTAAGAGCTGCAGTGATTTTTACAAATCACTTAAGTTCTAAACCACTTTCAGAGATGAGAGTGAGTGCTCTGACCTCTATGAGCCACCATCTTCGCAATTATGTGTAATACTTAACTATAACTTCTATCTTAAAGCATCAAGAATGAGCAGAGACATTGGGGGTCTTCTCAAGAGCCATCATTTGGTTTTATACATCACCCAGGAATATTGGAAGGGAAACTGAGATGATGTATTTGGCTCTAGAACTCAAGGGACAAGTACGTATTGCTATAGAAGGGGTAGAGCAGGGTCTGAGATTGGATTTATATATAATCTTTTAATCTTAGTTTTTTTGGGCAAAGAAACCTATACAAGAGGTTTACTATATATTTTAATATTAACACTAAACCCAAGGATACGTCCTCTTGTTGCTAAACCTAGAAGATTAAAGAGCAGTAACAGGAAGTAGAGGGGTGTGTGGAATGAATAAAGTGGAGCAAGGAAAGGGCAGGATTTTTTTTTTTTTTTTTTAAGTAATATTAAGCACCTGCTCAGCTAGTAGATTAGTAATGCCTGTCTGTCTTATACATTTTGACAGGTTTCATTTGTACAGTGTTTCTCAGTAAGTGACCTGATTTCTTACAACTTTTTTTTTTTTTTTTTTAACTTTACTTTTCCCTGCTAAACAAGAATAATCATTTCTACCAGGACAAAATGCATTTTAATTTCATTATATGTAATGGAGCTGAAAGGGGCACAGTTTGCTCTACTAGGTTCAATACAAAGGGTTAGATTGGGAAATTAACATCAGTTTGTTAAAGCAACACAAGTGTGTGCAATTCAATTTGTAGAAATGATATGCTTTATTGGGTATATTTGTAGAAATGAAGGAGCTGCGCTCCACTAGACATATTTGTTAAAGTGATTGTTCTCTGTGGTGCATGTTTGTCTGCTTAGATGCAATAGAGCAAAGATGGAAATACATTTCTTTAATATGTGCATCACTTACAAAACTTGTATATGTGTGCAGTCTTGAGTTGTTTTTTCCATCTGTCTATATCGATATTGTCTCTATATTGTACATTACATTATATTTTATTCTGAAAATGTTAAATATTGAATATGCAGTAAACAGGTTAAAGATAGAGTAACTCCTTCTGCTGTATCCTGTTAATTCTGTATCTTTATTATTTATTTTTCTTTGTTCAATATTATAACTAACTGGTGTCCACAGAATCGTGATGCCGGTGGGAGAGGATTAAAAACTCGAACTGTCCCAACGAAATTGGGATTGTTGGGAGGCCTGTTATACTCTGATGCAAGATCCAGCCGCTTCTGATCATGGGCTGCTTGTACAGAGTAGCCTTTGTTCTTCCAAACACCTAATACAATGCAAGGTTCTGGATCTGTGAAGGATACTATGTTCAGGCTTTCTGATAAAAATAATTATGCCATGCAGTCCCAAGTAGAGCTGAGGACCTTCATGGGAACTTTCACTCTATCTATGTTAACTCCCTGCAGTTCATGCTCGTCAGATTTATTGTACCATGTATTCTTTGTCTAGGCTGTACTTATATTCAATTACAGGGAGTATGGGCTGAAAAAGGTAAATAGCCCTGCAGGATATTTTCAGTGCAGGTCTACTCTAAAATACTCCTTAGTATTGCTAGAACAATGCTACCTACAAATGCGGGGTAGTTTCATGATCTGCCTTTTCTAAATAGCATTACACGCTTCACTTGCATAGTTAAATTTGTATTATTGTGCAGCCATGTCTGCTAAGGCCGTTATCTTCAATTGCATCTTTATGATCCTAACTACACGTATAATGTACTATCTAGCTATACAAATTGTCACATTGAGATTTAATTAAAGGGACAGTAGATTGTAGGTTATACTACAGTTATTTATTCTGGATATCGTTTTATTTGTTTAAACCCTTAAGGACCAAACTTCTGGAATAAAAGGGAATCATGACATGTCACACATGTCCAGGGCCGTCTTTAACGCGGGGCAAACGGGGCAGCTGCCCCGGGCCCAGTTTCTCTTGGGGGGCCCGAGGC
>OW240913.1:279139762-279242734 GCA_933207985.1 Pelobates cultripes
ATAGTAGTAGAGTAAGCTTTGCCGAAAGTTGGCGTAGGGACAACATCGAGATGTCTGGCCAATTTCGTAGAAAATTCAATATCAATTTGACGTCCCAAAGGTGTGAGTATTTCAGACCAGGAGGACAGGAAAGTTGCATACCTCTCATGAGCTGACAAACCAGTGGGTCCTGTCCTATTGGACGACCTTGGATAGGGACGTGGGCTGCTGATATTGAAAACCGTGTAACATTAACTGACCGGTAAGCCCGACCCGACGTAAAAATAGCTGATAGAAAATGCAACACGACCGGAAAAGTGGCTGTAAAGGGATCGGAGTCCCTCTCCAGACACCAGCTAGACCATTCATTTCAGGCTGCCAGGTAGCAACATCTAGTACCCGGAGCCCACAAGTCCCAGAGGAGGTCCATAGTTGACTGCGAAAGTCCAGTGACATCCCAAGATCCCCTGGAATCATCCAGGCCATGAGATGAAGTCGGTTTTGGAGGACGAGCTGATGTGGTTCCCCTTGCGGGTTGGACAACAGGAGTGGGAAATCCGGTAACCTCAGCGGGTGGTCATACGAGAGTTCCAGTAGGTCCGGGAACCAAGCTTGGCCTGGCCAGAGGGGTGTGATCAGTAACAGGGATGTTCAGTGTTTCCGGATTTTGTGTAGTACCCTCGCTAGCATGCAGAATGGTGGAAAAGCATAGGCCCCTTGAGTCGGCCATGTTTGGAGAAAAGTGTCCACTGCCTTGCTTTCTGGGTCTGGGAGCCAACTGAAGAATCTGGGAAGTTGACGGTTCGTCCGGGAGGCAAAGAGGTCTATCTGAAGGGGACCCCTGAGCTGATTGAGGGTCTTGAATACTGCCCCATCCCGTTGCCAGTCGCTGTTGTCCCTACTGTGGCAGGAGTACCAATCCACCGTGAGGTTGGAGGTGCCTGGGAGATATTCCGCTGTCAGTGTGATGTTCCTGGAGAGGCAATAGGTGTAAATGTCTTTGGTCACTTGAGAGTGCCTGAGATCGATCCCCGCCTAGGCGGTTCATGTACTGCACTGCCGAAATATTGTCCATGCGTAGCAGTAGACAATAGTTCAACATGTGTTTGGCCAGGCTGCAGATGGCAAAGGAGCCTGCTATCAATTCCAAGCAGTTGATGTCCATTTCAGCCTCCTCATGAAGCCATGGGCCCCCGGTGGAGGATTCTGCTCAGTGTGCTCCCCAGCCCCAAAGGCTGGCATCCAATTCCACTACGAAGTCTAGAGAAGGCCAGAAGATATTTCCCATTCCAGGCCTGCATATGAAGGAGCCATCAACATAGTTCCTTGCGCACCTCTGTGGTGATCGGTATTAGTTGGTCGTAGGAGTAACCTGCCCGTAAGAAACAGGCCTTGTGTCTTTGCATGGCTCTGTAGTGGAGTGGGCCCGGATATATTGCCTGTATGGAGGCGGAGAGAAGGCCCACCAGACTTGCCAGGAGTCGTAAAGGGATGAGCTCCGATCATAGGACTTTCCGGATTTCCTTCCGGATCGATGCAATTTTCAAAAGGGGTAGGTGTAGAAGCCACGTCATGGAGTCGATCTCGAATCCCAGGAACTGGACTACTTGAGCCGGTTTGATAGACAATATTTTCGAAATCCCAACAATTCGATAACGTCCACCATAAATCTTGTCTGAGAGACCAGTAGTGAGGCCGAGTCGCAGAAGATCAGCAAGTTGTCTAGATAGGTCAGACTCTGTATTCCCAGAGACCATATGCGCGTGATGATGGGTTTCGGTAGTTTTGTGAAACAACAGGGGGCCGAGCTCAGGCTGAATGGTAGACAGGTGAAATGGTAGGTGGCGTTTCCCCAGTGGAAACTTAGAAATCTTCGGCAGTGCGGTGCGATCGGGACCGTCAGGTAGGCTTCCTTTAGGTCTAATAGTGTGAACCAGTCGTCCTTCTAAAGGAAATCTCGTTACAGGTGGATGCCTTCCATCTAGAAGTGTCGGTAAACAACTGTCGAAGTTTGATGACCGGTTAAAATTTGCCCGTCTTTTTCTACACCAGGAAGATGTTGCTGATAAAGGCACACTCGCTGGGAGCCCCTTGGATCGCTCCCTTGGCAAAAAGTGACGGTATCTCTTCGTCTAAGATGAGCTGATGAGCCGTGGACATAGTTGCATGGGGGTTGCAGAACATTTTATGTTGTAATCCCGAACCGTTTGAAGTATCCAGGAATCCATCGAACTGTCCTTCCAGTTCTGGAAGAAAAGAGATGATCTCCCTGCAGTTAAGTTCATATAAGGGTAACATGAAGCGGGATCTACCTGAAGGGAAGTGACCGCAACCGTGTCCACGAGAGCCTCTGGATCTGGTCGCCCCTCTATAGTGTGTGGGTTGTTGGTAGGCAGAACTTGAGTAGAATGATTTAGATGGAGGGTTGGGCCTTGGTCCGGAAGACCAAAATAGTCTGGTTGCACGGCCTCTCTGCCTACCAGCCCTTCCAAAAAACCCACGGAGCGTTGGTGTGCGGAATACCTGCCGCAGTGATGTCTGGGCCTTGAGTGTCGTAAAGAGAGACACGTGTTTCTTTAGTTCCGCTATAAAGGCATCGCCAAACAGAAGGCCGTGGGCCGAAGCTCCCAGTTCTTTGGTTGCCATGTTCATGACCTTAGAATCCATGTGTACTAGCACAGCTCTACGTCTCTCCATGCAGATCGCTGCATTGGTATTGCCGAAGAGGCACATGCATCTTTGAGCCCATTCACGTATGGCGTGGAGGTCCAGCTGCAAGCCGTAGATAGTGCCAGTCATCCCCGTTGGATGCGGATTCATCCACCCTCCATTCGTCTAAGATATTCAGAGCCGGAGGGTGCTGGTGGGAGTGTTCAGGCCTCACCACCCGTTTGGTGCCTTTTGCCGTCTCTTTCCCTTTAGGCCTAGATACGGGTGTTGTGCCAGGTCTGTGACGTTTGATTATAGAGGCTGTGCCCACAATGGATCTTTCGGATCCTGCCGGATCATCACCCTGTGAAGGGGATGTGCCCGAGGTTGAGTACCTCAGGGGGAGGTTGGGTGAGCAGTTTTCTACTGATGCTGCTACTGCAGCCTTAATCATGGACTGGAAGTCCTGGGTCTGTGGTGGTGTATCACTCATTTTGTGGTATCTGTGGAGGAGAGTACACAGATTAGTGTCCGTGCAGGCCATATAGGCTGCCGGGAGTCTCCTGCAAGTACAATCAGGGTATGCCCACAGGCGTAATATAAATCTCTTAATGAGTGAGAAGGACCCAATTATAGTGAGAGTGAATCTCAATGCCGGCCGCAGTGAGCGGCTAGTGTCGGAGTGAAACCCTGAATTGGTGGGAAGCGTTAAAGGTTTCTAATAGTGCAGGGGTTGTATACCCTGGGTGTCCCCTGTGGGGATGGTACCAGTCAAACGGATGTAACCTTATATAGAAGTGTGGGGTTCCCAATAAGGTGGTACCTGAATTGTCCTGGTCCCTTCAGTGTCAAAAGTTCACCCTGATAGTACTGCAGGTTATGTCCCTGCATTCAGTATGTTTAACAGGCAATATGATAACAAGAGCTCATAGGCAAAAATCCTTACTTGTTATTGCTGACAGGAATCCTGATTTATTAAGGGAGAGTCTGAAGGCTGGATGCCGTTTCCCCGGTTGTCAGGATAAATACCCACGCTATTAAGAAAAACAAACAAGGCTACAATTAGAGTTGCGGCTGCAATCCAAGATCCTGGCGGGAACAACTCCCGTGGTCCGTGCGAGCGGCGGAGAAAACAAAAACTAACTCCACCCCCCCACGCCTCCCGATTCCCACAGTGCCCCAACAATCAAAACTCCCCCCCCCAGAACAGTACACAGACACCCGCCCGTTTTTTTTGTTTTCTAACGAAAATTGGGCAGCGGGCAGAATGGAGGGATGGTAGGGTTAGAGGAGCAGGGACAGGGGAGAAATTAAAGTAGAAATAAGTATGAAAAAACAGAATAACTGACAAATTGTAAATAGGTAGAAATGGATGAAGTAATACTCTGACCTGTACTCTGGCTGAGTAGCAAAGAAAGTGGAAGTGCATCACAG
The DNA here is from genome assembly GCA_933207985.1 of Pelobates cultripes. Lineage (NCBI taxonomy): Eukaryota > Metazoa > Chordata > Amphibia > Anura > Pelobatidae > Pelobates > Pelobates cultripes. The sequence goes on from OW240913.1 coordinate 279,143,825, forward strand.
AGCTATTTATAGCAGTGACTCTTTTGATTGCTCTGTGCTGCTGGAGTTTTAGTAAAGAAAGATTATGCAAATATAAAGCCTCCTGTCATGTGGTAAAATTTAGAACCACTCAGGAGCAGTCAATCTGACATGTTAAGTCCAAAACATCCAATAACATAAAGCATATGGTTTGTATATCTCTGATAAACTATAGTTTACATTCCTATGACTGTGTTATGGGATGGAGCACAAATGCCCAATGTTTTTAGTGTTGATTAAATATGGAGTTGTATGCAATAAAGAGCATTCTTAAAGGGCACAGGAGATAAACTACTGTATATGTTTTTTTTTTCCAAATCTGAACATTGAGTGCAGGATCAGTACTTGTGGTTTAGCTTTATTATTCAATTTCAAATAGTTGTCTAGAAGTAATATTTAAATATAAAAATTGGGGCGTGCCCGGACGTCGAGAGAGATGTCAGCACACTAAACAAGCTCCGCTCTCACGGACTCCAAAACACGGCTAACACACTTCATTTTCGGCCTACCTCCGTCCCAGACCTCGAGGAAGATGTCCCAACACCGCTCAAAGAAATCCGCGGAGGCGAAAGAAAAATCAGCCTTCTTTGCTGCAAGAACGCCACAGCATAAACCGGCCGACCAGCAGGCCCAAGATGGCGCCGACACAGACTCTGATGCAGACCGCGCCAGCACAACCGGTAAGCAAGCAGACACCCCACTCACACAGAATCTCTTGCAAACTATGCTGGATGCAGCTGTGGCCAAAATGCAATTCACTGTCACTGAGGCTATCAATGACATGAGACAAGACATTACTAGCCTTGAAACATGAACCTCACACCTAGAGGGGAACATGGAAAGGCTCACTGCAGCTAATGCTGACACAGAAGAGCGCATCAGTAAGATTGAAGACAAACTTTATCTCCAGGAAACCAAAATAGCAGATATGGAGGACAGATCGCGCCGCAACAACATACGCCTGAGAGGGGTACCGGAAGAAATAGGACCCCAAGATTTAACAGCATATGCTGTAGAGCTGTTCAAAGCTATATTGCCAGATATCCCGGCAGATATGTTTCTTCTAGACCGCATTCATAGACTCCCCAGGCCGCAGCACTTACCGCCCACCGCGTCAAGAGATGTCCTCATGAGAATACACTATTACCACATTAAGGACCAAATCCTAAGGGCACACAGAACCAAAAAGACCTTGCCCGACCAGTTCAAAGACATCCTCTTGTTTATGGACTTATCCGCAGAGACATTACGCCGCAGGCGATCTTTTAAAGATGTAGCCGACGCTCTGAGACACCACAACGTCCAGTACCGGTGGGGATACCCGGCTAAGCTTCTTATCACCAAAGGGAGCAAGCTTTTCACTGCAAACACACCAAGAGAAGGCCTAATTCTCCTGCGACAATGGGGCCTGGCCCGGAACCTCCAACCCAATTTCCAGACCTCCAGCAAAACCGCAGAAGAAGAAGAAAGGCGCCCCCAAAAAGCGAGACGCACGTTCCCGAGGGAAGACTGAAAGCCGGCGCCCGGTGACAGCAAGTTAAAACCGAGTTTTACCTAATGCCTAACTGTTATACAATGTGTTAATATCTGTCACGTTATGTCTGAGCCTATAGAAGTACTCATATCTTATCCCCACTGACGCTCACTACTAAAGAGAGCAGGGGCAAATTATGTGACCCCCCCCCATTAACCCAGAGCCACAAACACTACATTAACTAGGCCGTCATAGACCTGTAAGGCATCATACATGACGGCCAATGCCTCCACCGCTAAATTCAAGACATCTTGCTCCTCATTAAGGTGCTGATTGCGCCAGAGCGTTACTAGCCAAAAGGAAACAGCAATGGAGAGAACCTGACCCAAAATGAGCCCTAAGCGGCCTTCATACGACCCGACCCGCTCACACCACCCCCAGTTAGGAAGTGCCATAGTTACGGCACATACCTCTGAAAGTCACCATTATATGATACTTTCTTTACATAATAACTATTTAATGTTTGATTGTTATACTGTATTAGTTTGTTTTGTTTCACTTTGTATTTTGTACTACGCAACTGACTCACTTCTCTAGGTGCCAAGACTGAACCACTGACAAGGCTGTAATCGACCAAGAACAGTCACTGGGTCACACCCACCACCCCAACAGACCTACCACTACCTTCTCCCCGCCAACACTGACGAGAAGCCCTACCATATAACTCCCAGATGATGAAGATACTTACCCACAATGTTTGCAGGATCAATTCACCCAACAAACGGCATACCTTCCTTAGGGAACTAAATAACATACAAGCGGACATAGTCTGCTTACAAGAGACGCATTTCAAACACGACTCTAAACCCACCCTAGGACTTAAGAATTTCCCACACCAGTTCCACGCTACCTCCCCAACTAAGAGCAAAGGAGTGTCAATCCTATTGAGCCACTCTCTAGCCTTCGATCTCATCTCGCTTCAACTTGACCCGCAAGGCAGATTTATCATCTTAGTATGCACTCTGAACAACAACACATACACGCTAGTTAATTCCTACTCCCCCAACGACAACCAGAGGCCGTACCTAGCTTCACTCCTTGCTAACGTGGAGAAGCACCAAACAGGTACCACAGTCATCAGCGGGGACTTTAATCACTTACTGGACCCCAATGCAGACTCTACAGCCCGACACTCCACTAAACGGAAAAAATCCCTACACAAATGCTGCAATTCCATGAACAAACTACTGTCCTCGCATGGCCTCTATGACATATGGAGAACCTTACACCCTAACACTAGGGAATACACCCACTACTCCCAAGTCCATAATACGTACTCCCGTATAGACGGGTTCCTAATGAGCAACGCACACCTACCACAGATCAGAGCATGCGACATAAGACCATCCACAATATCGGATCATAGCCCAGTCGTGTTAACCCTCACAGACTCATACCAATATAAAAATCGAAGCCCCTGGAGATTAAACGAACATATGCTCAAAGATCCCTCATTCATGGAGAAGACACGCAGAGAATTGGTCCTCTACCTAGCAACCAATACCCCTGACGGCCCCACTCCCGCCACACTGTGGCTAGCACACAAACCAGTCATTAGGGGGATACTACTAAGTAGGGCAGCCTATCTCAAAAAGATCAGCCATACCGCAAGGATCACAAAAAAAGTCCAAGACCTCCACAGACTAAACCAGGTGAACCCCTCCCAAGCTCTCCAAGAACAAATACAAACCGCACAAAATGAAATCCACAAAATCCACATCCAAAAAGCAAACATGGCACTGAAGAAACTCAAAGCATCATCCTACTCAATGGGGAACAAAGCCACAAAACTCTTAGCACAAAGGCTTTGCGACAAGCAAGCACAAACAAGAACACAATTCATTTACACTCAATCCGGACAAAAAGTGATGCAACCGACGCAAATATGCAATGAATTTGCTCAATATTATGGCACCCTATATAACCTACAAGATCACCCCAACACACCCAAACCCACCCCAGAAGCTATAAGAACATATCTCAACAAGATAGCACTTCCCAAAATTCACCCGCAACAAGCAACACAACTTGGCATGCCCATCACCACAGAAGAGATCCTCCAGCATATTGACAAAATGCCCAAGGGCAAAGCACCAGGCCCCAACGGGTACACCAACTTATACTACAAACTGTTCAAACACGAACTTGCTCCACCCCTCGCCCAGTTCTTCAAAGAAGCAACAAGACTAGGTACCTTCCCAACCAAATTCTTGTCCGCACATGTTATCACGGTCCCCAAACCAGGGAAGCCCCCTACTACATGCCAAAACTTCCGCCCAATCTCTCTGCTCAACGCAGATGCCAAATTATACGCTAAAATTCATGCCGATTGCCTTAAGTCAATATTGCCCTCTATAATCCATGTAGATCAAGTAGGATTCGTTGCAGGCAGACAGGGACCAGAAAACACCAGAAGGGTCCTCGACATATACCATCGCCTAAAAAAGACCAAACAAGAAAGCATTATGCTTTCCCTAGACGAGGAAAAGGCGTGTGATCGTCTAAACTGGCACTTCCTACTTGAAACCCTGTCGCTCTACGGCTTCCCGCCACACTTCCTATCAGTGGTAACGGCCCTATATAGCAACCCCACAGCAACAGTGCTTTCCTCAGGTTTCTGCTCAAAGCCCTTCCCGATTACTAACGGCACCCACCAGGGATGCCCCCTATCACCTCTTTTGTACGTTCTAGCACTAGAGCCCCTTGCCATAGCCATCCGCAAAAAACACGACATACGAGGAGTTTTTGTGGGCCAAACAGAACATAAACTCAACCTCTTCGCGGATGATATCCTACTCACACTTAGCCAACCACTTATCTCGCTTCCATCCCTACACCGGGAATTACAGGCATATAGCCGGCAGTCATATTATAAACTGAATATCACTAAAATACAGGCGATGTGCCTTAATGTCCCCCAACCCACGGAAGAGATTCTGAAATCAGCCCACGGCTACGACTGGCGAACGGACCATCTTACATTTCAAGGCATCAAAATAACTAGCAAACCGAGTGAATTGTTCCCAGCGAACTGTTCCCAGCGAACTACTAAGACTGATGAAAGAAATTGAAAACCAACTACACAATTGGAAAAATCTTTTTCTCTCATGGGCAGGGAAAATAGCGGCAATCAAGATGACAATACTACCCAAGATCCTGTACCTCTTCAGAACCTTACAAATCAGAGTACCCCAAAGCTACCTGACCAAACTACAAGCTATCCTCTTACGCTTTAGCTGGGGAGGAAAGCATCCCAGAGTCCCAAAAACTCTACTCTTCCGACACGTAAAACCTGGAGGAATGGGACTCCCGAACCTGAAGGCATTCTACCAAGCGGCCCTTCTCACGAATGTCATATGCGCACACTCGTCCTCACACAACCCCCAATGGGTGGCATTGGAGAGTCAGTTCTGCTACAACAAGGACCTCCCTTCCACACTATGGTCGCCCCCACACATGAGACCCCAAACCCTGGACATGCTACCCACTACCAGACTACTGATCTCCACATGGGACGCCCATAGAAGCAAACTATGCTCGGCCCACCCATGGGCCCTGGCTGCCCCCATCAAGACCTTACACCACTGCAACGGTACATTCCCGCACAAGAAATGGAACGAGAAGGGCATTACACATCTATACCACCTCTACACATCTGAAGGTCTAAAACCCTTCCCAGACCTACAAACAGAGTACGACCTTCCCCCGAACTTCACGTTCGCCTACCTCCAAATAAAAGCGCTGCGCCCAGAAAACACAGTCAATACAAGGAACCAGACCCTGCAAGCCTCCGTAACACAGTTTGAATTACAATGCATAGCGGCGACACCCCCAAAGAAATCACTATCAATTTGTTACTACCTCTTAGCGAACCCCAAATTAGAATTAGAAATTGACTGGAAGTTCATGAGAGACTGGCAAAGAGACTTCCAGAGACAAATAACCCCGCAAGAATGGGGGAAAATCTTCACGGCACACGAAGGACTGACCACCTGTGCTACCCACTTCCAGACGGCACGAAAAATACTCTATAGGTGGTACATGGTACCTTCCCGACTACATTCCATTTACCCTAACACAACAGACATATGTTGGCGCTGCAACTCACAAGAAGGCACTATGCTCCATATGTGTTGGTCCTGCGAGACAGTAAATAAACTATGGAAAACCACCAAACACCTGATCTGAGATCTCACAGATTACACCCTGCCACACGACCCACCAGCAGTGCTTCTCAAGCTATTTCCAGATAACATTCCCAAAGCCACAAAGAAAATGATATTTCTGATACTCAGCACAGTGTCCACCCTGATAGCCAGAAACTGGAAGACCTCAGAAACCTTCAGTCTCAGAAATCACAACCCTGATGTCTGCAACGGTAGACTACGAACTCCTTATGTGGAACCAAATGAACATAGGGAAACTAAGCCCAACCATTGCCAAGATGTGGAGAAACCACCTACAACAGTCAACAACACCTAAACATAACTACACAGCCTAACGCGACACAAGGCTAACATGACCAAGAAAAATTTTGCCAATTCAGACCCCGACTAGGTCTAACATCCCACCACAGCACCTTGCCAAACATGACAACGCTTCCTGGTACCGCACCAAATACCCCCTTGTTACACCTTCCCCCAATTCTCTCCCCCCCCCCACCTCCTTCACCTGCTCTGACACCCTAGACAAGGAAGTCCTGGTAGAGCTACAGATCTCAACAACTAGCCTCAGAACATCACACAACCATGACCATCTCACAAACCCTGCTTGAACTAACAAAGACAAACACTCAACGGTTACTAAGCAACGGGACCCCCATACAGCCCCACGGACAATACACAAATACAAGGCAGGTCTCAGGCCCCCCAATACTAACGGACATGTTAACCACTGACTGTTCGATCCATGCAAAGGACCCCTCCCCACATAACTTATGATCCCTAATATGTTACAGCCTTGAAATATGTGTAAAAAATATGTATTACTTACAAACAGTGTCAAAACGCACAATTCTGTATTGTCCCCCTCCCCTTTTTGCCTTCTGTACCCCATTATACTTGAAAATAATAAAGAATAAGTTAAAGATAAAAATTAAAGTTTATTTTTTTTTTTTTTATTTTTTTTTTCTTTTCAGTATAACCATATGTTCATGTCACCACTAAACATTGTACTTAGGGCATGGAAACAGCATGAACCTGTGAGCTCCAAAGAGTGACATTGGTAAAAATACCAATATTACTTTTCATTGCTTAAACATAATTTTTAGTGTTATAACGTCAGTCCAGGTGGCTTTGCTTTCCTTTTTCGTAAGCTGTAATTTACAATTTTTTCTTCACACAGAAGACCTTCACATAACAGTGTGAGTGAGAACAGTCTCAGTTTTGAACTGTAAAGTGCAGATCTAATTGCACAGCTTGCAGCCACAGATCTCCGTCTCCATGTTCAGAATGAATGTGCTGTATATATTTGCATATTTCAATATTTTTTATTTAATTCTTATGTAGCGCTCTTCTGCAGAGCGCTTTACAAATTTAGCAAGTAATCACAGATAGGGTTACAGATAGAGGAATATTTAATTAGACGTACTGGTGTAGAAATTGTAAGGAATCTTAAGTTGTGGATGGTCAGTAAAATCAGAACACCAGAACCTAAATTAATGTTATAATTGCACAAATGTATTATCACCATTGATGATTAATATAGAAAGGGCTTATCAACATCCATTCTATTTCCATTTAATGTGATGCAATGTTTAAGTGGGAATGAATGAAACATTTTAAAATAACAAACCAGCGCATTGTCAAGACACATCCAAATAAAACAATCTTTTTTTTAAAGTCTCCAACAAAGACAAAAAAAAAATCTCCTTTTTGATTATAAAGCAATTAAAATATATATACAGATTGAGCACGATAATTACTACGGAATGGAATAACAACAAAAGATATAAAACTGTGTGTGTGTGTGTGTATGTGTGTATATATATATATATATATATATATATATATATATATATATATATATATATATATATATATATATATATATATATTGGAAGTTTGAGCAGGGATATATACATATATATATATATATATATATATATATATATTACTTCAGGGCGACAGCAAAGACTATAGTCAGGGCAGATGTTGCTGTTTGCTAGCTGTGCAGCTGCACAGGTCACCACAGCAACAGGAGTGCCAATCGGTCGACCCAGCTCGCGACACTAGGGATACTGCCATGATTTAAAAAAAATAAATAAATAATACATTGCCTGCTGCTAGTACAGACCATCATGTCCTTTCCCTTGCCGTTCCGGCGCACACTTTGTGAGTCAGAGCTTTGGCTGGGAATCCGCTCAGTTGCGCTCTGATTCAACATGTAACTGTACAGCAGGTACAGGTAGTTCGGTTTACCACCTGTCTACCAGGGAATGAATACAAGCTAAATGTCCATAGAACCCCAGAGCAGGCATCAAACACGGGCGCAATTGGGCCGCATGTTGGGGTGAACGTTAAGAAGGAGGCAGGCTGCTGTCAGTCTCTTTTGGAGTCCGAAACAAGGGAATCTGGGGAATACAGTTGAAGTGTGCACCAAGCATTGCATCTCCCATGACGCTTTGCTTGTGCATACTACCACTATTGCTGTAAGAGCATTATGGGAGATGTAATCCACATCTGGAGTACCAAAGATTTGCCTACCCCTGTGCTATACACATATGCTATACACACACTATACCTACTCTACAGCCAAGTACACACATGCACACTGCAGCCCCACACAACACTAATACACACACATACTTCAGCGCCTAAATACCAACACTCTCTACAATCCTGAAACACACATACACTGCAGTCCCTACCCACACACAATTTCTACAATCCTTAGACATGCATGCACACAGGGAAAATGCTTCCAGGTGCACTTACATGACACTCTGTCATTTTAGTTTTTTAGAACTGTATATTTGTACCTTGATGCTCTTATATTGATGTCTTATTATTATAGACATTTATAGAGGCTGTTACATAAAATGTCTACTTCTGTTTAAAAAAAAAAAATTAAGTTTATTCATTTATTCAAATTAATAAACTTTTAAAAGTTTATGCCCTATCCAAAAATATAAAATTATTTGAAAACCTTACCCAAAAATATTAAATTCGGCCAACGTTCATTCCTAAAAGGGACGGTCACTTTCAATGATTTTTGTCATGTTTACTTATCCCTTGTATTTAACAAATAAGTATTTCTATTGTGAAAATACCTGACAAATAATTGTTTTGGTAGTAGTCTTGAACACAATCATCTGTACCTGTCTGTAAAAGTGACTTTCGCTCATTGATTAAGAAGGCCTTATCCCAGAGGCACTCTTCGGATAACTTTCTATTCTGTGGGCTTTTTAGAGATTTTTAGCCTTATTCTTTTAATACTGCTTCCTTTCAGTCCTTGGTGGAGCAAAAGGCGCTTTGGAGGCATGGTTCATCCTCTTGAAAGAAAGTGAAGCAGACCATGCAGGCTACTCTTATGAACTCTGTATGATTGTGTTCCCTCTGTATAGACCACTTGTCCTCCTCTGCTTGAGTATAAGATCTCAGATGTCACAAATTGTGGGCTCTCACCATCCAAACTAACTAACTTTCCTAATACATTTATTGATTATAACTTTAGTCAGATGCTTAGGGCACAAGTGTGAGACAGGGGCTCCAGAAACCGAAATACCTTAACCTCATTCACCCTTCTATGGACAAATAAACTTCCTTCCACATGGTGAGAGCCTAAGGAAACCCACCCTTTTATTGTTGTTAGTGCCTAGGCTTCAACTGTCTTACTCGCTTTGTTGGTGGTTTTTTTTTTCCTGTTTTTCCTCCACCATTGCTTGGCTAGAACTAAACTATGTGGAAGTTGTGCATATGACATGAACACGTCTTACACAAAACTTTAACAAAACTGATTTAGGCTTGAAACTGAGCATTCTGAATTGGCAGCTCTGAGGGGCTGTGTAAGAGCTGCAGTGATTTTTACAAATCACTTAAGTTCTAAACCACTTTCAGAGATGAGAGTGAGTGCTCTGACCTCTATGAGCCACCATCTTCGCAATTATGTGTAATACTTAACTATAACTTCTATCTTAAAGCATCAAGAATGAGCAGAGACATTGGGGGTCTTCTCAAGAGCCATCATTTGGTTTTATACATCACCCAGGAATATTGGAAGGGAAACTGAGATGATGTATTTGGCTCTAGAACTCAAGGGACAAGTACGTATTGCTATAGAAGGGGTAGAGCAGGGTCTGAGATTGGATTTATATATAATCTTTTAATCTTAGTTTTTTTGGGCAAAGAAACCTATACAAGAGGTTTACTATATATTTTAATATTAACACTAAACCCAAGGATACGTCCTCTTGTTGCTAAACCTAGAAGATTAAAGAGCAGTAACAGGAAGTAGAGGGGTGTGTGGAATGAATAAAGTGGAGCAAGGAAAGGGCAGGATTTTTTTTTTTTTTTTTTAAGTAATATTAAGCACCTGCTCAGCTAGTAGATTAGTAATGCCTGTCTGTCTTATACATTTTGACAGGTTTCATTTGTACAGTGTTTCTCAGTAAGTGACCTGATTTCTTACAACTTTTTTTTTTTTTTTTTTAACTTTACTTTTCCCTGCTAAACAAGAATAATCATTTCTACCAGGACAAAATGCATTTTAATTTCATTATATGTAATGGAGCTGAAAGGGGCACAGTTTGCTCTACTAGGTTCAATACAAAGGGTTAGATTGGGAAATTAACATCAGTTTGTTAAAGCAACACAAGTGTGTGCAATTCAATTTGTAGAAATGATATGCTTTATTGGGTATATTTGTAGAAATGAAGGAGCTGCGCTCCACTAGACATATTTGTTAAAGTGATTGTTCTCTGTGGTGCATGTTTGTCTGCTTAGATGCAATAGAGCAAAGATGGAAATACATTTCTTTAATATGTGCATCACTTACAAAACTTGTATATGTGTGCAGTCTTGAGTTGTTTTTTCCATCTGTCTATATCGATATTGTCTCTATATTGTACATTACATTATATTTTATTCTGAAAATGTTAAATATTGAATATGCAGTAAACAGGTTAAAGATAGAGTAACTCCTTCTGCTGTATCCTGTTAATTCTGTATCTTTATTATTTATTTTTCTTTGTTCAATATTATAACTAACTGGTGTCCACAGAATCGTGATGCCGGTGGGAGAGGATTAAAAACTCGAACTGTCCCAACGAAATTGGGATTGTTGGGAGGCCTGTTATACTCTGATGCAAGATCCAGCCGCTTCTGATCATGGGCTGCTTGTACAGAGTAGCCTTTGTTCTTCCAAACACCTAATACAATGCAAGGTTCTGGATCTGTGAAGGATACTGTTCAGGCTTTCTGATAAAAATAATTATGCCATGCAGTCCCAAGTAGAGCTGAGGACCTTCATGGGAACTTTCACTATATCTATGTTAACTCCCTGCAGTTCATGCTCATCAGATTCATTGTACCATGTATTCTTTGTCTAGGCTGTACTTACCGTATATACTCGAGTATAAGCCGACCCGAATATAAGCCGAGGCCCCTAATTTTACCCAAAAAAACTGGAAAAACGTATTGACTCGAGTATAAGACTAGGGTGGGAAATGCAGCAGCTACTGGTAAATTTCTAAATAAAATTAGATCCTATAAAAAATATATTAATTGAATATTTATTTACAGTGTGTGTATATGATGAATGCAGTGTGTGTGTATGAGTGCAGTGTGTGTGTATGAGTGCAGTGTGTGTGTGTATGAGTGCAGTGTGTGTGTGTGATGCAGTGTGTGTTTGTGTTGCAGAGCCTTGGTGGGGGGTGGGCATTTTTATATTTAAAAAAATATTTTTATATTATTATTTTTTTTTATTATTATTTTTATTATTATTTATATATTATTAATCTATTTATTTTTTGTCCCCCCTCCCTGCTTGATACATGGCAGGGAGGGGGGCTCTCCTTCCCTGGTGGTCCAGTGGCATTGGCAGTTCAGTGGGGGGAGGAGGGGGACTGGCAGAGCTGTTACTTACCTCTCCTGCAGCTCCTATCAGCTCTCTCCTCCTCCGCGCCGGTCCGTGCAGCTCTTCTGTCAGCTCACACTGTAAGTCTTGCGAGAGCCGCACTATGACCCCGCGGTTCTCGTGAGACTTACACTGGGAGGTGCTGACCGGACCGGCGTGGAGGAGGAGAGAGCTGACCGGAGCTGCAGGAGAGGTAAGTAACAGCTCTGCCAGCCCCCAGTCTGTATTATGGCAATGTAAATTGCCATAATACAGACACTGACTCGAGTATAAGCCGAGTTGGGGTTTTTCAGCACAAAAAATGTGCTGAAAAACTCGGCTTATACTCGAGTATATACGGTATATTCAATTACAGGGAGTATGGGCTGAAAAAGGTAAATAGCCCTGCAGGATATTTTCAGTGCAGGTCTACTCTAAAATACTCCTTAGTATTGCTAGAACAATGCTACCTACAAATGCGGGGTAGTTTCATGATCTGCCTTTTCTAAATATCATTACACGCTTCACTTGCATAGTTAAATTTGTATTATTGTGCAGCCATGTCTGCTAAGGCCGTTATCTTCAATTGCATCTTTATGATCCTAACTACACGTATAATGTACTATCTAGCTATACAAATTGTCACATTGAGATTTAATTAATTAAAGGGACAGTAGATTGTAGGTTATACTACAGTTATTTATTCTGGATATTGTTTTATTTGTTTAAACACTTAAGGACCAAACTTCTGTAATAAAAGGGAATCATGACATGTCACACATGTCATGTGTCCTTAAGGGGTTAAAGAGGAGTTGTCAATTCCCTGTCAATTTTAATGTTTACTTATCCTTATATTGAACAAATATGTGTTTGTGAGGTGTGAAAATGTGAATATATAGAAATTCACACATCCTTATACTGCAAATGGTGTCTCAATCTTAGTTCTCTGTCAATGAATTGTATAATTGTCCTTTGCTCCCGACAGTCAGCATAGAGAAAGCACAGAGAAGAAGAGAAATAAAACAATTATTCTATTTCTTCTGATGGCACCATCCAGTTTGAAAAAGGCAAAGACAGGGCAAATATTGATTGTGAGAAATAAAACTGTAACACAATCCCTCTTAACACCACCCACAACTATTCTAGTATAAAAGCTGCCACCACCAGTTCAATTTATAAATAAGTCATAAAACCAGTTGAATTATAGGAAAAACCTTTCTTTGGTTACTTGTTGCCAGTCAACCAGGATTAAATGTATCCCAGATCCTAATATTGGTGCTGGATTATTCCCAAATGTAAAAATCACCAAATCAGGCAAACAGTCCACACTCTTAAGGATATCAGTATAATCCACCAGCCAGATCTTGGAAAGTGCATACTTTGTCATAAAAATATGTGCCGACCTCATAAGTGACAGGCAATCCAAAATCTTCAAGCACATGTCAATTAATGCAGATTCTATCTCCCTCAGGGGAGTCAGAGGTTTTAAAAAAAAATAAAAATAAATGCAATGATACAAAAATACAAAATAAGAAAATAAATAACACAAAATTATTAAATAAACTGACAGTAACTCTGGACACTTTTTGCTCCTGTCCTCACGCTTTATCAACTTAAAACCCATCAGTCTTGCTGCTAAATTCTCTTTCATTTAGGAGTTAAGTTACTCTGTTCATGCAGCACTTATCACACATCTCTGCATGTGGCTTACACACCCTCACTAAACACTTCCTGTAAAGAGAGATCTAATGTTTAAACTTTCTCAATTACACAATCTTTTCATTTAGAATTTTGTATCTTCTGCTAAGTTAGTAGTCTTCTAGAGCCTACAGGAGCCTCCTGTGTGGAATTAAAGTTTAATTTAAAAAGCAGTAGATAAGAACCAAAGTAAGTTTAAAGTTACACTATAGTCACCCAGAACACTTCATCTTATTGAAGCGGTCTAGGTGCAGTTTCGGGTCCCCGTCCCACTTAATCCTAGAATGTAGATTATTGCAGTTTTTGAGAGAGTTTTTGCAGGACTCAGACTTCCTCTATCCGCAGTCAATCAGACAGCCACTAGAGGCTTCCTGCTTACTGAATTTTGGTCGCCTAACTGCATAAGGAAATCCAGCATCGGTAAAATCCCCATAGGAAAGCATTAAAGCGATATTTTCCTATGGGGAGGGGCTAATGCGCTTGCAGTGCTCAGCGCACATGTGCATTGGCTTGACAATTGGTGTAATTTCCAGGGAAGCGACTGTCCCTCGTTAAGGAAACACTCAAAGCACCATAACCACTACAGTGTACTGTTTTGCTTATGAGGCTAGGAGTGCCACAGAACAATTTGATAGATCCCTTTAGAACTGTTTGACAACTTACCTGGGAACTGTTGGGCACTTGCAGCCACAGCCTACTTCTGTATTCAGTTAGCTCCACTAAACTAACCACGCCCACTGTTATTGCCTGAAAGCAGGAGCTGAGCAAGGTCCAGTATTGGGTCTGTTTAGCTTAGTGAAGACATAAGGCATCTCCTGCATGGTTTACAATGTCCTTTTGTTCATTGTTTCATTCATTCTTTTTTAATATATATTTTAAATTATCTATATTATGCATTTAAAAAAAAGACTGTCAGAGATATTCATTAAGGTGAGTTTATTTCAAATGTAAGGCCAACGTGGCCAAACAGGAGTTTGGGAATTTTAGCCTTGTATTCAAAATTCACTTTGAAATGCCAACAATTTTCACTTTAGTGAATTCTCTTGTAGGTCACCTCCATCTTGGAGAGACCCTTGAATAGTAACTACAGTAACCAAAGTTAAAGGCTTTCATATTATTTTATTGCTTAAATTTACATTTAAATGTGTACATTACTTTTCCTGGAAATGTGATGTATATGCCAGGGAAATTGCAGTATTTGAGTTTTAGTTCAAGATGTCATACACCAAACCGTCACCAATAATTGTCTTATTATTTTGGTTGTTTATACTTTCAATTAAATGGTGTTTAATATGACCAAGTCTGTTTATTATTCATCCACATTTTTCAGCCAATACGCCTCTGCAAATTAATCATGAGTTCTCCTAAAAATAGTTAAACTTTTAAAACGCTTGACTAAAGAGACAAGTACATTTTATCTTCTGGTTTCTGCTAATATACATACTGCATGATTGAACGTCCGTGGAGACCGTGTAAGTTCTCAGAAATAGATGAAACAGTTCAGCCTGTATAATTGCTATGTGAAGCAAATGAAATATTACTAGCAAAAGACTACAGACATATTTACTTTCTGTTGATATTGTTAAGGAGTACTGTTGAATAATTTCAGCTCTCTTGGAAAAAAAAAAATAATACATCCAAAATATAGTGGAATATTTGCTGTGTGGAAGGTTTAGAAATAAAAAGAGAATGGAAAAAAATGCTTATGCAAAGTACCAGTCAAGTTACCTGTGTAAATGCTTGTTGTAGACGTCGTAGAAACCAATTTGTTATTTGGAGATGTTACAGATTAAGAAGCCATAGCTCAATGGATTAAGTAGGTTGAGTAAAACGACTTTGAATAACCTACAAAGGGTGAACAAAATAACAGAAATACCCTATAAAATCATGCACAAAAGCATTGCCTATTCATAATGTTTATTTTAAATTAGCTGTATGTGTTAGCTATAGAAGTAATGTAAGAAGTTGCACTATGACATTGTGCTAATGATGCAATAGAAACTAAATAGTTGGTGCCTGAACTGCAGATGCAGCAATAAGAAGATGCTCAAAAATATGTAATGCATCTACAGTAAACTTAACTTGACCAAAATTGAAATTCTGGTCTTTCCTCCCTCAAGTGTTGCTACTCCTGAGTCTGTCTCCCTCCAAGTCAATGGTGCTACCATCAGCTCCACCATGCAGGCTCGCTGCCTAGGTGTTCTCGTTGACTCCGACCTCTCCTTCACGCCTCATGTTCAGTCTATCGCCAAATCCTGCAGCTTCCATCTCAAAATCATTGAGCGCATCCGACCCTACTTAATGCCAGATGCGACTAAGGTGCTTGTCCACTCCACTGTCCTTTCTCGTCTTGACTACTGTAATCCACTTCTCAGTGGTCTTACGTGCTCCCAACTTGCGCCATTACAGTCCATAATGAAAGCGGTGGCGAGGCTCATCTTCCTGTCCGTCCGCACCGTCCATGCCTCACCTTTCTGTCAGTCCCTACATCGGCTTCCTGTAAGATATAGGGCTCAATTTAAAATTCTGGTTCTTGCTTTCAAATCTCTACATAATGCTGCTCCCACCTACCTATCCTCCCTAATACACAAGTATGTCCTGTCTAGGCCCTTACGCTCTGCTGAAGACTTACGTCTATCTTCTGTCCGTACTCCCACCTCTGATGCTCGCCTTCAAGACTTCGAGGGCTGCACCATTCCTGTGGAACTCACTTCCCTCCTCTGTTAAATGCTCACCAAGTCTCCACTCAAAAAAATCATTAAAAATCCACTTCATAAAAGCGTATCAATTAAACTGTTAATAGCTCCCGACTGATTCCTCTCTTGCAACTGTCATTAGTCTAATACTATCCTTACCTTTTGTGTCACTTTACCCCACTTCCTCTAACATGTAAGCTCATTGAGCAGGGACCTCAACTCCTTTGTTCCTGTGTGTCCAACTTGTCTGGTTACAGCTACATGTTTGTTCATCCACCCATTGTGAAGCGCTGCGGAATTTGTTGGCGCTGTATAAATAATATTATAATAATTAAAAAAAAAAATTTGGGGGCAAATCGCAATATGGATGATACACTTCATTCTAATGTTGCTACTTGCTTCAGCTGACTATCACTGACTACCATCCAATCACTGCCTTCCAAATATAGCTGATTTTGTGAATGTGTAAATTCTGCATCAGTAATATGGCAAGTGAAATGATTGATGAAGAAATAACAAAGGATTAGTCCACACCTGTCCATAAAAAATTGTTTGAGTCAATTGTTCATTTACTTGTGGTCCCTTGGAGAAGAGGGGGCTACATATTAAAGAGTTTTAATTCCTAAACCCTTCCTTCAATTTGGATGTGAATACCCTTAAATTAAAACTGAGCGATTGTACTTCGTATTCATTGTTTAACTGTAACTTGAATTTAGATTGGTAAATAGCTGAAATAACAAAACTTATCAGTGTCCAAATATTTCCAGACTTGACTGTATCTCTCTGTGAGTAGTATATGCATACATATATGAATGCGCAAACTGTGTGATGTACTTGACCATTCACAGTAAAAAGTTGTTTTGACACAAGGATCATAGCCATTAGGATGTTTCCAGTTGGAATAATTCTTTGACTTGATTTGATTACTTACTGCAGCGCTCATTTCGATTTTATTTTTTTTGTCCAACACAACTATATTCCAAAGTAAATTTCAGCAGACTTTATTACATGACTAAGCTTTTTCCCACTTTTCTTAAAGCTTAGTTAAATTGCACAATCACTCAAAAGTATGCAACGCTATATTTTTGTCCAAACACTAGGACACATATTGAATTTCATAACAGAAAGTGAAAATATCATGCTCCCTTAAGTATAGATGAGGTTTATCAAATTTAATTAAGCCAATTTGACACAGACAATGTATTTCAATATAGTAAGCCTTAGTATTAAAGCTACTAACTAGTAATGTTGGACGTTTATCCTAAGCAGTTAGTGTCTGGGAGCTACCAACTGAATTGGACTTAAAGGGACAATATAAAGGGACATCTTTGCAAGCACAGCGCATGTGCTTAAAGTCCCCAAATGCTCCTTTCAGGATGACGCAGCCCGAGGAAAAAAAGATGAGTCATTCATGTTATTTTTTTTTAATTATTATTATATATTTTTTATTTTACACAAAGGGGGACCTGATTGATAAGGGGCATCAGAACTATAGCATTCGCAAGACAGATATATATTCCTAATGCTAGTGTTCATTTAATGAAGCCAGTTAAGGATCTCTCCATGAGCACAGTATCGAAATAGTGGCGTCTGAAGAGTCCAGTTGAACAAAAAGCAGAGAATGAAAAATACGCATTGTTATTATGGAAGAAGTGTGCTACTATACTTACAGTAGTTACAGAAGTCAATGTACTAATATCTGGTAAAATACCTTATAAATACCTCTAGACTTAGTATGTCATTCTAACTCATATTCGAAGATGTTATTGTTATTTTCTCCAACTAACTAATGAGAAGAAAACAAAAAAAATTCCTGAAGGATTTAGCAACATTAAATAATTGAACGTGTGTAGTGTGTCAAACCTAGATTCCATGTCCCCTGTACTGATTGCGATATAAATACCTAGGTATAAGCCTCTCAGGCATGCTTGTCTGTGATGGACATGGCTTGCTTGTGGGCTTTCTTTCAAGATTCAAGAACATAAACAAAGGATTACCGTTCTCATGGGTTGGACAGACTAAGAATCAAACAAGTCTAGAGCAGTGAAATAAAACTGCAGAACTGAGTATGGCAAATTGTGCATGATTTTTTTTGTCAGCTTCCTATTTTTCATTTGGAGCCTTTGATAAATAGCAGGAAAGAGATTTATAGTAATATGCAGTAATCAATGATGGCAAAGTACCTGGCTCATTAAAGGGACACTGTAGCATTTCATCTCTTTGGATTGGTTATAGTGCCTGGAGTGCCCTGGCACTGACCTCCATTCAGTGTTGTACCATGTTCGTGCAGTATACCACAAAATAAGAATCCCTGGCTTCCCACAGCCTGGCCCCTTCAGTATGTGTAGCTAAGGCAGAGATTACACACTTCCTTGTTGTCATACCCATTCATACCGTCAGTTGGAACTCTGACAGGCTAAAAGCTGTCAGCTGACACTCTCAGCCAATCACAGCTGCCCATTGCTGCTCAGGCTAATACTTCCTTATTAGCCAAAGCAGCACAGAGGGGATGGATTGCCTGGGACTCTTGTTTAGTATTAAAACATTAAACGTTTAAAAACTGTTTAATGCTGAAAGAAATGATGGTACCAGAGGACTCCAGACACTATAACCAGTTTAATGAGATTAAGCAGATAGTTTGTAATTACCTTTAACTGACATAAAAAGTGCCCCCTGTCAAATTGTCATTACTTGATGTGCAATACATATACATATGAGACACCAGACTGTACATGTGTGCCTAGGCCTTTATGTGTCTTTGGATTATTAGCAGGAAAAACTCCGCTCCCTGATAATGCATCAGAAAGAAATATTGAACACATAACCCACGTCTTGACAAATTCTCTACTTGCCAATTTCTGTCTAAATACTGATGAGCTTAAAGCCATTGTTGAAACTTGTGATTGAAGCTTAGCATAACAGGGCATTCTAATAAGCACTACCGTCTGCTTTGTGTTTATGATTAAAATGCTCTTTTGTTGCTGGTGTTGTCTCCCTGACTCTTTATTAAACCATTTGGACATGGAATTTGTGGATAATGTCAGGTGCATATGTGTTGAAGTGGTTCTGGTGTTTAGTTCCCCCTTTAATGCAAACTCTACAAAGGAAGAGCACTTTTTTTTTCTCTCTCTGCTGTGTTAAATGTGAATGTTATGTATACACTTATAAAGGCCTGATATACACCAAACGCAACTGAAAATGGCGAAGTAGCATGCATATATATATTCTAAATGTGGACTACAGCTGAGAGCAAACCAAGCTGATAAAAGGCCATTGTAGTAACAAGGAACACAGGCGATACTCCAAAGGTCTAAGGTGGTTCTGTTTATTAGAGGATAAGTCTCCTTAAATTTAAAATTAAGTGCAAAGTTTCGGCTCTATGCAGCCTTAATCATGCATAAGAAGTACAAACATTCATTAGGTATATATACCCTTTTAATTAGTTAGTTGATCACATGGTCAATCCAATTAACAGTAAATTCCTAAAATCCTGGCATGGATTATTCACATAGAACCATCTTCGACCTTTGGAGTGTCGCCTTCGTTCCTTGTTACTTCACTTGACTTGAACTGATTGCGGTGTCTGCTGCCTTCACAGAGCACTTCACAGGTAGATGGCTGGATTATTGAGCGGTACCTGAGTGCGGGTTGAATTGTTTATTGTGGTAAAATGTCATTGCAGCCTGCCGCAGTTAGTGCGCAGGAACCATTACCCCACATTGGGAGGAATTACATTTGAATGTGAATTAAATGGGCCGGTAATGCATTTTGCATCAGTGATCTTGCATTTCAATAGAGAAAAAGTGGCATGTCATCTTGTTGCATGGTTGGTGAGTGTGCCCTGAGATTGCCTGGCACAGCCACTACTTCATGTTTAGTCTAATCACATGCTTACACTGCACTTTATTGGGAACATTCTCTAGTGTCTATAAAAGTGGGATATTAAAAAAAAAAAAAAAAAAGTGTTCAGCTTGAAATTAGATTTATATTGCACGAAATCTTGCACTCAAGGCGTTAAATATAATTTGGCCCTGTGCAACGTTTAGCAGATAATCCACACTAAATAAAAACAGCACTCTTGGGACTCCATGGTAAAGAACACAAATTGCTATTTTTTTTTGTCACAGTTTGAGTTTGACAGTGCAAACAATATATATTATAATTTTTGGAAATTTCTGCAGTTATTATAAGCCTCTCTGGACAGGAATATACTTTCAGTATATATTGAGAGGCTGCAGCCATCCAATTTCCAGGGGTCAGCAACCCAATTATCCTCACACTTATTCATAAATCGGTGTTAAAGTTGTGGTATAGTTGGAAAGGCTCAGTACACAAAAAAACAGGATCATTCACTTAAGCGAGGATTCAAAGTTAATTTCAAATTTGAACTGAACGTAAACAAAGCTATGTTTTTTTTTTTCTAGTTTGACTATTTTGACTTTAAATTTGAAATCCACATTGAATTCTTAAAGGACCACTATAGTGCCAGGAAAACATACTCGTTTTCCTGGCACTATAGTGCCCTGAGGGTGCCCCCACCCTCAGGGACCCCCTCCCGCCAGGCTCTGGAAGGGGGAAAGGGGTTTAAACTTACCTTTTTCCAGCCCTGGGCGGGGAGCTCTCCTCCGATCCTCCTCTTCTCCTCCCATGCGGCTGAATGCGCACGCGCGGCAAGAGCTGCGCGCGCATTCAGCCGGTCACATAGGAAAGCATTCATAATGCTTTCCTATGGACGCTGGCGTGCTCTCACTGTGAAAATCACAGTAAGAAGCACGCAAGCGCCTCTAGTGGCTGTCAATGAGACAGCCGCTAGAGGAAATAGGGGAAGGCTTAACCCATTCATAAACATAGCAGTTTCTCTGAAGCTGCTATGTTTATGAAAAAATGGGTTAACCCTAGCTGGACCAGGCACCCAGACCACTTCATTAAGCTGAAGTGGTCTGGGTGCCTAGAGTGGTCCTTTAATTGAGTAATTGACAATAAAAAAAGTCTCATTTTGAGTTAGTTTTGTATTGCTCCTCTTTGGCTATAATAAAGGCAGATTTGCAAAATATAACTTCATCATTGGTTTATGCATTACTCTGGATAAAAAATTCAGGAAGCTGCATAGTTGTTACAGTGCTTAGAATGACCCTTTTAGTGCTAAAGTAGCAAATACTTGCTGTTTCTTTAAGTAATATTTTTTTATATTCATTTATTTTTCTTAGAGATTCGCTTTTGGCCAAAATAAATCTTCATCTGTTTTGACTTAGTTTGTAATTCCCTACTCAGTTATGAAAGTTCCTTGTTGAGTTTATTCTATATACTATACAAAAATTCAGTGCAGTTTAAAAATAAAATAAAATAAAAAATCTAAATTTAAATAGTGTCACGATTACAATATGACCCAACACTCAAAACTATGTAACATAAAAATACAGACAATGATCAAGGACAACATTTACCAGGCCTTAGAATGGCTGAACTTAAAGTAAAAGAGATTGGTCAAAACACAAGCCGAGGTCAGGGTCACAGAAAGAGACAGATCGAGGAAACTAGCCAAAGGTCAAGGATTCCAGAAATAGGGAAACCAATATAAGATCAAGAACACACTCTCTGACAACCAACTAGTGGAAACCAGGACAGGGCGATGATAAAAAGCTATTCAGGCTTTAAATATGCCTCTAATCATTTACTGACCAGATTGTAAACTCTGATCCCAAAAATGTGCGTGCGATGTCACGTCATAGATGTGTCAGCACTATCTTTGTTGTTGATGGAGGTAAGTATAGCTAGGGTCTCTTAGAACGCCGCACCATCTAGGGACCGGAACACTAGAGGTTTGGGCCGTGACCCAGGTAAGTTTAATTCATCTATTTCGGCGTGGCCGCACTTGAGCAAGAGCAAGTGCGGTCACGCCAAGAGCTGTGACAAATAGTGGGCTAAAATAATTTGATTAGCAAAAGAGCTGAATCTGGGAGAAAAAAGAAATCCCACTGTTTTGGCCGCAAATGTGAAATTGTAATCACTTCAAAACCCCAAAACTGAATTTCAAATACTAGAATACAATAATCAAATTGTAAAAAGAGTTGATTTTGGAATGTTCCTACTTCTTTGTTTTGGCCTTCAATTTACTGTGTAGTGATCAAACCCCAGTGTGAGAAGTATAAATAATGGCGTGCTTCCTTGTACCCCTGTCACCCCCTACCAAAACTATCCTGACACATTTCTAATGAAATTCAAGTAGA
This sequence comes from Pelobates cultripes, assembly GCA_933207985.1. Classification (NCBI taxonomy): domain Eukaryota; kingdom Metazoa; phylum Chordata; class Amphibia; order Anura; family Pelobatidae; genus Pelobates; species Pelobates cultripes. The sequence continues at coordinate 279,166,051 of OW240913.1, forward strand.
ATGTTTTTTGGAGATCTAAGAGCGTAATGATGCATAATTTAACAGACTGAGCATATGGAATAAGAACCCAAACCACAATGTAAAAGGAGTTTGATGCACAAAAGCTAAAACACTTTTTTTACATCTCATTAAACCAAACTACATTGCACATGAAACCATTGTTTACATCATTAAAACAAAGCTAGCTTTGAAAGTATTCTTCCCCCCCTCTCTTCCCCCCCATTGGTTGTTTGAATTGTATACAGCTTAAATCTCATAATAAATGGAAAACATATTTGGAAAGTACTTTCTGTCAGTTGTGAACACCATCATTTTATTTTAATTAGCGTAATAAGAAGAAAGGAGACCACTATAAAATAAGCTGGTGTAGGTTGTTTAGAAGGTGCTTGTTTAATGCCTGCTTGTATTGAACTTTCTGAGTGTCCCATCAAATTAGCTTTTAATATTTATACTTGCATAAACAAATGCAGTCTAGCCATGACTTCAAGAAGATTTAAACATTTGCCTTCTCTATTATTTTTGGAAAGAATTTAGTTTGTATTTTGTTCAGAATAAGTTTAGCGCTTTGAGGCTCATTTGATTCAGAATTATAGTTTGTCTGTAATGTAGCCATTTTTCTGACCATTTTTGCACATGACCAACTTTTTGCTTTAAAGTGCATTAAGACTTTGTGTTTGAAATTGTGTATACCATGCTAGTGCTGACATTATCCTGTAATAATATGCAATTTGTTTTTAGATATTTTTTTTTTAGATTTTAGTTCTTTTAGTGACTTTGGCAATTTATGACTTTTTTTTTTTCACTAGTTAATTCAAAACTGGCAAAATCCAGGGTAAAATATCAAATTTGTGGCTATAGCCTATAGATTTGAAATCTTTTCCTAAAAAGTTTTGAAATATTTTTTTTTTTTTTGCTAATTTACAAGCTTTGTTTAAAAAAAAAAGCGCCATGGCACAAGCTCTATTATAATCACATTGTCAAAACACACATCAGAAGCTTGATCCCATTTTACTTTTCTGTTGCAAAGTTTCTGGATTTCCTCCAAGGTTCTAGTCAATCTTTTCAGAGAATGATCCCTATACAGTTCAACCCAGTTTACAAGACTGGATCAATGGATCTATGTTCCTTAGAATCTAAAATAACTCAGATGTTATAATTCTATGGGACTGTGCACAGTTAGCAGATCCATGCTCAGGGTGCAAGTTTTATTAGAAGGCCACTTTCTTCGAGGCATAGAAAAGTAGCCAGCCAACCACAGATCAACATTAATAGTCTCTCTCCAAATATGTGATCCTGAAGTCGATATAGACTAGTGGAATTCCCTATTTCTGCAACATAAGTGCCTTTTTCTTTCTCACTTTGGCTCCAAGGCGGCTTACCTAATTCTCCTTACGTGCCTTTTTGATTAGGTGAAAATAATGTTTCGTTGCATCATTATTTTAAATGGATTTATGAGCAGGGTAGATACAAATTGAGAATTAAAAACAAATAAATGAAAATCTGATTATTTTTATTATTTAAATTAGAATTTTTAAAATATATATATTTAAATCTGGTTTATTTTAATAAACTGCTTTTGGGGGACAATTGATCTAAAGATAGTTTTCTTTTTAAGATACATTATAGTCCAAAGGTTATTCATGAAATATGAATTAGTTATCTAGCATAAGGCTGTATATTCATGCTATATTTACATTTATGGTAAATTAATTCCATTAATCAGAGTTAATCGACCCTGTGTCTACAGAAATAACATGCACTTTTTCACTGCAAAAATATTATAAAATAAACATGCAAAGTTCAGAAAAAAGACCTTAATCTCATTGTGTTATATATATATTTATTTTTTTCCCATTTCTTTATATTTTCTTCCTATTTAATATTGTTATGTATACATATAAGGCATCACAAGAAATCCATAGTTCTCCTTTTAAAAATGATATAGACTGATTAGATGCTACTTCACTACTTCTTCTGACTCCCGGCCAGCTGAATAGCGCCATAGAGTGGAGCTGCGTCTTGCCTATGGTGGGCAAAGGCTGAAAGTCACATGTAAACACTGAATTTTCTCTGGAAAGCCAGTGCTTACTGTAAAAAGCCCGAATGCACTGATTATACTCACCAGAACAAATACAATAAGCTGTAGTTGTTCTTGTGACTATAGTGTCTATTTAAGGGGTTAACAATTATAGCAATCAGCAAGATTGTTTACATTTAGTCTGCATTTGAAAATCATTAAATTGAGTCTTACAGACTATTGATTTAAATCAAATCCACCTTGTGTATGCAAATATATTTTTATGTAAAAAGCATAATCCAGTTGATGCCTTTTTCCATGGCGCATCTTCTCATGAATTGAGTAAAAATCTAAATGACACTATTGCTGGTGAATGCTGCCTTAAATATATGAACTGATGAAGAACAGTCAAGAATAATTCATGGAAGCTACATAGACGTGCGAGTGTTCTTTTCTCTTACAACAAATTCTGGGCAGAGTTTGTTATAAAAACTAACTAAAAAAGTACATTTTAGTATCCCAGCCAAAGCTCTGTACTGCAGAAATTACCAGGAGCCAACAGTCACAAGTGACCTCACGTAGCATTAGATCTCAGAGTAGCCTTAAAACTCAATAGAGCTGCAATATTGCAGGCCACAGCCAGTAAGCTAGGTTATGCGCTGTTTAATCACCCTATCTTCTTCAATTTGTTTTTATATATTTGTGTCACTGTAACAAAAACAAATAACGAGGAACTATACAAAATTCTGCCAATAAGGGCATTCTGGGAAATAAGCAAGAAACATATACAAAACTATACAGCCTTGCAGCAGCAATGCTATTCATGACAACTGACACAAAGTTACATAGCAATCCAGGCTGAAAATATGATTCCAGTCGATCCAGTTGAACTGTACACATCCGTTTCTCCTATTGATCAAAAAGATGTCAAAAATCACATTTAAAGTAATTTCCAAAATAAGGTGGAAAAAAAACCTTTTTACTCCAAATTGGGAATGAGACTGCTCCTTGGAACATTAAGCTATTACCCTCATAATAGTAAAGTACATTTGTGAGGGTGTCTTTACATTTTTTGCTATAACAATTTAATTGTGATTTTGTTATTATTTTATCAAACATAAAAAGGACATAATTTTTTTCACGTTTTTTTCCTGCCTTTTTTCTTTTCACTAGTACCATGTATTAAAAATCCAGTTGTGCAAACGGTTTTGTATGGAAGGCTTATTCATTGTTATGTTGCTTGTACTCTTTTCGTTTGCACTAATGTCTGGATTTTCTTCTTTCTTGTAAAGGTGATGGTTTTTGTACACGCCAGAAATTCCACCGTGAGGACAGCAATGGCCTTGAGAGAACTAGCAAAAAACAATGGGCACATTTTATATTTTTTACCGAACCAAGGATCTGCCTACGGTCAAGCTGAAAAACAGGTTAGAACCGATTGCTATGCCTTTTGAACATGCTCGCTCTTGAACTATATGTCTTATCAAATGAGAGCTGTAAAATTTAAGCTCTTACAATTTGTTGTAGGTATATAAAACTTTGAAGATGAATACATTCCAGGATACCTATTTAGGGGTAGACAACCCTCGGCACTCCAGATGTTGAGGATCACATCCCCTATAATGCTCTTACAGCCATAATGCTGTCAAAGCATCATGGGAGGTGTAGTCCAAAGCATCTGGAGTGCTGAAGGTTGCCTATGCCTGCTTTAGAGAGTTATGCTTTGCTTAAGTTAAATATGTTTTCTTGGAGATATCTTTGAGTGGCATGGGACTTTATGTCCTACTTTTCCACGTTGTATGTATGTAGCTTGATTAACAGACAAGTGTATCTTCTTATCTCTTCAACCATGTTAATGAAAATTGCACATTTAGCAATACTACTTTCATTCTTTTCAGCACTATAAAGTCTTTAATGCCATATCAGTAAAAAATGACACTAAATTATAAGTATCATATAAAGAAGCATGCACAATACTTAAATATATGCAAATACACAATAGCCTGTGCATGTTTTTGTATGGCACTGCTGGTTACCAAAAGTTGGGTCAGGCGGCTCTGTTGATAATGGTTCATGAGCTACAAACCTTTGCATTGCACCACTATCACAGACGGCCTGGGGAAAGCACATGTGTGAGGTCCCTTCAGAAAAACACAACTGAAAGGGCTAAGTTCTTGAGATGATGCCATGAGGCAGGAGTATTTGATACTTGAAACTATCTTAGGAAGATGTTTATTCTGGTGAATAAGCAATGGGTCTGTTAGCTGGATTTCCAGACAATGGGAAGGGTCTAACAGAATAGCTGTAAAGAGACTGATTTTTTTAAAGGACACAGAGGCTCATATTATGCTGGACAGCCTGCCAGTGGTTCCCTGGGGCTATTCCTGAGGGAGCACTCTGTAAGCTGCTAGCGTTTTGTATTGTGCTTTGTCCTTTTAGCTTATTGTGCCTTGGTTCACTGCACTCGCCCAGCACCCCTTCTGTGACGAATAGTTAATTTTCACTGCAGTCTCCTTGTTAGTGTGGTGTACCATATTGCTTATTATGCAGACTCCTAAGGATTTTGAGGGTACTGTTCCTACCATTGCTGAGAGTGCCACTAGCTAACCCCTGCTCCTAGACCCCCTACCCATCATGGTGAGGAGGTAGCTTCAAAGGAGCAAGTGAACTCAGAGAGATTCCACTCTCTCCTGGACACTGCAATGACCAAATCGGTCACCCAGGCCATTTATTCTGCGATGGGAGCGATGTCAGACAGCTTGTCCCACTCTATTACCAATGCCATTATAGTGTCTAGTCATGCCCCTTAGTCTGACACGTCCCAAGGCCTCTGAGGATAAAGTGGTGGTTCCTAGCGACCGTAAGGCTATGAAGAAGACCCACAATGTGGGCGAGCATACCTCCAAAACTGAACTGACGGACAGGTTGCATCTGTTACCACTGAGGACGCGGGGCCCCCATGTAAAAGAGCCACCTGCCGTGTAAAAGCGGTGCGGACAAGGATGAGGGTAAAAGCCCTAACAGATTCTTCCAACTCTGGTTCGGATTCTGAGGAGGTTTTGAACGAGTCCAATGAGATCAGCTCTATTGACTCAGAGAATTCATCTCCAGACTGCAGTTTGGCTGTAAAAAAGGCCATTTGTGTTATAGAGATTGTGGACGCTTCCGCCATTCTCGACTCACAGGGTGAACCCCTGTTTGATCCCGATGCCTTACAGAACCCTAGGTCAGCCAAATGGTACCTGACCGATCACGTGGCCCAGTATATCGCTGCCAGAATTAGAAAACCCCTGGATAAGGCCACGAGGAATAAACTTAGAGGAGTCCCCATTATGGCCTGTGCCACACTGGAAGTAGACCCTAAAGTCACCCAATTCCTGGGGAAATCAGTCTGGAAAGCCAAAAAGGGGCTCATTACGTCATTGCCAAGACAAGGTGCTTGAGGCATTAGGACCTAGTGCCAAAATCTTCGACATGATCGAAGCAGTCTTGGGAGAGATACACCCTGAGTGCTGAGGGACACAAAAACACCCAGCGGGGCTGGGGAAGGGGCAAAAGAGACAAAGGCTTTAACTAAACCCATTACATTTTAGTCGTGTCAACTAAAGTTTACTGGAGATTTAGTCAACTAAAACTAGACAAAAACGAAAACAATTCATATGACTAATATATGACTAAAATGGCTTTTTAGTCAAAAGACTATGACTAAAACTAAATTGAAATTGGCTTCCAAAATTAACACTGAAATGAACGTAAGCTTCATTGCTGTGATTTATACACAGGTGGTGTCTTTAGTCCTTTTTAATTAGACCTTGTTAGCTCAAGCAGGATGCAAGTGTTTGATTTGTTGCAGTTTGTTAAATATCATCTCCCCCTCCGACCCCTGAAATTTCAGATGCAAACACAACTTTCACCTTTGCCTCATAATCATTGCACTTCTCATTAGCATAGCTTATACTGGCAATACAAGTGTCACCACACATACATGGTGCAATTTGCACATCTATGGCTGGCTGTATGGCTGCGGAAGTAATTGACTGGAATCCTCCCTTAAACTGGTTTGTGCTAGCACAATGCAGAGATTGCTGTTACATGCTACAAAGCAGTCCCTACGTGTGTGTGTGTGTGTGTGTGTGTGTGTGTGTGTATTAGCTCAATTCAGGGATCACATAGAGAAAAGTAAGCCAGAGCTGGACTACAGAAAGTTACTAGGACACAGGAGTACCCTGATTGTAATGCATGGAAGTGTATACTTTGCTGAAGCAGGTAATTGCATTCACTGCATGAGATGCTTATGAGCTCCACTGTCTCTAATTTAGTTATTTCCCTTAGGAAATTGTAAATTTTCACTTAGAGCAAACATGATCAGTATTTGGAAATATATGCATACTTCACGGACTGTACTTTTGTGTTTATTTTTTTTCCTGCAAGTTCGAAAAATCATATTTTAATTTTGGCCTTTTCAGTTGGAAAATAGTTTCCATTTTTATCAGTTAGCGATGCAATTAGTGTTGAAACAAGTCTGCACACATTTTATCTTGATATTTATTTCTGGCAAAGTAAAATCTCCCTTTTCACACCATTACACATGTCTAGAAAATTTTGTAAAACTGTTCCTCACACAGCATGTAATATTTATATTTATATATTACTTAATACTTGCTTCAACAGATATTAGATGTAACATAGTTCCCCCCCCCCCCTTCCACTGTCTGCCTGTCTGGCTGTCTATCTGTCTAGTTATTAGAAAACTACAATTATTCTCAGTTCTAGATCAGTGATATCTAAACTCCCTAAGTAGGGAGTTTAATGTATAGATAAGTTTTATACCTTTGGGAAATCCTTATTCATCAATTATGCCAACTGGGGCCATATTAAATGGTTTGGTTTTCACAGTTTTCTTTGAGGTCTATTCACCTGCTGAATGGCAACCAAATGACAAAATCTCTCATTCACAAATGGCAAATTCAGTTATATCAGCCTTATTTACACTGCCATTTGTTTCACTCTTAAATCAGACTTTCTAGGTACATTTCTAATCTGGATATTCACAAATTGCCAAAATGCAACCACATCCCATGCATTGGTATGATCCAACTGACTTAGCATGATAGATACTTGCACCCAAAATCGTAGATTACTAGATTGCACCCAAAATCCTAGCTTAAACACCATTAACCTATAATGATTCCTTGATTCTAAATCTCCCTCGCAGTCCTTCTTTTACCTTAGAGCAGAGTTTCCCAAGTAGTAGTCCACTGAATCCTAGGGTTTTGCATTAACAAAATTAGTGTTCTGCGGCGATTTGCCCGTCGGGATGCCCAAACATTTAGGGCCACCCAATAGGAATCTCTAAACAAGGGTCCGTTCAGGCGCCGTGGGCTTATAATATAGCAACCGGACCCTGTTGTATGGGATGCTGGGAGGAAGTGAGAACACTTTCTCCCACACAGAGTGCGCCGACTGGAGGAAGAAGGAGGGCAGCGGGGAGTGAGCAGCTGTCAACCTGACACACCATCTTCAGCCTCCAGCCTGCAGTACTAAAGGAAGAAAATAGATAAGTTAAACATATAAATATGTGTCTGTGTGTGTGTATGTGTACCTGTGTCAGTGTGTATATCTGCCAATGTATGTGAATCTGTGTGTATGTGCCATTGTGCGTCAAGGTGTGTGCATGTGTCACTGTGTGTGTAATAATGTGTGTCTGTGTGTGTGTATTTGTCAGTGTGTGTGTATCTGTGTGACAAGGTGTGTGTATCTGTCAGTCTGGGTGTCTGTGTGTGTATCTGTGTGTCAGATTCATACACACAAATACACACTGACACACACATACACACACTGGCACATACAAACACAGATACACACAGCTTAACACACAGATACACACTGTGTGTGTATATCTGCAATAGTAATTCATAAAATAAAAGATTTACTTTTTCAAGCACCGGTGGTCCTTCTGTGCTGGTTACATAGCTGAAAAGAGACTTGCATCCATCAAGTTCAGCCTTCCTTACATATGTTTTTGCTGTTGATCCAAAAGAAGGCAAAAAACCTAGTCTGAAGCACTTCCAATTTTGCAACAAACTAGGAAAAAAGTCCTTCTTGACCCCAAAATGGCAGTCAGATGTCTCCTTGGATCAAGCAGCTATTACCCCCAAAATTATGTTTTTGCAAGTATGTATACAATTGCAGTTTAAACATATGTATGGACTCTGATAAAACCACCTCTTCAGGCAGAGAATTCCATATCCTTATTGCTCTTACTGTAAAAAAAATTATCTTTGCCTTAGATGAAATCCCCTTTCTTCCAGCTTAAATGTGTGATCTCATGTACTATGTATAGCCATGTTTATGAATAGATTTCCAGATAATGGTTTGTACTGGCCCCGAATATAGTTGTATAATGTTATCATATCCCCTCTGAGGCGCCATTTTTCCAAACTAAAGAGGTTTACATGTTTTAACCTTTCTTCGTAACTAAAATGCTCCATTCCTTTTATCAATTTTGTAGCTCGTCTCTGCACTTTTTCTAGTGCCATGATATCCTTCTTTAGAACAGGTGCCTAAAATTTGCACAGCATATTCAAGATGTGGTCTTCCCAGCGATTTCTAAAGAGGCAAAATTATATTTTCATCACAAGAATTTATACCCCTATTTATACATGACAAAACCTAACTGCAGATTGACATTGCATATTGCTACCTAATTTGTAGTCCATAACAATTCCCAAATCTTACTCGTGTGTGGTTATCCCTAATTCACCCATTTAGGGTGTAAGTTGCTTGTGCATTCTTGACCCCGAAGTGCATAACTTTGCATTTCTCTACATTAAATGTAATCTGCTATTTTGGTGCCCAGTCCCCCAATCTATCCAAATCCCTCTGCAGCAAGGCAATATCTTGCTCACATTTTATTACTTTACAAAGTTTTGTGTCATCTGCAAACACTGAAACATGGCTTTCAATGCCTATTTCAAGATCATTTATAAATATGTTAAATAGAAGCGGTCCCCTAAGGGGCACCACTTACCACTTTTGTCCAGCCTGAAAATTTACCATTAATGCAACTCGTTGTACTCTATCCTTAAGCCAATGTTCTACTCAAGAACAAGAATAATCATCTAGACAATTTCTTTTAGTTTGAAGACTAACCTATTGTGAGGAACCGTATCAAATGCCTTGGCAAAATCCACGTAGATCACATCCATTGCAACACCCTGATCTATATTTCTACTTACTTCTTTGTAGAATGCAATTAGGTTAGTTTGACATGACCTATGTTTCATAAAACCATGCTGATTATTGCTAATAACAAAGATTTTCCCAATGAATTCCTGAATATTATCCCTTAATAGCCCTTCAAATATTTTCCCGGTGACAGAAGTTAAGCTCACAGGTCTATAACTTCCAGGCAAGGATTTTAAACCCTTTTTAACTATAGGAACGACATCTACCTTTCTACAATCCTCTGGTACAATACCTGAAACAAAAGAATCTTGAAAAATTAAATACAGAGGTTCACTTATTTCCCCACTTAGCTCCTTAAGTACTCATGGGTAAATACCATCAGGCCTGAGAGCTTTATTTACATTAATTTTCTTTAACAGCTGTAGCACCTTGTCTCGAGTCATCCAATCACAAGTTATCTGCAATTTTTTTGTAGCAATCATTTGCATATCTCTTGCAATCATTTGCATATCTCTTGCCATTAATATATACTGAAGAAAAATTATTTAAAATTTCTGCCTTTTCCTGGTCTTCTTTAGGCAACAGACTCTCTCTGTTTCCAGTGTACCTACACTTTCATTTTTTGTTTTTTTAGAATTAAAGTTGCATCAAGGCATGGCCTCCTCTGGCGTTGATCCAATCCAATGTTCCTTATAGAGGAGCATTTTGGACCTAAAGCACATGCACATCACGTGTGTATCTAAACTTCCCCCTAGGAAAGAATTGTGTCCAATGCTTTCCTATAAGCTAACGTGTCAAGTGACCGAGGAAGCCAGCCACTAAAGGTGGCTTTAACCATGTCGCGTAAACCTTGCAGTTTCTAAAAAGCTGCAGTGTTTTACATTGCAGAGTTAATTGGACAATACCACTGCACCTAGGCCACTACATTAGGATGAAACGGTCTGGGTGTTTTTAGTGCTCTATTAAGCCAATGTTCTATCCAAGAACATGACTTATTTAAAATCAACAGTTTAACCTTTCAGGTAACCTTTTGTGTGGAAGTGTATCCAATGCCAAATGGCTCATTGTGGTTTCAAATCACTTGATAGCAAATAAATAGCTAGCAGGTATTTTATCAGTTGAATTGAACAGAATTGAGCCTAAAAAAAATAACCAAACTGCTAAAGCAAATTTGGCAATTCGTAAAGGCTTCTTTATATATATTGTGTAACATCTGAGCATTACTGTTTAAAATTGTTTGCTAAATAGTAAAGTAATACAAGTTTATTATATTGCATCAGTGCTATCATAGGTCCTGACCCAGCGACCTATAAATATTGTGTCTCCATCACTCATTCCATGCTGAAGATTTGAGCAGCAGACTCATATGAGGCATTGTGTGGAATACATCAGTCCAGAAGTGGGACGCTATCCTCTTTAAGACAGATGAGCCCACGCAATTATCTTAACTGTTTTTTCTCCACGGACTCCTTATTGCTTTATTTATAAAACACATTCTACATTGCTGTAATGTAGATAAACTAAACATATTCATAGACAGTGTTAGGCACATGGGAACAAGCGGTGACAAGGACTTTGCAGAATTGCGTTTGCAGGCCATCCATTGAAATGACCTCTCATTTAAATTGGTAAAATGAAAAGTTACCGTTGAATGTGCTGTTGACAAATCGTTCTCTAATCGGGCTGTGGAATTACAGCTTTGTGATGTGCCAGGTATTTATCACACTAAAATATAGAAAACAATGAAAAGATTTATTAGAGAGAGTCATCCTGCTGTTTTGTGCTTCAGCTTTTTCAGCTCGCATTAGCTTGGATGGAATCCAAACATCTGTTGTTAAATAAAACTCTCAATTGTTGGAGACAAATACTCTGAATGTTAATTTGTGCATATGATTTGTACATTTATAATTGAAAATAAGAAGCATGAAGCTGAAAGTTCACAAGCAAACTAAAATGTTTTGGCATCTTTGTAGATAATGTGCCCATACACTTACCCAGCAAAGCAGTGCAAAACATCACATCCATTGTTATCCATTCTAATTCTGCAAGTTCTATTTTGTATTTGCAGTGATAGGAATTATGAACACATTTGCCTAAAAGGGAAGTTCCACATTGAGCTAAAAATGTAACCAATGTGTGCATGTTGTAAGATATGCTACAGTTTACCTGTAGCTTCTGACAGGTACATTTTAATTAAATATGCACTTATATATTTTGGTGTAATTTAATTGAGATTCTAGAATGTTTAACAAACTTACGTTATGTTATGGATGTCAGTGGACACAGCAAAGGAAGGATATTTGTTCAATTTGGCTGTTTTGACTTTTACAATCCTCCCATTTCCACTGTGAGTTGATGGGGAGAAAGTATGTTCTTGTGCAATGCTCAGCAGATGCTTATCCATGACCTATCACACAAACTAGGAATTGTGTCATTGTACTTAGTAGAATGTGTGAAAGATGTTAATGTTCTCTACAAAATTGATATAGTGACTTTTTGGCACTACGGAAACCAATACAACTTTAGTACGTTTGATAGAAATTGGCCTCATTAATATGCTGTATTTTGTGCGTGCTCAATTCCATATAGTTTTTGCATTAAAAAAAAAAAATTAAAAAAAAAAATATATATATATATATATATATATATATATAAAACGACAAGTAGAAAGGCTGCTCTCCGGATTTAAAACAAAAAGTTATTTATTTAAACATATTTAAAAACCTACGACCAACGTTTCTGTCCCCGCTCGGGACCTTCCTCAGGGTCAAAAGATAGAACAACAGAACAAGCTGTTCTGTTGTTCTATCTTTTGACCATGAGGAAGGTCCCGAGCGGGGACCGAAACGTTGGTCGTAGGTTTTTAAATATGTTTAAATAAATTTTTTGTTTTAAATCCGGAGAGCAGCCTTTCTACTTGTCGTTTTCTACAAGCTTTGGAGCTCTGGTGGTGCGCCCGGTATTGGACCATTTTGCAAGCGTGAGTGCAGGGGACATTTCGATATTTTTATATATATATATATATATATATATATATATATATATTTTGGAAAAAATACTGCACCATAAGCATACCTCTTTAGCCACACCCCCTCACTCCAATAAATTACTTCCTTAACAAATGTATGCACACGGCACAGCCACTAACAGTGCTTAATGATCTGAACTACAAAACAACCTGCATTAGAAGCAGAGGACACCCAGGGAGACCTGAAGTAAAGATATCACTACCTGTTTAGTATCTCTGAGTGTCTGCCACCAGGTTGCTTTTAGCGTCAGGTTTAACAGTTAATGAGCAGATATACATGCAATTTGAATTGTATCAAATGTAGCATTTAGAGGTTGCACAGAAAAACTAACCTTCAATATGGTACCAGACAAATGCAAGCCAAACCGTAGTTTAATGAAAAGGTATGTGTACTTGCTACAAATGTATTTTAACATACCTCGTCTGCTCATTAAAATAAATAAATAACAGCACAGGATCGCCTTATGTAGTGTAAAACACAGTAAGGTTCAACCCATGTGTTCACATGTAGATATCAAAATTGGACAAAGCTGCTTATAACTTTTAACCTCAGATATGTGAAAATACGGTTTCAATCCTGCAAATGTAGATTGCTTCAAAATGTACCCTCTCAATTGGATAGCTGATCTTCTTCTCAACTGAGAGGAGAACACATTAGAGTAGTCAGCACCTGCCTTACATCTGAATAGGCTAATTACTAAGATTAAGATTTAAAATCCCTAGATCCAAACGAATTTAGAGTAAGGACAAGGTTGGTCAGTGTGGGTGGTACCACCCTGGGCCCGAATCCCTTAGAATAACAAGATAAAACTTTGAAAGGGATCCCAAAAGGAATTCCTAACTTGTATTTAAAAGAGGAATAGAGTAATTTAATGGCTAACTAATGTAACTTTGATACTGGGCAGGGTAAGGAAACACTTTCACCAGAAAGGATATACTTACAATGTATCTAATAAGTTGTTTGACTTTATTCAATATTAACATAAAAAGGTCTCATCAGATACAAAGTATTCATTCAACTGGGAGAGAGATAGCCTTTAAAGGTAAAGATTGGATCCCCTATTCCTAATAACATACAGAGAGACCTCAAATCTCCATTGACACTGGTAGAACTGAAATCAACCTGGTAATCGGATGTAATCTAAGATTAACCCATTAGAGGGAGGGTAACTAACACTTTCTTGCAAGCTATATGTGAAAACACGTGATTATTTGGCCAAAGTAAAGAGCAGAATCCGCATTACATAATAGTAAATTATATATTAGAGCTGAATATGCTTCTGTTGGGGCTGAAATGTTTACACCAAGTCTCACACAGCATTTATATCAGTGAAACTTCTAATGGAGACACATGCATTAAATGTCACACTCTTTCCCAGTCTTCTCCTGGATCAATGTCTCAGGGCTGTAATATACAGACACACCTCCATGAGGCTGTTAGCCCTGTTATTATCACTTATTGCTGGAATTGGTATCTCCTATGTCCATAGGACTATAGAATACAGGAAGACTTCCTCATAAGTTACACATTAAACCTGGTACTGGACAGTCCTTCAGTCCCCAGGGCTGTAATATACAAGCAGGCATCCAATGAAGTATAGCCATTATCCCTGGTATTGGCATTTCCTTTTTTTCTCAGGGCTTTAACACACAGGCAGGCTTTCCATGAAGTATAGCCATTAGCCACGGTATTGGCGTTTCCTTTTTCCTCAGGGCTTTAACATACCGGCTGATTTCTGATGAAGTAAAGCCATTATGTGCACTCTTTTATTCAGCTCCAATTCTAGACATAAAAAAGTACCTAGATGCTCACCTATAACCTTTTAAATGTGACCCATTTGTTATAAGAATGCCTCAATGGAAGTATTAGGAACTACAGAAAATCCATAGCCCAAAATGTATGCTAATCAGTAATCTAAACTACTGGTGCACTTACATGAGGCAAAAAACCCAGAAGTAAATAGTCTGGATAGAGGCAAATTAGATGCTGCAGGCCTGTATCGAACTGGATTATGGGGATTTTACATACTAACATTCTAACCTGTTTAAACTAGAGGCCTCTTCATGCAACCTATGTACCATTGTCATCTCCTGCAGGAGAGAGGTTAGGTCAGACCCCTGTTAACTGAAAGTGTTAAACCCAGGTAGTCACCTTGCATATATGCTGTTTACTGGGTCTTCAGGAGTAAGAGGCTGAACCCTTGCAGAGGCTTTACAAATATTGGCCTGGTGGCCTGGGGGGGGGGACAGGGGGGGTTTATTCCTTAAGATTTGTTAATTGATGCTCCCTGTCCTGACTACTGAGTTAACCCGTTAGTAATGCTGCCATGTTGGCCAGGAAGAAACACTTTAAAGGGGTTGCTATTACAATTTACCATGTAAAACAGTGTGTCAAAATAACCATTTGAAGAATTCACTATCCAATTACATGATAGAAGAATAATAGATATTTGTTTTTGGTTGAAGTGTTCCTTTTTTTGGGATTCTCATCTGCACTTTTTCACTTGTAAACTAGCTAAATGCATTCCTTTTTGAGGGGTTAGGTAGAGGGCTATCCCGAAGGACTTAGTGAGATTTGCTTCTGCATATTCAAAACATCATTATGCTCAGGAACGATTTAGCTGGAGGATATAAAAGCCATGTAAAAAGCCTCCCAAATACCATTCTATGATTTTGTTGGGAAAAAAAGACCAATTTACAATACAATATTCATATTGTTATATTAAGCTATGGAGTTAACTACTATAGTAGCAGGTTGGTTCTGAAGAAGAGGAATGCAATGTAACACATATTTTGAGCATGGAATGTATAGCTGGCACCTATCAGGGATACAAAAAGATACCTCACTACCTATTTTTTCCAAAGTATTTGTATCAAGGTACGTTTTAATATGTGCTGTTAACCATTTTCCACCACCAAATTCACACAGGCTCACAGAGCTTGTGTTAGTTCTTCAGCCGCAGAATGAATTCAAGTATTGGAAAAATGGAGAGACTTCATCTATAGTCTTCTTGCACTTTAACCAGTACGATGTGTTGTGGTCACTGTGCTTTGAGTGGCCCTTTAATCTTCCCACATACATTAGAAATTAGTAAATTGCTTTTGTATGTCATGCGCCTGTTCTGTAAGCAGCAAGTACCAGGAGTATGTGTGCATTGTTGCTTTTTCACTTTTTGTTTTTGCTGTCAAAAAGAATTGAAAAAAAGTGACGTCAACCAGATGCCTAATGAGCCGTTTGAAATGCTTGTAATGGAAAGTTGTATTTTTCACTTTGCTTTGCATTATCATTACTGTTTTTGAAAACATTTGGAATGCAATGGAAAAACCAAGTAAGAGAATGGATTGGTGAACAAAAGATTGATGTATGTTTAGAAAAGAGACAAGTTCAAATTAGGTTACATTATGTAGCTTATAATTGGGTTTAGAAATCATTTGCATTCAAGTATGTTTACCAATGGTTAGTAATTAATATTTCCAGGTCAGCTTATATTTATCACACTTGGTATTGTTTTTTCAAGATAAATACGTACAACATAGTTATATCACAAACTGTAATCAAATTACTGATAATAGTCATGTTTTATATGCATACTGCTCTCTGGAAAATATGGTACTTTAATTCTTTACAGTAATCACTTTTCTGTTTTTTAATATTAGCTCCTCGGAGGGGCATTATAAGCATTGGTGGACATTTGCTTCCACAAGTAATTGAGCACTCAAAGCACAACAACCACTACAGAATCCTGTAGTATTGTTGTTGCCAGGAGTCCCCTGGAACCATGACATGGTAAGTATTCAAACCGTTTTTGAAAAAGGTCACACTTACTTGGATCCCATGTTCCAGAGCAATTATTCCTAAAGCAGACATCTGAAGGTTCACATTAAATAAACAAATGCCATCCTTCTTTTGAAAGATTTCATTGGTGTAGTGTATCACTGACACTCAATTAATTCTGTCCAAAAGGATACATTGAGATTTCTCTCATTTTCGAGTATGTCCTGGGATGTATCCGAATGTGAACTTTGTAGAGATAATTACTTCCACTCTAGCTTTATCTGAAGTGGGGCCCAGGCAGCAGTCAACTGGGGAACCTATGCAAGTGTCAAGCCATATGAACATGCTCTCACTACTTCATTCTTACCACTACAATGCACTGTTGTAGTTATGGGGGTTAGAGTGCCCTTTAACTGGTAAAGCAGTTGTCTAAAAATGCTGATAACACATATTTAGGAAAAAATATTCTAGAAAGAAGTACACGTACATTGATATTTTTGAAGGCATTGCTTCCATACAAGAGCATTTAAAATGGTCAGCCTTTAGTGAGACTGCAGATACCTCAAGTCTGTTTCCATAGTTGTAAATGAAACTAATTGCAAGGTGCTTGCCTGCAGCCAGACCTGTCAACTAAGTTGATTTGTGCAGGCAGATCGCAGGTACTAGACAAAATCCATGGATACGCCGGCTAACACTCAGAATCATATATAAAGTAGATGAAATCTGTGATTGAATAAAACATAACTTTTATTGAAAGTCTAAAAACAGAAAAATATGGGGACATAGTGCAAAGCATAAGGCAGTGCATCCCAAGATCATCGCCCAACGCGCTTTGTGCAACAAGGTACTTTAATCTTAGGCAGGTCGCAGGTACAATTGGCAAGCAGAGCAGACTAACACTATTGCAATATAGTCCTTTGAGAAGTGTATAAATGGCCAGTTGTGTGTATGCTAGATTTGTCTACAAAGCTTCTCAAAGTTTGGACAATGTCCAGCACAGATGGGAAGGTCTGTTCTGGACAAAAGGAAGAGGGTTTAAATGGAAGTCAAAAAGAGGGTAGAAGTGACATTTTAAACAGTTTACAGCACCTCCATTGGATATTACAGTATAACACAGATTTAAAAAAAAAACTGCAGTGAGACATGTATTTGAAATACAGAAATAAACAAACAAAATATATTTCCTTGCAATAAGAGAAATATATACAGGTGGATTGGCGCTATTAGTAAGGTGAAGAACAGCAACTACCCCCAAGTGCCAAAAAATCACCAACGGCACTATACAAGTGCATAAAAGTGAAAGAAAGAGAGAAGGGGGGTGCTCAAAGATAATATTGCAATAATATACTTATATCAGTACATCAATAATTCAATCAGTATGTCACTGGATCAATCTGGAAAAAATGAACAGAATATACATAGCATAATACTGTAAGGAAGGATTGTACACCAACAATTCAGAGGTAATGGGTCACTCACGATATGTAGAGCCTTAAAAAGCAGGCTCTAACTGTAATAGCTTGTCAACCAGTCTGCTCCTCCCAGCTGTATCCGCTTATAATTTCGCTAGGTACTTCCTTCCACCACACCACGACTATCACAGCCGAATGGATAGGGATATAAAAACTTTTATTCTGACATAAAATAAAATAAACAGCATACAATGGGCACAACGCGTTTCGACTTTCGTCTTCTTCAAAGGTGCATATGTCATAACCGATCCCGGCATCATTTAAATAGATCCTATTCGGAAATTGAAGTTCCTGGGCAAATTCTTCAACTTCCGCGTTCCGACGTCACTTCCATATTCCGGCTTCATCACATGATCAGTCTTTTGACGCCGTCCGCTTAAATGCCATTTTCAAAAATGGCGTTTGTACACGACTTTATCCGGGTCAAAGAGCGGACGGCGTCAAAAGACTGATCATGTGATGACGCTGGAATACGGAAGTGACGTCGGAACACGGAAGTTGAAGAATTTGCCCGGGAAATTCAATTTCCGAATAGGATCTATTTAAATGATGCTGGGAACTGTTATGACATATGCACCTTTAAAGAAGACGAAAGTCGAAACGCGTTGTGCCCATTGTATGCTGTTTATTTTATTTTATGTCAGAATAAAAGTTTTTATATCCCTATCCATTCGGCTGTGATAGTTGTGGTGTGGTGGAAGGTAGTACCTGGTGAAATTATAAGCTGATACAGCTGGGAGGAACAGACTGGTTGACAAGCTATTACAGTTAGAGCCTGCTTTTAAGGCTCTACATATCGTGAGTGACCCATTACCTCTGCATTGTTGGTGTACAATCCTTCCTTACAGTATTATGCTATGTATATTCTCTTCATTTTTTCCAGATTGATCCAGTGACATACTGATTGAATTATTGATGTACTGATATAAGTGTATTATTATCCTTGAGCACCCCCCTTCTCTCTTTCTTTCACTTTTATGAAATACAGAAATGTTATCTTAACAAGGCGCTTTTTGACAATATAAAGTTCTACACAGAGCCAGTTTTAGCCTTTTGATGCCCAGTTCAAGCTATGACTTTAACATCTTCCATTATTTCCTCATATGTCCCTTTTAAAACAGAGAAAAATGAGAAATCCAGATGCAAGTACAATTCTTACTGTATCAAACAATCTCCTTGGCAACAGGCCTTTGATAATTCACAATTCTTGCTTCTCTGTCACATCATATTTCCATACTTCACTTTAGGAGTACAGTACAGCAACTGACAGCACATAGCCTGTAAACAGTATAATATCGTTAATGGCAATATATAGTTATCCTAATACGAAACAGCACAGTTGCTATCAGTATTTAGCCATGCTAAGTCAAGTATGGCAAGTATGTAGCTGTAGCATAAGTACATTGTATAAGATATTGGTTTGCAATGATTATGACTATTCCTAATGATTTATAACTGCTAGCATTGTGATGCTAGCAGTTTAAGCGGTCAATATAATCAATAGCATATCTGTGTCATTATGCATTGTACCATAATATGCTTAATAATCTAAGGTGCAGTATGTAGAACATTTTACTGTTAAGATTTTCTGTGGCAGCAGCTTTTCAAAACAGCTTTGCGAACATACAAAATTAGGTGTATATTGCCAGAAAACCCACTCATCTACAGATTGTTTAATTCTTAATGGGAATCATCAGCATGAGATTAATATCTGGCAAACTGCATTGTGACGCTGGAATTAAGTATATGTGTAAATTTTTGCTTGACACATTATGATGCAGCATATTCCGTAGGGCTTTACAATATTGTATACTGTTTAGTTACCACTCTCCCTTTTAGTCTGGTCCCCTATCTAGTTCCTCTTACCTTTTTATGTTTGTTTCCGCTTTTATTTTAATTGCTTTTTTATTTTTACAATTTATGCTTGCTCCCCTTTTTAAGATTTCAGCTCTCCTTATCCCATTATATACTCATCATTATCCTTATATATGTTCCCTTTTGAGATTCTTGCATTTATTAAATGTGTTCCCCCTTTTTTGCTCCGTGAATTTATTTTGTCTGCTTCCCATATTAGCGCTTCAGATATTTTTTTTTTTTTAAATGGATGTGCTGCTGAATGTTTTTAAATTACTGCCCCAACCCATTCATATAAAAAAAAAAATATATATATATATATGGGGGCATTATCCATAGAGCACTTCAACAAGCATTAAGATTATGTGGCTTTGTTTTTTAGAGTGTGCCTTTAAAGGGACACTATAGGCACCCAGATCATTTTAGTTAATTAAAATGGTTCTGGGTGCAACGACCATGTGCCCCTTAGTTCAGGAAACTGCAATATTTTCATTGCAGTACTAAGACAGCCGACCAAGTGCAGAGGGTAAACAGAGGTTTTTTTTTTTTAACCCTTTATATGTCGAGAAGGGGTGCTGCAAGGGAGGACGAGACCAAAGGGCACTATAGTCTTAGGAATACAACTTTGTGTTCCTAACACCTTAGAATCTCTTTAAAGGGAGACATTAATAGTAGAAGCTTATTCTTCTAGCAAGGACATTATTGTAGCATATTGCTACGTGTGTATATATTATTGAATCGTATTTCTAAATGTGCCCCAATGTTTGCCATTGCATTATACTTTTGTAAAACTAACATATAATACAGCAATAATAACGTCAAAAATAAGGAATGTGTGAGAGTGTGTGTATATATAAAGTCATATACATTGCGTTGATATTGCAACGATTCTCTGAGGTACCTTTAGGGTTACCGTATTGCTGTTTTATTCTGAGATTGTTTGAAATACCTACTGCAGGCTGTCTTTTAACCAATGCATTCTTGCCGTATTCATTTTTCATACGTATCTTATTAAAAGACAAGATGGCTCCCTAGGCACAGGACTATTAATAATTCCAGAGGACTTTAAAAAAAAAAAACAGCAAGACAGTGAGACACAAAGCTTGTTTTATCTCAATATTGTGAAAGGTAAATGAATTATAAAGCAAAAAAAAATAAAAAATAAATTCAAGTGGATAGTCTTCACCCCCATATTCCATTATCAACCCTTTAGCTGTCGGGAAGAGATGCAACACATTGCCCTCTACTAAACACTTGTTCTCATTTCCCCTCGATGAAAGCGTTCATAGAGTTATAGATCTAAAACCACAGAACATATCCAGAGAGAACACCAAACATATATTAATAATGACAAAGATCCTTAAGAAAACAAAATGAGTAATGTGTTTTATGTCTAGGAAAAAAGCTTGTCTTTGACCCCTTTTAGTCTGCATGTTGAAGGCGGACAAGTAGAGTGAGAGTATAAAGGATTGGAAAAAAAGCAAAGGTGCTAGGGAAGGAAATGATCAGTATCATTATGTGGTCATGTATTTTAACTTGGTCACTAAAAGGTAACTTTTTGTTTAAAAACAAAACCGCAACTTGAAAACCGATATGCATAGCTAGAACCTAAACATAGGAAAAGAGCGATTACCTTTTATAGGTTAGTGTTCATGAATACCTAATAAGCAGACACTGTACGTTTTAACAAGTTTATGTATTTGTCCATCCTTTAAAGAAATAATAGGATAATAAAACACTTAAGATTCTCTGCAATGCCTAATCTTGCAGTATTTCCAACAAGTTTTGGAATGCCTACCTCTTTATCTGAACCCAGTCAAGTGCACACAACATTGCCATGCCCAAGAGTAAAGCTGCCTGCGTCTGTCACTGCCCTGCAGATGATGTTGGGGCTAAGGACCCCAAGCAGAGAGGCAGAACATGAGCAACCTACCTTGCTGGATCAGATAACTGCTGGTGGACGTGGCACATTTCTGACACTTACAGGACACAAAATAGCCATGAAATATGAATGAGCAAACCTAAAAGATATGCTGATTATTATGGACTAAATAGCACAGGTAATATAGTCTTTGTTGGTCTGTGCTTTAAACAGACTTTTGAACAACTGTGACAGGTAGAGCAGTCTGAGGTCTCAAACAAATTGTCCCATTAAAGGGTGAGCTTCAGGAGAATAAAGTATTTAATAAAGACAAGGTTAAAGAATTCAAATCCCAAAAGATAAATGACAGTCAGATCCCTGCTCTTCACAAAATCAAAAATAAAGGAAAACACAAATAAAATGGTGCCAAGAATCAAGATACCAAAGAAAATGCAGGGAGATATCTTAGAATCTAGATAGCCAATGGCAAGCAACTTAAGTGGCAATAGGCGCAGTGAGACTGGCAGGATACCTTAACATATTGTTGCAAACAGGATATATAGTCGGACAGAAGGACAAATGTCAACTAAGTAGAAGTATTTGTAGAAGGAAGCAGGAACCATGCTTTATACACATACATGCTCATCGTCCAAAAAGTGGAATGCAAGAACCAGACACGCAGCTAGATGACCGGCAGGTGAGCTGTCCCTTTGCAAGGGATAAAAAAGACATGTGGACAACAGCACAAGAAGAATCATATCTGCAGTGTTAACTATTTTAGAGAAACACTCAAATCATCATAACCACTACAGTGCACTGACTACCAGTGACAAAATCATATCTGATATCCAAGGGTCCTACACGGTATTATAACAGAGCACTAAACTAGTATTTATCAAGCTATTGCAGAGAAGTGCCTGATTAAAGGTAGTAAACATAATGTGAACATTGTGTATGTAAGGAGGAGTATATGAACAATTAATATAAAAGTCACAAAACAAAATTATAATACACAGATAATAGTTACACAAAGATGACACAGACACATACAGTCACACTCAAAGGACTGTGAGACACACACACATTTACACAGAAAGGACACTGACACACATTCACTGACAGCACACACAGTTACACACAGAGGACACTGACTCCTACACTCACTAACAGACACACTATCACGACTTTGACACACATAGACAGACAGTTACACACACACACATATTCACAGACAGACGCACACACTCACATATTTCACACAGATTGACATACGTTTGTGTATGATTTGACACCCTTTCACTGATTTGACACATACACATTCTCTCACGCACAAATTATTATGTATTTATTATTTTTATTTACATCCACTCAGCCTCCTTGCATTTTAGGATTGCAGGAGTAGATCCTTTCCCTGGGGTCCACGGTGGGGCTTTTGCAATTGTTGTACTCTTCCAGCACTGCTCCCTTGCATGCTGTTTAGTGATGCGGGGGCCAGAGTGATATCATAACCCGGCATCACTGCAGGACGCGCAAGTAAGCAGTGCCAATAAATCATGAAGATTACAGCTTCTCCCCCGGACACTGTATTTGGGCAAAGTAAGCACCTGCCACCATGGTAAGCATGTGCCTACTCTGCCTTTGCCATCTGCCCCTGAGGGGAACTAAAGTAATCTTGGCATAACCCCTCCCTGCCATTGGTGCACATAACCCCTGGGGAACACGTACCACTGGTTGAGAATCAAGGCACTGCAGTATCACTCAGCAAATTATCATACTAAATATATATCATAGTTTTGTTTGTTTTTTCCTAGCAGCTATTGTAGTAAGTAGATGTAAGTGTTCCCTGTGCCTAAAGGCATATAAATAGGGGACCTGATCCTGTATTCCTGATTTTTCTCAGAAAAGAATGCTTTTCTAAGTAGGGCATATTTAGAGTCTTTTAACAGTGTTGTTCTAATCTGACATGTTTTCTGCAACTTTCCACCATTTTACTTTTTAGAAAATAAAACTTTATAACACACATTAAAAAGCCATTTAACAGTGAATATATATATATATATATATATATATATATATTTTTTTTATTTATTTGTTTTTTTTTTTACAGTTAAATGGCATATGTCAGTCCATGACTTATTAAACTCCAGAAAGTGGGACAGTCTCATGGCATATTTAGTAAGCATTTCTCTCTGCCTCTCGGCTAAAATATTGATACCTAGCTTCTTGGCAGTGTACATCATTTTAATTCCTTGGGAACGTCCGTTTTTAACCTCACAACATAAAATTAACACTTCCCTAGTACTTTTGCATTCAGACTTGAATTTTGAAGAGTTTTGCTAAAGTCTGAACAGTATTCTAAGGATTAGTCAGGAGATCTGTATTTTAGTGTTTTGGTGTTCATTGTTAAATAGATGAACCCCTTCAATAACAATCAAAGTGTATACACATTTGTCAGAGGTATGCATCCTTACCCCAGCACTGTGTGTACACAATTGGCATGGTTGCACACAAAGTATGTTACTTGCAAGCACCTTTGGTTTGCAAAGTGTATTTACTGTTCAAGCAACAATGGGACTCACAATGTTGTGAGCAAAAGTGTCAGGTTTTTATTTAAAAAAAAAAAGAAGAAAGTAAGACCGTAAGGTCGTAAACGGAAGAATAGTACAACAAAGAAAGGGAGCCCTACCTTTATTATTCCTAATGATGGGGACAATATAAAATGGACAGGAAAAATAAGGGAGACCAAAGAAAGAGGAAATGGTGTGTCAAAGCACATCCAAATCCTAACTACTAACCTACTCAAAATACCCAGGCTATGTCAAAATCCCATGCAAGCCCAGGTAACTATACATAGAGTGTAGGAAGTAGAAAGAACAGGTAATAGGAGGAAAATCACTGCTAGGCAGGGCCGTCTTTAAGGAGGGGCAAAAGGGGCAGCTGCCCCGGGCCCAGTTACTCCTGGGGGCCCTAAGGCAGCTGCCCCATGGGCCCCCTGCAGCACCTGAGGTAATCAGAGGCCACAGCCCTTTAATACTGCTCTGGACCGGGCCCTTGTAATATGGGGGTTGGCTGAATACAAACACACAGCTAGCCCCTCGCACACTGCACTGTGATCCCTTTTCTTCTCCGTGGCAAGCTGGGAGGCAGTGAGGTCAGATCACATCCTCCTCAGTGCCGCTGGGGAGGAGGCACACACCACACGGAGGAGGATGCAAGCATTGTTGGGGAGAGGGACTGAGAAAGCTGATGGCAGACTCCCATCAGCCTGGGCCAACAAGCTCCCACTGGACCCCAGGGAAGCCACCTTTCTGTACCCAAAAGGTAAGGAGACAGGAGGGTGGCTAAATATGTTTTGTGTTTTTGTTTTGCTTATTTCTGATATCACTTTTATTCAAGTGTTGGTGTTTGTAATGTAACACACAGGAAATAAGTACATGTTAAAAATCCTAGATATAAATTTTAAAAGTATTTATTTTAACATATTATTGCATCAAGTGTTATCAAAGGCTGTATACCATTTTCAAATGTCAATTTTGCCAAATTCTGGACCAGGGTATGTAAGAACAGAGATGAGACATTATTATGGCCAAGGTTGCTGGGAGTTGCTGTCCAAGAGCTGCTAGAAGGCAGAGATTAAAATATGTAAATGTACACGTGTGTGTGTGTATCTGGCTGTGTTTATGTCCTTGTGTGTATCTGGCTGTGTTTGTGTCAGTGTGTGTATCTGGCTGTTTTTGTGTCAGTGTTTGTTTCTGGCTGTGTTTGTCTGTGTGTCAGTGTTTCTGTGTGTATGTATACCTGTGTATGTGTACTTGTGTGTCAGTGTGTATGTGTACCTGTGTGTGTGTTTGTGTGTGTGTGTATGTATGTATGTGTCAGTGTGTGTAAGTGTGCATCTGAGTGTGTGGTAATGCATACATCCCAGCATTTTAATGCCAACACAAATACACCCCATCTCTAGCAATGTACACATATACACCCCTGCATTTATACCTTTATGTATGTGTGTATCTGTGTCAGTGTGTGTGTGTGTGTACATACCTGTGTCAGTGTGTGTGTGTACCTCTGTGTGTGGATATGCCAGTGTGTGTGTGTATATCAAAGTGCTTGTATCTGTGTGTCAAAGGGTGTGTATCTGAGTGTGTGTATGTGCCAGTATGTGTCAAGGTGTGAGCGTGTATCTGCGTGTTAATGTGTATGTGTATATGTGTTATAGAAATCACACAACATGCAAACAGAGCCCTGCAAACACAAACATTACATACAAACACACCAGTTTGCTGAAACACCAATACTACACACAAATGTACACAACACTACATCCAAACAACCCCCTGCATGCAAATACAAACATTACATACAAACACATTCCTGTATTAAAACGCTAAAATTATATACAAACACCAACTCTACACACAAAAGTACACCTGCATTTAAAAGCCAACACTACAGACAATCACACATTACTGCATTCAAACGCAAACACTACACACAAGTACACCACTGCATTCCAATGGTAACAGTACATACAAATACACCCCTACATGCACACATACACTCTATACAATAACATGCTGACATTCAATTGCACAAACACTGCTCAAAAATACAACCCTGCAAGGATGGCAGATCCCCACCTGGCATAGCATCGCAGGAGTTGTATGACAGATGGGGATCTATCTTTTCTTTACACTTGTGCTACAGGGCAGGCCTGAATTATAATTTTTTTGCACCAAGGCACTCTCTACATTAGTTTCGCCTCTAGGTTGGGGTGGAGGGAGTGATTGCATGCCCAGGGGGCCCAAGCAGATGCTTGCCCAGGGTCCAATCAATATTAAAGACGGCCCTGCTGCTAGGCTAATTAAGGGATGAAACTAAGAGGGGGGGAAGAGAAGACTCCCAAAAACCTAAGCCCAGTTCTAGATCACTATAAAGAAAAAAAGAAAAAATATATATATAATGAATTCTTATAGTTATGTACCTCGGCACTGTGATGTGACACACAGATGCCTGCCTGTCCAAATAGCTAGTATGCATAAATTAACCTAAATAAAAATCCATAATTCTGTGCTACCAAGTGAATGATAAAAGAAAATAAAGAATTACCTCGACACGCGTTTCAGCGTATTAACACGCCGTCATCAGGAGCAGTGAACCTGTAATGTATCCATATAACCGCTTATTTACTACTTGTAGCAATTTGATTAATCAGCTGTGTGTACCCACGTGGGTGTATGCTGCCGAATTGACTGCCTCCCGATTGGCCGCAAGTCCGACCACGTGACCAAACGTCACAGACCAATTTACCAATCGGAGGAGACACACGTGGGGAGGCCGGGCACATAGAGTGGGAGTGGCAACATGACGTCAACAAGTGACGAAAATCACGTTGCCGCCCACCAGACCGTTCCCAATTGGAGAGTGCCAGTTATCAACACTCCCCCCCACTTTATTCTCCAAAGTCACCAGGAGGTGACACCAAGACAGGGGGAGAGTATCATATATTACCATAAAGGGGGAAAATCACCCCCCAGACACTACATCAGCCGTAAAGGCTTTTTGATCATTAGGCTACAACACAAAGCAGACGGAAAAAGTCACAGTACCTAAGTAATAATGCAGCACTTAAATCCTACTATTATTACAGACACAATATATAGCCTTTAAACAGTGATTTTGTAGTGATGTTATTACAAACAGTTTTTGCTTTAATGCAGTTGCCTTTTCTATTAATAAAAATTCAGCTTTATGTCTCCCTCCCTTTTCTCCATCATTTTTAACTTTGCAATATTTTAGGTTCCCCATCTCCCTATTCGCATTTTTCAGTTTTATCCCCCCTTTTTATTTTTTCCTGTATTCCAAGCTGTCATTTCCTTTTTTCTCGTCTACATCTCTCCTGCCTCACACCAATTTACTTCCTATCTGATCCCTGAGACCCGTGCTCAGCTTCTAACAGTTTAATAGCCAACAGCTCGGCACCCTGCTCGAGTGGGAAGCAATACTGCTTGTGGTTACTGCTGGAAAAATTGCTTAGCAGCGAAAACAAATGGCAATAGTGCTCTAATATTAGGTATCTGCCCTTCAAAACACGGGAAGTGCACCAAGCGTATTGCAAAGCTGCCTGTTTTATGCAACCACTGTCATACGACTGCAGATGTATTTGAACTCAATCACATACAAATGGTCAGTGGGAAAGGGTCACAAATTGTCTTAAAAAGGTGCAACGCTATATGGCGTTTTACAATTAAGCTGTGACATATGTTTTGGAGGAATACACATGTCCCTGAAAGATGCACATGGAAAACGCAGCTACTTGAAATTTGTGCAACAGTCTCGGAAAATAAAAAAAAATGCTTACAGTATAGCTGATAAATCCAGGTAGGATTTTGAAGATCAAAATGTCTCAAAGGCTTTATAAAAAAATGAGCAAATGGCTTCAGCTTGTATACATATTTCATGCTGGTACCTTGTTAGTTGAGATTGTTCGATGTTGTGTAACAAAGTATTAACCCATCACATGTACAAGCCTGGAAGGAAAAGGAAAACGTATTGCCAATTAACGCTTGGTGCCAAAATGCCTACGATTGACAGGGATAGCTAATCCATTTGCTATTTCGGCTTTCCTTATAGATAATCATCGCATTCATCCAACCTTTTTCGAGAGTGAACTCCAGTTGTATATAGACAACAGCAGAGATGGTTAACCTTGTCACTAGAGACATAGACTGGCCCAAGCATCATAGAGCACACTTTGCACACACCTGGGCTGCCAGATTTAACCATCATTAAAGTGTATACTGTGCAAACCTTACCTATTCTGGGCACGGTGCAGTTAACTTCTTACTGTTTGCACAGTAACAGAGAGAAATGGGCACTGCTTTGTGCCAGCTCTGGCAGCTCTACTTCATATTTTCAAGAAACAGCTTGAGAAGATTTCACAGTGACTAGTGGACTGGCAGACATTCCCATTTTACAAATCATTTGCACAGAATTTGTAAGACTCGATTAATGCTAAAGAATTCTGTCTCTGTGTTAATTAGTAAAATTGGGCATTTTGTACTTTTGTATCGTATAACGTCACTGTCTAGACACAGCATGTTGAAATGACTATGACTCTTCATAATAGCTATGAGTACATGAGACACTTCATATTAAGACTACCAGACAAATAAAGTGTAGTCTCATTAAAATTGTATTATGCATTTAAAAGCACAATTGTCTTTCTGTTATGTAGAGACAAGTGAAAAAGCTTATGTCTCATGTGAGACTATGGCAAAATATGCACATTTTGGGTAAATGTGCTTAAAACAAACTTATCTGCATAATACTCATGCATATTATTGGTCCTAACTGATATATTTATCAGTTTTAAAAATGATTAGAATATCTTCCAGTTATCCTGGATACTTCGGGGCAGTTTCATTTTTGACAGCTAGCGGTTTTGCACGCAAGCAGTCCTGCTTATCTGGCCGACAATTTTCCATGCCCACTGAACATGTATGCACTGCCCTGTCATGCTACCCAATGCTATCTTTATATGTCACGGGAAAGACCCCCTTTGAACTGCCTGCTTTGCTTCTATCTCAGTGCTTGTATACCAGGGTACCGGTCATCTCTTGCCAGGCTGGGACCAAGCCTGTGGATATCCCCCACAGGAGGGGGACTGTCCTCAGCCTCCCTCTGTTCTCCACAGCGGTTCCGACACCAGCCACTGTGGCTCTCCGTTTTTATGACACAGTGCATGCGCACTGATGTCATGACGTCACAGCCTGCCGAAAACAACCGTTTTGGGGGTGTGGCTATCTATTAAAGGACCACACTATAAAAAGGGCTCATAAGCTTTGAATCATTGCCCTGTTGTGGTTCAAAGTTATTTTGTTTCCTTTTGTGCATTTTCAGGTTCATGATATTTGGTATTTTGACTTCGGCCCTGGTTTGACTATTCTGTGTTCTCCTTTCCTTTGACTCTGCTTGTACTTATAGCTTATCCTGTTTCTGGCTCCCTTGACCTCGGCTCATCCCTGACTATTCTCTGTCCATGCTAACGTTAGCCCGGGCCACTCTAACGTCCGGTATACGTTTTTATATTTGCACTCTGCGTATTGGATCCCTGTGTTGTTCTTGGTATTGTACCTTTCAAAGTTGAGACGTAAGCAATTTGTGTTTGTTTACAACATTTTTATAGTTGAGCTGGATAGATTTATTTCTGTCTAGCTATTTTGCCCTATAATTTGCAATTCCCTTGTCAATTCTTTTAGCTTCTCAGCTTTCTGAATAAACTCCACCGTAGTGCTACAGTATGTATTATACATATATTGTCTTGTTCTCTATTCATTAGGTCACCAGTTTGCAAGATACAGGCCACTAAACATTTGTTCTAGTTTGCTATCCCTGATCCTCGTGGATGACTGCTACACATATATTATTCAATGCCGCTTTAGACACTAGTAGCACTGCTACAGCAGGCATTATATTCTGCTATTGTGAGTGCTTGTCTACTAAATCCTTATCTCTTATAGATTTTAAACTTTGATCCTTCTATGTATTCTTCCCCTAAGTGAAAAGAAAAAAAAATAACATAGATAACACATTTCTCTGATTCAGGAATATAAATGCAGCCTAGGAAATTGCTTCTTTTTTTTTTTGGTCATTTCATGCTTCAATTCATACATTAAACTAAATGGAATGGTTTCTAGAGTACCCGATTAAATCACATTCTGAGCTACCTGCCTAATGCGCATTGGGCCAAATTTAAAAACTTTAGCAAAATCTAGTTCTCTAGTGCCAAAGGAGGCTCAAAATATACACACATGATTTTTGGCACGTTTTTCATTTCAGATAAGTTCTTTGATATACATTCCATTTGAGGACTGAAAGTGAGAATGTCAGACTCGGTCCTCCCTCCTCCAATAGGGGAATCTGCTTTGTGTTTAAATAAAGTTCCATATTGAAGTTTAAGTGCTGCTTGTGTTGTGCATCACTTACAAAGGTGTAAACAATTAGATGAACACTCTGCAGTCTAATTGATGATTGTGTAGCATTGTCTCATTAGTTATGCATTCACATTGTTTCCTGCTACTTGTTACTTTTACGAATGGTACCAGAAGGCACACTAAAAGTATAGGAAAGGATCTCCTAATGCAAATAAGAAATACATTATTACAGGGTGGTATCAAGTGCACCTATGGCATACCATAAGGGCAAGCAAACCATTCCCATGATTTTGGCACCCTGAGGGATAAAAGGTTGCATTACCAAGCAATGTGCAAAGTGTAATGGTGTGATAGGACTCCAGCTATATAATTAAAGGTGCTTTTGCAAATGTGCTTTTCAAGACGTGTAGCAAAACGCCTAAGTGATATATGCCAAGCGCGTCTTAGCATCTAATGGCTTCTGTGTAGCGAAAACACTGAATGTTCAGTGCTGTTTTAAAAAATTATGCCCTGTCATTGGCATTGATGGTTTCTAGTTGTGAAAAGAATCAATATGGGGAAAAAAAGCATATTTTAGAAAGACAAATCAGTTACATAAGCATTGAAGGAAAAACATGGTTAACAGACATATGCACACACTCACATGTATTTTGTTTTGACCCTGGAGTTTTGATTACCGTTGTTCCCATAGAAACACATTCCCTTTTTTTTAGCCTCATTATAGCATTTTGTGTTTCAACAAAAGGGTTAAGGACTTGGACAATTGTCATTGTCCATGCAAATAACACATTCAAGCCATTTAAGGAAATAAAGGAAATTAAAAAAAATAAAGCCCTTTTTTTCTTATGTATTTATATATATATATATACACACACACACACAATTATGGACTCAATTTGTGTTTGTTTTGTTTGTTATACAGCTTGGTTTTCACATTTTGTACCATATATCCGTAAGCAGGCTTTCTTGCCCTTGGGGTAAAACAGAACATATGCTTTCAGCATGTTTTACTTATAAGAACATTAAAATAAATTTATTAAAATATTCTTCTACATCTACATGACCTGAAAATGTTTTAGTGGTAGTACAGATCAATCGTTAGTAAAGTACTTCATCCGCCACCTCAGCAGTATAAAAAAATAAATAGTTAGAATTTCTAAAAGAGGTCCCAGATGTCATATATTTTATATGGAAGATACACAGAAATTAGTATTCGACAATTGCCATATTCACATTAGCAACTAGCTTATCATCATTTGACACCAGGTGACAAGAACATTTGCTCATTTCGTGCTCACAGCTGTAAACCATAAGCCATTATGACATAAGAAGCTATATTCATCACCAACGTCCATATCCTTATAGGCAAGTGACACACCATAAGTTAGTCTTATTTTTTATTTTTTTTATATGCATGCCACTGTAGTGGAGCCCTAGTCCTGACAGGGACTTCCCTCTGCTGGATCACCAAGAGTAGAATCAGGAACACGATACTGTCAAGTAAATAGCCCACCTCCTCCCCAGTAACTTGACGACACACAGTTCTGGGAGTACTACTGAAGTTTTTTCTGCCACACACGGCTTTTATGCATTGCCCCCAGCATGGGGTTTCCACATCAAGAACACAAGGATTTCTTTCCCAATAGCCTTTGTATTTGAGAGATAATGGAGCTCAAATTAAGATTACTTAGTTATCTCTAAAATACAGAAACTTACATACATTTATAACATACCCCAAAAAGAATACATGAACCCCACAAAAATCATATTCCGAATAGCCCCGACCTGAGCGCACAACATATCCAAAAAGCACTCAGATCGGCACAAAAGTTCTGTTTGTGTAAAGTTTTGACTGACAGGCCATGAGGGGATAGCCCAAAACCATTCCAGAGAATTGGGCAGAATGGCCGTCCAGCTTTCGGGGGTTCCTTTGCGAACACCGACAAATGCTCAATCTGGCTGTTATGGAGCTAATGCTCCCCCTGTTCAGTAGATCATATCTCCCGAACGTCGTTCTTCTAGTTGGTCCGGAAGTAGAATTGGCAGCGGTACCATATTTGCCTGGGTTCGCTGAGACGCTAGGCCGAAAATAGTTCCAAGTGTTCAACGGCGTTCTGGAGCCGAAATGGCCGCCATGCACTGGACCATGTGCGTTCAGTTATACAAATGGCGGCAACCCGAGGAAAGCACTCAAGCCAAGGTGTCAAGTGTGTGTATATTTTTGTAAATATTTTATTTTATCTTTTCATGTGACACTGAAAAAAATTACACTTTGCTACAATGTAAGTATGAAGAAATTCCCCTCTTTTGCTTTAAACTGACAATTTGTATTCCCTTCTTTTATGTTCACTTTCCCTATGGCATTCGGTAGGTGAAACTACCGAATCGAGACCACCCTGTTGCCCATTATACATACTTTACCTCCCTGCTTGCTGGGCATGTTCGACC
Organism: Pelobates cultripes; assembly: GCA_933207985.1. Classification (NCBI taxonomy): domain Eukaryota; kingdom Metazoa; phylum Chordata; class Amphibia; order Anura; family Pelobatidae; genus Pelobates; species Pelobates cultripes. The sequence goes on from OW240913.1 coordinate 279,198,627, forward strand.
CAAGTTCTGCATGAACGGTATGCACCGCCGCCATTTCGGGACTTCCACGTGTTCGCGGCCATTTTAGCTCCCGAACAGCGGTGTTTGCCGTCGAGTGTCTGGAACTGAATACGGACACTCAAATAGGCGAACACTGCTGAATCCTCCATACCTTCGGTAAAACCCCATTAAAACTACCGAACGACCGGGCGTTCAGTAGAAAGACTCACTGACAGATGGTGAATCAAGCGAACCAAGGATGGTAGCTGGATGGCCGGCCGTTCGGGAGGTTTTTCATGCGACCTAAGACCGACTGCAGGACCAGAATTCATGGAACTGTTTTCGGCTACTTTGCCCGTGCAGTCGGTCAAAACTTCTAAGTCCCATATCTCCCGAATGGCTGAACCAAATGTACTGATTTTTTTCATATGTTGGTCCCCCAGAGTACAGCTATCTGGGGATACCAAATCATTGGGGTACATCCAGACTTTGGGGAAATTATGTTCTGTTTTAATTATGTTAAATGGTTATCTGAGTGGAGGAGATGTACAGTATGTATATTGTTATGATTGGTTATACAGTTAATTATATGGGAGGCTTGCATGGGCAGAATCCCATAAAAAGAGAATGCCTGTCAATAAATCCTTAGTTCATCTTTGTACCCTTCTTCTGACTACGTATGCTGTTTGGGAGTTTGTGTGTTTTACTGAGGGAATTATCCAGGGACACTATTGGAATTACACTGGGATTTGTCTACCATAACTACCGAACGGAGGGCTATATTCACTGGGCTCTGGCGGTTCGGGAGGAAACTACCGATTGAGGTTTTAATGTACTTGGTTTCCTTACAGTAAGTAGTAATTGTACAGCCTGTATAACAGTGTAAATTTGCTGTCCCCTCAAAATAACACAACCATTAATATCTAAACCATTGGCAACAAATGTGAGTACACCCTAAGTGGAAATGTCTGTTGGTGATTTTAACATTAAATTAACATAAATATATATATATATATATATATAATATATTTTTTTGTTTTGTTTAGTCTCCAATTCCTATATATGCGTTTGACTGAATATTTGTTTTAATTTTTTTTAAATAAAGACTAAATAACAGGCCCACTTTCAATACATTAATGGAATATTTGCCCTATGAGAATTCAGTGGTTCCATTTTTAAATACAATAATGGTGCTTGACCCTAATGGTGTGAAAATCATTCACATGTCAAGTAGGAATCAGGCTTTAAGACTGAACACCATTAATATCTGCTTAAAACTGTGAAAGACAGATGACAGGGCACAGAATGTTCAAGAAAGTTCCTTTTTTTTAAAAATCAGAAAATACATTAAATGGATTAAATAAAAAAAACAAAAAAAAACAATGGTTATGTCAAATTTGGAAGTGAACTCCAATGTTATGCATTATATAGATAATTAAATTAAATTAAAAAAAGGGACACTATAGTCACCAGAACAACTACAGCTTAATGTAGTTGTTCTGTTGAGTATAATAGCCCCCTTCAGGCATGTTCATGTAAACACTGCCTTTTTAGAGAAAAGGCAGTGTTTACATTGCCTCTAGGGACACCTCCAAGTTTCCACAGTAAGCAGCCCTACTCTTCAGTGCCCCCACGGTCTGCATGAAGACGCTGAATTTTCCTCATAGAGATGCATTGATTCAGCCAATTTTAGCCTGTGGGAAAGCAATGGATTGACTAAAAATCTGTATTTTTTTAATGATGTCACAAAGGGGCGGAGCCAGAGCCGGCAGACCCGCGTGGCGTTGGAGTTTTAAACCTTTATAGGGGGACTAAGGAGAGGCAAGCCACCTAATATGTATACATATGTTTTAATACAATAAAAACAACGAAAGATAGAGGATGCAGAAAAGGAGGAGTTTCCATGGAAAGACCAGACTCTCCATGGAGTGTACCACTAGCAGATATTGGATGTGGCTCACATTACAAAATCCCACCAGCGGTCCAAAATCCTACCAGTGGAAAATGCAGAAAGGAAAGACAGCACTGAGGCACTAATCCCTAGTATCACCGAAACAGGCACTCAGCACCAGATCAATACCCAAAGAGGTCTCCGAGACAGTCCAGAACATATTAGCAGGGTGCAAGATGTTAGCAGGGACAGCATACACTGAGAGGCAAAACTAAGTTCCTGGGATTGTGCAGTGAAATAACAGTCCAGACGGGAGATAGCACAAAGGGTAGTTGATAATGACAGGGCTAATATCCTGTGAGACTTTCAGATCCACACAGACAAGCAAATAGTGGCCAGCCAACCTGACATAATGGTGGTAGACAAGGAACAGAAGACTGCAGTGATGGTGATGTGGCAATATCCAGTAACTATATCACCAAGAAGAAGGAGCATGAGAATGTGGATAAATACCAATGACTGAAAGAGGAGCTAGAAAGGATGTGGAAAGTGAAGGCAATAGTAATCCCAGTTGTGAAAGGAGCACTTGTTGCTGTGACCCCCATTTTGGCTTTGTGGCTTCAGCAGATTCCAGGTGAGACATCTGAGTTCGCTGTACAGAAGAGTGCAGTTCTAGGAACAGCTAAGATACAGTGCAGAACCCTTAGACTCCCACGCCTCTGGTAGAGGACCAAAAAAGGAAAAAAAAATAAAACCCTCCTATGTACAGTCATACTTCCAGAGATTTGCCATGCCACCCCACTCCCGCCTCCCATTCTGTGGCTGTGGCAAATCCTGCCCTGTATATATTTATAAATATAATATCAAATTCCTGCATTTATAAGCCATTTTTAAGATACAAATGCAAGAGGACTAACTGTATTTTTGCATCATAACCCTTGCAAAGATGTGTTCAGGACCTCCAGGCACAATAATATTGTCATTGAGGTAAAGTTGTTATGGTGCCCACAGTGTTACTCTGTAGGTTTTAGCATCTAAAATTAATGTGGACTATCTCTCAAAATGGTCATGTTGGGAGATTAACTTGGGAGACAGAGACAGTTTCTTTTGGCATATCAGCAATGAGAGAGGGTGTCAATTAAGGACAATAGCTGTAAAAAGCACCTGCTACATGGTAGTGTAGCTCACAGTAAGCTAGTGTAGCTCCTATTCCCTATGCTATAATAACTTAGATGTGAACTAATATTATTCCATTGAATATTGCTTTTAGCATTGCATTAGATAGTGATTATGTATCAGTTTTAAATGCAGTGGGTTTTCTTGAGCGTTATTTACAGTCCAGAATCATTAAAATAATGCAGTATTATTCGTGATAAATTCATCCAATGGTTCTTAGCTCTGCGAATGTAAGGCCAATTTTAATGTGGCATAATAGGATCGTCTCTCCTTGTTAGGGCAAGAGTCATACCAAATGCCTATAGCTAGAAATAATTGAAGGATGCCTCGCTCGTAATAAACATTGCAAAAACTGCTTTGTTAACCCAATATTAAAGTTATGGTTATAAGGGTGTGTGGGTATACATACATATATATTCAGATTATTCAATAGAAAAATGAAAATTATCTTTGAAAAAAAAATGTACCATCTATAAACCAGTTCGCAGGCAAGAGAATATGAAAAGACAGCAGCTGTTCTTTGCAGATGAAAATGCTAATGGTCCATTTCAGATTTTACTCTCGTCATTACACTGAACTTTAAAGGCAAGCTGCATTTAATGCAACTTGAGCATAGGGTGACCCCTGCTGGATATTCTATGCATGCACACTTCATGTGTTTGCTTCTCTGGAAATAGACATTTACCATTTCTTATGAAGCACCCAGAAACGTGAAGGTTATAGAGAGAATATTATTTTCCCTGCAACCACCACCCCCATAGCTGATGGAGACAAGCATCTACGCACGCCATGTGCAATGAAAGTCTATGACATCTCATTGCAGATACACAAGAAGAAAGATAATTTTTCAGTTTCTTCTATAAAGACAAATGTTGTACTCTTAACTATACGTGAAAGTGCAACAGTACAACAGTGACTGTTTTTAAACGACTTATAAAATAAATGTTTGACTTATTAACTTGGGCCCACTGGACGCCACTCCCCACTTCCACTTGACTTGTTTATGATGGAGATCTAGGAACTCCTAAGAAGGAATGAGGTAGTGAGACTAGAACATCAAGGTACTTGAAGGTGAATCTACACCATCAGAGTTCCCAGACAAAGCAGATATAAATGCATCCTATACGCAAGCTCCATCGGACCGGCAAGCGTATGGAAAAAAGTGTTCCTCTTTGAAAGCATCCTGCTATTTAAAGATCAGGCTATATTTATATTCCAAGTAGCATCAAAGTTCCAAGCCACTTTTGTAGCACATGAGGACTCTCTCGTTAGCTTCTGATTTTGGAGGTACTAGGATAGTAAAACGTATCAGTATCATTATGGCTCTACAACTCATGGTGCCATATCTTACACGTTGTTCATTATGGCCATAAGACATAAGGACTCAACAGAACATAAGGCATTAGATAGATCAACCAAACTATTCTATGCCAGCAGGTGCACATAGAGAAGAATACTGCTTTTTTATTCAATTGTGCCTGTTTCACATATAAGCTGATCAATCACCATAACCCATTTTATAACAGATTTAGTGTAATGTGTCTCCTCCATTATTTGTGACTTCAGGTTGCCCGCATTTACAAGCAATCTATTATAAAATGCATGCGTAGGATTTGATTTTGTTTCAGATTTATTATTATCATGAATATCATTAAGCAGAACATTTTTTAATCTGCAATTATTGTGTGAATTCCACGGTGCATTTATTTAGTCATTTATTATGTTTCACTGTATAGGTAACTTGATTCTTAAAACATCTGATATTGTAAAAGTATTTCCTTACACTACTATGTTGTTTTTTATGTTAGTATGCTTGGTGCCACATTTCAGATTTTTTTAGCTTCAGAAAAATAATGTACTTTCCATTACAATAGTTTCCACATACTAGACTTAATAGTTAGGGTCATTTTACATCTGCAAATCTCTGCCTTGTGCCATTTTTATCCACGCACCCATCCTGATCTCCTGTACCTTTTAACTCCTATTCCTAAACACTACTTGGTACATTGCTGAAAGCCTCATCTTGATTTTAGAAGTTTCCGATTTGCAAGCATATGTTCTCCTCGTGCAACAACTCAGCACTACGCAGCACTACTATCGTCATCATGCAGGCAGACAGGTAGACTCCTATATTCAAAAGCTGCAGTTATGGCACATTATGCATATTCCTTTATAAATGTTTGTCCTTATAGTCTTAGTCCCCATATGTGTTTTTGACAACTTTGTATAGGTTGTTCTAATATTAGGTTTCTGTGACTATATTTTTCTCGATATCTTTCAACTCCAGACCAGTGGCGTCTGGTGAAGGTTAAATATGGTGGGACGCTGCCTCCCCCGACTTGTTGGGTTCTACCCATTTAACATCACGAGATGCCAGTTCAATAACAACTGCATCTCCACTCATTTATAAAGGTTAGAATAGAGTTTGCAGACACGTTTTTTTTTTTTCTTCTAACTCACACTTTATCAGTAGTCCTTACAATGCCAAAAGATTTTATTTACCACCCCCCCACCAAAAATGTGGGGGTGGGTGGGCACCTGTGCCAATGGATCAACTGTCATTGCTTCAGACCTTGACTATATACCACCGTGGAGATAAATTGTTAAAAACCAGCCACCCTAAGGATCAGTAATGTCTAATGTCATTACTATTTTGTTTTCCTGTTTTGTCTATGTTCTATGTTAGGGTCCCTACAGTGCCTACAACGAATGTGGTTATTCAGTAAACTAAGATACAGTAAAACAAAACAAAAATACACATCATTACAATTTTTTTAAACAAATTACTATTTCAACTGTTTTGCCGATTATATCCCCCAAAACACCTTGCATGCATTGTCATGGCAGTCATAGTTGGTGCAAACTGTATAGCAATGGATACTGTGTATACAACTAGTGTATTACAATACCACCACCTAGTGTAGAATATCATGCATTCTGGTATCAGTGAGCTATATGGCTGTATATGTCAATTTTATACTTCAACAAATATATTGTGCTATTAAAAAATCTGTTTAATGAATTGTATGAATCAATGTATATCTGAGTAAATTGTATTCATTACATTTTTGTATCTCCAAGGATTAAGTAATAGAATCAAATAATTTAATCCAAATTGAAACTCCATGGTAAAACAATTAAATGCAAGCGATGATCATGCGGCAAACCTGTGTAAATTAAGGACCCCTAGGGCCATATATAAAAGTATATGAGCCATCCCAGTGATCTTTATATTATTCAGTGTATCATTAAAAGCCAACTTTATTGTAATTTATTCTTCTACCACGCTTTCCTTAGTATGTCCAGAGAATCACACTCACATAGCTATTATCTAACAGAAACATTGTTTTGCTTTTAGGCGGTTAAATTTATAATGTGGACATGTAAGTTCTTGTACATTTTCAGATATAGAAGCAATAATGAATTTAGTATTTTGGACTGCCCTTTTCCACTAAACATTGTAACATAACCCCCACCTCACCAAAAATACTTTTCATAGCACCACTTCTCCTGCCACCTCCCTCGTCTGTCCAACCACTCTCACGTGACCATTGCAGGTGAATATGCACTTCATTAGCCTGCACACAGCAGAAGAAAGATAAAGGAGGATTCACATATAAAAAGTAAAAAGATAATAAGAAAAAAAAAAACAATCCTCTTTCTCCAATGAGTCCACTCTCTATCAACCGCAGGTTTCCCGTCACCCCAGGAGGATCTGAGCATACTCTTAATAAGGTCATTTCAAAGTCCTTATAAATAAAGATGGAGTCACACTTTAGCTTAAAAGGACACTATAGTCACCAGAACAACTACAGCTCTTTGTATTTGTTCCGGTGAGTATAATTACCTTCAGATTTTTTGCAGTAAACACTGTCTTTTCGGAGAAAAAGGCAGTGTCTACCTTACAGCCTAGGGAACACGTCCAGTGGCAAATCTTCATATGGCTACTAGCTGTGCTTCCTGGGGCAGTGCTGCACAGTGTGAAGCACTGTCATTTAGTGTCTCTTCCCTCTGCATGGAGACACTGAACTTTCCTCATTAAGACGGATTGGCCAGGGCTGTATTTGGCTTGTGCTGGTCTGCCTCCTTGACAAGCTCAGCCAATCCAATGTTTTCCCATAGGATTGGCTCCAATCATCACTTCTGATGTGAGCCAAGGAGGCAGATCGAGGGCAGAGACAGCACCAGGAGATTTGAAATAAAGGTAAGATTGTACTTTATTTAGGAGGTAAAGGGGGGGTGGGGGAGGTGTGCAGGAGGATTAGATGGTGATTATAACACTATAGGGTCAATACATGTTTATGAGACTATATTTAAAAGAAGGAAAACTACCACAACAAGAGGACATAGTCTTAAATTAGAGGGACAAAGGTTTAAAAATAATATCAGGAAGTATTACTTTACTGAGAGGGTAGTGGATGCATGGAATAGCCTTCCAGCTGAAGTGGTAGAGGTTAACACAGTAAAGGAGTTTAAGCATGCGTGGGATAGGCATAAGGCTATCCTAACTATAAGATAAGGCTAGGGACTAATGAAAGTATTTAGAAAATTGGGCAGACTAGATGGGCCGAATGGTTCTTATCTGCCATCACATTCTATGTTTCTATGTTTCCTGACCCTATAGTATTTTATTAAATGTAGGCATGGGGTGTGGTGTGAGTCAGATTAGTTGTTGCATTTGTTGTCGCATTTCTTTTTTTGTTAACTACAGCTCCTCTTCCTTACCAGACTTCTCTAGCACCACCACCTCTGCATTTTTTTTATTTCTGTTTAGATTTTAGTCCTCAACCCAAACTTACTTTAACCACAGCAGGCTACTCCCTCTCCTTGCAAGACAACCTGTGACCCTGCTGCTCAGAGACACATTTACAGACGTAATCATGCACAGAGACACACATACAAACAAATGTGTGGACACTCTGAAGCATTTGCACACATCTGCACGTCTCTGTATTACTCTGTCTGTAATGCATGAAATTATGCTAAAAATACTTTTAGAACCCAGCAATCCCCTTCTGGAGTATGTTAAATATACTCAAAACCATAGATATTTATTGACCTATAAATGAATATGAAATTGTCTTCGTTATTAGTTATTTTAGTATTGTCACATAATGGCCCACAGGAGATTTATAACAACATTTTTATAGAACAAATATATTGCTCTCTCGTGGTGCTCCTCCTACCTCTCCCAGCGCTCTTTCAGTGTTTCTTTCTCTGGCTCTGCTTCTTCTCCCCAACTCCTCTCTGTTAGTGTCCCCCAAGGTTCAATCCTTGGTCCCCTACTGTTCTCCATCTATACTGTCTCCCTTGGTAAACTCATTAGCTACTTTGGCTTCCAATATCATTTCTATGCTGATGACATGCAAATCTATCCGTCCTCGCTTGATCTCTCCCTATCCCTCTTGACTGGTCTCTCTGACTGCCTCTCTGCTATTTCTAATAGGATGGCTTCCCACTTTCTTAAACTCAACTTGACCAAAACTGAAATTCTGGTCTTTCCTCCCTCAAGTGTTGCTACTCCTGAGTCTGTCTGTCTCCAAGTCAACATTGCTAACATCAGCTCCACCAGACAGGCTCGCTTCCTAGGTGTTTTCTTTGACTCTGACCTCTCCTTCACGCCTCATGTTCAGTCTATTGCCAAATCCTGCCGTTTGCATCTCAAAAACATTGTGCGCATCTGACCCTACTTAAAGCCAAATGCGACTGAGATGCTGGTCCATTTCACTGTCCTTTCTCGCCGTGACTACTGTAATCCGCTTCTCAGTGGTCTTACATGCTCCCAACTTGCACCGTTATAGTCCATAATGAATGCGCCGGCGAGGCTTAACTTCCTGTCCGCCCGCACTGCCCACGCCTCCCCCTTCTGTCAGTCCCTACATTGGCTTCCTGTAAGAAATAGGGCTCAATTTAAAATTCTGGTTCTTGCTTTCAAATCTCTACATAATGCTGCTCCCAGCTATCTATCCTCCCTAATACACAAGTATGTCCTGTCTAGGCCCTTACACTCTGCTGAAGACTTAAGTCTATCTTCTGTCCATACTCCCACCTCTGATGCTCGCCTTCAAGACTTCTCGAGGGCTGAACTGTTCCTGTGGAACTCACTTCCCTCCTCCGTTAGATGCTCATCCAGTCTCCACTCCTTCAAAAAATCATTAAAAACCCACTTCTTCGTAAAGGCGTATCAATTAAACTGTTAATAGCTCCCGACTGATTCCTCTCTTGCAACTGTCAATAGTCTAATACTATACTTACCTTTTTTGCTACTTTACCCCACTGCCTCTAAAGCGCTGTGGAATTTGTTGGCGCTATATAAATAACATAATATAGTTAAGGTTAATTTGGAAAATGTTTTACTTTTCTACTGACTTGTATTGGCTGACGTATATAGCCAATTTATACCAAGCTATTGTAAAATATAAGAACCTATTGTGAACTTATGTAACTTAATGCCACATAAATACCGACAGAATTACTGTGCTTTAGATTTAGCGCTTGATTGCTGAACAATACCTTTGATGAAAAGGAAATATGTCACTTCTCTGGAAATTACACAATTGAAGATGCTCTATAACTTGTGTTTATATATTTTTCATGTGATGCATGCACGGTTTTCTTTTAAAGGCATATTAAATTATAGAAATTGATGTTACAGTCCAGTTCAGACTTGGCATATCCTGAACGTACATTGCACAGAAGGAACATTTTTCTCCTGTCTTTTTTCCCTTGCACTCTCTGTTGATTGACATGACCAAAGGGCAGAGCTTATAGCAGTGATTGACAGGGAGCCAAGATACAGGCGCTCTGTTTCAAGGTAGAGGTAAATATAGGGGTTTGGATTTCTTCAGTTTTATTTTTAAGACCTCACAAGCACACATTTATTGAATATAAGGTATAAATGCAATATTGCAATCTGGTAAGTGATTGTTTCTCCTTTACAATGTGCAATACAAGTCTGCTTAAGATGGGCAATGAATCAGTGGAATAAAATGACTTTATGGCGTTCTATGTTAAATCCATTCATTTAGCTGATCCAAAGTATTCTGTAATGGTTACCTGTATAATGACTAGAATGGATTGGTTGAAGATGTTTGATAAATATTTGATGTGAAGTGAGAGAACATTGGTTTAATTGTAAAACCTTGGAATGTATAACCTTTGTATTAAGGCCGAGTAATTACATGATGTTAATTACCTCACAGAGATTCAGATCAGTGATGCCATTGCTCTTTCTTTCTATTTTCTCTCAGAAACTTTTTAAAGAAACACAATTTTAAATAGATTTGGGAACCTGAAAATCTGATTTCATTTTGTGTAAAGTCATTTTGTAGATAAGGTTTTTGGTTTCATTTGTTGTTTGTAAATGAAATAACTTATAAATATCCTCAGCAAGTAGTTTTCTTTTGCATTGCTAATTACAGGAAATATCTGTTAATAACAAGCTGTGTTGCTTTATGGGACTGCACCTATTGCCCCATCCTTGGTACTGTATTGCAAGCATTCTATGGGATCCAAAACGGTCTGATTGGTCCAACATAATTTGTATCTTTTACCCCCATCTCTCGGCCAATTGTGTCGCCTTCTTCACCTCTGCCAACTTAGGTTTTCCCCTGTGCCTATTTTTGTCTCTTCTTCCCTACATCCTCTCTGTCCACTAGCACACATTATGTCTGTCTTTACTTCTCCTCATTTGCTGTTTGTTCATGCCCTTTAAACTTTTTTGTGTGTTCATCTTTCCACGTCAATTAGCATCTGTGCTTTCAAAGTGTTACCTTCCCTGATTTCTAGTATTATACTGAGTATCCATGGTCCTTAGTTCAGGTTGGCCTAGACAGCATGAGAGGTAAGTGGAGAAGTGGTGGGGTTTGCTGCTAAGGGAATATCAGTGTCAGGAGAGGGGTGCGTCTGTGACGTACTGCCCCCTTCCCCCTCCCCATTAGAACTCTACTGAATACTCTTAACAATAGAGGGTGGGAAAAGGGCAGCCATTAACCAGCTATTATCAGGTTGAATTAAGTCATTAGGTTCAAATACAGAGAAACAAGGAGAATGAAATTTAGAGCACCCCATTGAGTGATACTAAATGTATTAAACATTTGTAACTTTTTTTTATTTTAAAGAAAAATATTTTATATTCATAATGATATAGCTGCAGGTTATCCAGGGGTGTATGAATGTAAACAAAATAAGTTTTTGGCATGTCAGTACAAAGATGATGTCTGTTTCGGTCAGAAAAAAATATATAAAACATATATAAATTAATGTTCAACCTTTGCAATATATTTTGTAGACTGTGCTTGTTGTAAACCGTTCGTGGAGACGGGAAGAATGCTCAAAGAGTTATTTTGGGAACAGAGATTGAAAATCATAAAGAGATCTTAAAAACACCGTGATTCATCACATTATTACTTGTTCTAAAATTGTTCAAAAACATAAAATTGTTTTAAGAGTTTTAGAGCAAGTTACTGGATGGAGCAGTATAGAAAACAGGATGGATCTCATTTGTAGAAAGGAGGCATTTAGGACATGTACCTTTTAGTAATTCTCTGGAATAAAGCAAGAAAAATGTGTTTCCCACAGAAATCATTGGTCCTAAATTTTGAATAGTCTTGTATTTCTAAAGTGAAGGCAAAAAGGAAGCATAAACAATAAGATTATTTATTGAAGGAATCATTGGTCATATGTTTCAGTGGTCTTGTATTTTTAAAGTGTAGGCAAAAATTAACATTAATAGATAATTAATTTAAAGTGTGTGTGTGTTGGAACTATTGACCAACTTTTTATTTTCATCTCGTTTTTTTTCTTTCTCTCTTTAAGACTATAGTGCACCACATCAGTGTGTGGGTTTTCCTTATATGAAGTGTGCAGTCTTTGGAGTTAATATCAAATAGTCAGATTCTTTGCACTAAAACAGACTATTCACTAACTTAGTGGCAAATTTACATAGTGGTTCATTTAAAGGGATACTACGGTGCAAATAATAAAAAGCTGTATATACTAAATATAGCTCTTTCTCCCCCCTCACCTCCTCATAGGAAAGTATTAAATTAAGGCTTTACCATGGGGAAATAGCTGATGATGGATGTCCTCATGCAGAGCGTGAGGACGTCCATCTTCAGTTATTGGACCAAAAGTTTGTTAGACAGTCACTGGAGGCAAACTTAAAACTGCAATGTAAACACTGCTGTTTTACATTGCAGTACTAAGTGTAATAGGACACTATACCCAGACCACTTCAATGAGCTGGATTCCTATAGTGTCCCTTTAATACAATCATGGGGAAATTGATCATTTTAAAATTGAATTTTGCCATTATTTTACATAACTACTTGTATCACTTATTTTCCTATGAAGCACTTTATTCAACAGAAACATAACCACACTGTTCCTTTCCAGTAACTATCTCCCCCTCTAAAATCACCCCATTGAATAAAAGGACTATCACCTATAACTTGTATTAACCTTTTTCATGGAATGCTCTACAGGAGAGCCATTTGATCTATAACTGAATTTAACTTGGTAATAGCTGTGGAATCTCCTCTATTGGCTGTGTTAACCCTGCAATGAAAGCATTGTTGTTCCTGCCACTTTCAAAATGTTTTTGGCTTACTTTACTCATAATGGTTATCACATCTGAAAATAATTGCAGATAGCTACTAAAAATAAATAACACTTTATAAATGGCAATAAAAACTCAGTGTTAATACAAATAAACATGCCCTCCAAAGGAGCAATATTCTACTCATTAAAGTGCACACTGTGTCCTAATTGAAAACATAACAGAGTATGTTATCTTATGGGAAAAACTCTGTAACGTGATTTGAAGATTCATTAGTTAGCAGGAAATAAAAATGGGTCGGTCTGTTAATAGAAAATTTCAAACAACATACCGTGTAAATCGTACTATGAACATTTTGCCCCTGTATTTTAGTTTCCTATTTCATTTTATCTAAATTACACCTTGATTTAATATTTTTCAGTAAGCTTTTCAAATGATTTAATGTTTTGGGATAAACTTTTAGAATGATGTGTTTTTGTTTTTTTTTAAACGATTAAAATATTAAAATACAGTATATTGAAAAATATATTAAATTTCATAGTATGAAATAATTTTACAACTTTATGCAAAGATATTAAATTATTTAAAAGCTTATCAAAAAACATTACATTAAAAAATATTGTTAGAAGCAAGATATGCATGTAAAGCATGTACGACATTTATAATTCTAGTTTTAACTTAATATATTTAAGGGCATTTTATTTTTTTTAGAATTGGCCAAGACATTTTGGATAAGCTTACGCCAAAAAAATGATGGTTGCCTAATCGTGACACGCAAATTCATGAAGCGTTTCATATTTTTACTTTCAAATCTTCCCCAGGCCTAAAATACTTTAAGAGATCCCTCTCTACATATCTCAAAACAGAATGCACGTGTCATGGTTGATTATATATTTCCTACCTGTTCTGTGTTAAATTTTGTATATATTGTGTATTAATATTGTTTTTGTATTTTATTGCACCCTATTGTATCCATGCAATGTTTTGTGAACCCAGGACATACTTGAAAACGAGAGAAATTTCAATGTATCCTTCCTGGTAAAATATTTTATAAATAAATAACGCACAGCAAAAATGTTCATATTCTTACGGTCATTACCATCACTTCCCTGGAAATTATTGATTAGAACATTGGAAAACACGTGTAAATTTTTAATGGGATGCAACATTTTCTTTTAAAGTTATGTTGAAGAGATATCAAATTACATTAAAATCCCGTTAATTCCAGGAAAAGTCACGGCACACTTTTCATCATCTCTATGTGATTTCTCTCTGTTGACTGCTGGGTGCAAGGGACAGATCTTGGACAAACAGTGATTGACAGGAAGCTAAGATTGAAGCTTTCAGTTTCAGGATAAAGAGTTGTAGATTTCTACATTGAAATGTTCATACATCAAACATAAATATTTGTTAAATATAAGGGATAAGTAAACAATAGTAAAACTTGTGGGAAGTGACAGTTCCTCTTTATTCCATGGACACTAAAAGGCAGAGGTCTTTAAAGGGGTTACATTTAAGTGTGTATTAATACTGCATTATTCAGAAATCTCAGTTCAGCAGTTCATTTAAGTCCTCAGGGAAACAGCATTTTCGGATATGTACTTTGGCCACCATGAGGCCAAATTGAGAAACATACAGCCATTACTCCCTGGCCATCAGTGCCTGTTTTTCTAAGTGTTCGCAGCAGAACAGTAAAGGTCAAAGCTATGCAATCTTAATCATATACAGCTCAGCAGAAGGTCAGGCTCTTTAAATGGAAAATGTAATGCAGCAGTTGCAATGTTATGGTTAATGTGGGACTACAATTTTTTGGAGGCAGAAATTTGAGTTTTTGACTCGACAATGAATTGCTGTCATCTGAAATATGTAACCTTGAGTATGACCACATCATAAGGCTTTTAACAAAAAAAATGTTAAGTGATTCCAAAGCCTGCATTAAAACTGGATAAGTGTCACTTTAACAAAATAGAAGCCACTGCAAGCGATAAAATGGAACACAAGCAAATCAACAAGGAATACACTATAGTACTGTGCTGTTGGACTAACACAGGAAGATTGATAATACATTTCATTGCTTTTTTTCTGCTTTCAACAGATAAGCAGCCATGCAAATTCAATGACTGCCTCACCATAGTTTTATCTCTCTATATACCTTCATATGTCTACCTTGGTCATCTCTTCTGGGATATTTTTTTTTTTTCATTACTTTGAGTAATTTTTATAAGTTGATCAAAAATTATATAAATTGGTTAGAAGCACATCCTTGCTATATGAATTTATTGAAAAACTAACAAAACAATGACTCGCCCCAATCCAAAGGTGTGACATGGACCTATATGCAAAATATGGTCCCATCACAGAGTAGAGGGAGGAAGAAAAAATATATAATTCAGAGAAAAACTGGACGCGTTCCGCGTCTCCTTGTAGACCCTTAGCAAGCGTGGGTATTGGAAACATCATGCTCCAACTTAATCAGATACATAGTGTGAAACATTCTTTATTTGCCTTCACCTGTAGAATGAACCTTATTTGTTTTACCTTTAGTTATTAACAAAAAAAGTATTTAGTAATAAACCGGTAAGCTTATATCCATAGATTTAGTATATAACTATTGTAAAAGTATGAGAATAGTTATTTATGTTCGATAAATTATTATATCCACCCTATGGTGTTAAAATTCCAAAAAACGATTCAATTTCACTTGAATTCACACAGTTAAATCATAAACCCAGTTTCACAAATAAAGCTGCAGATCAAAGGAATACATTTTTGATAAGTATTTTTATCCTCTGTATTTTTATTAAATGGATATCTTAGAATGTATACCTTAATCAACATAGTAGCCTAATAAACCCAACTTAATCAATTTTACATTATCATTTATTTTATTTCAGACTAAAGCAATCAACCCCTAATTTCATTATCCTGGAATTTACCACATTTAATGAAAAACTAAATTGAGAACTCAAAAAATTAGAGATGAATATATGGTGTTGAAAAAAGTAATTATTGTAAAAGCACCAAAAATTAAGATTTCTCCTGACTCCTATGGAATCAGTTGACTCAACAAATGTGTTGCTAACAAATCAAAGATTTAATTTTCAGTACTTTAAGGCTCATTGCTAAGACAAACCACTTCTTATATCTCACGTATCACAATGTCATATTTAAAAACAAACAAGATATAAGCACCTTTAATATGAGACATGAAGCCAATTTTGTGATATAAACCATATTGCAACTACATTATTTTCTTCAAGATACAAATCTGCTGCATTTATTACTCAAATATTGGTTTAAATATCATGTGAAAAGCACTGTTTAATTACACACGTGGCAATCAATAAGGATAAGAACAATATATATTGCTCCTAAATTCACTCTTCCATTTAAAAATCAATTGTTTCATAGAAATGTTTTTCAACGTTTTGAAGAACTATTTTATGTACAAGAGCAGATTATGAGGGTTCAATTAAATAATCATATGTAAAACGTTGGCTTTGTGAATACGCAATGAACCTTTTTTTTTTTTTTTTCAGCAAGCCAATTTAGTTTCAGTGCACGCTATTGACTCATGTCATCACTGGAGCTTATAGACATACATAATATTCCTTAGTGCCACTGCTATAAGCACAGGGAGAGTTATCAAAAAATTCCTTACATTTCTGTCTTAACACTATAAAATTGAGGTCCCCGAATTACAACTTAATATTGGATGGATCTAAGAAGCCAGTTTGTCTATTCCTACTCATTCATTTCCCTGACACCTAAGAACTCACTTAAAAAAAAAAAAAAAAATACATGTAAAGTAATTCCTTCCTAAACTTAGATTTTACATATGAGATGATTTATCATGCATTCTATGTTACTGCTTTAAGCCTGTTTAAATAGACAAAGATTTTACTTTCTGTTTACAATTAGTATTAATTTTAAATTACCCATATAATGTATAAGGCTTAGGTAGGAAAACTTACATTAATTTTAATAGTTGATATATCTTCACAAGTGACATCCAATCTAATTCAAACCTATATTGCAATTCCTCCTAGATTACATTTCCAGTGAAGTGATGGCAAAATATGGGATGTCCAACAAAATAAAATTTAAAAAAATTCAAAGTTAATTAAAATCAGTAATACACGTATAACGATCATATTAGGTGTGCAGAAAATGTATATCCACAAGTCTTCTATAATAAAACACACAATTAAAATTGACAAGAAATTGCATTATATTTCTTGTCAATTTTGTTATAAATGATTCATGTCTAAAAACCTGGTTCAAATCCTCTCCATGCATCCTGGTTTGTAAGGTTTGGTTTAAATGTTTCATTTTATTTCATTTATTTTTTTTTAAGAATCTCTGGAAGCCTAAAAAAAAAAAAAGAAAAGAAAAAGTGTGGTACACTATAAAAAGTTGTGATCTAATGCTTTAGGAACTCAGGTCTTCTGAAATTTCCGGCCCAGTTTATAAGTGAGTAAATTTACTTTTAATATGATACAACCAAAACCAAGACTAAGCCATCCTTTTCTATGCTGGGGTTTATGGCTTGTTTATAATTTTATTTTTAAAAGTTATTTTCTTTACATTCCAAACTCTGTTTCCAAGCAAACTATTTAGTCAGTATTATACTATATAGTGACTTTGTTCAGTTACAGGAATTATGGAGTGTTGCATCATAAAAAGGCAGAGAGGCAGAGCTCAGTTGGAGAAGGAAGAAGTAAAGAATGTGATAACAATGTAGGCTGAGATTAGCCTTAGGTTAGACATTGTTAAGGCATATCCTGGCATATGATGTACATCGTCATGAGCATCATGATTGCCACACACATGGGCCTGTGAGAGTGCATGCACACACATGGTAACATGTGTATAATGTCCAAACCCATAATGAGCAGTGGTGGCTGTGTCCAGATTTGATGGAAAAGTGTGTTTCCTAATTGCTTCTACTGAATTCACTACTCACGCCAATAAATACTTAAACTGTTAATATCCAAAATATTTTAAACTGGAAACCGTAATGGGGTTGAGTATAAAACATTTGGGCCCATACTCAGGTTTGCTTTAGAGAAAAAACTCTGACATGAAACTCCCTGGTGTTTCGTTCTTATCAGTTAAAACATAGGATAAAATTACTGTCTCTCTCAGGTCCATACTAGCATTCTCCACACTAATAAGGGGCCACAAAAAGTGATGCAACTATTTGCAATTATTTACTTTTTATGTACCTCATGTCTACCACTAAGCTGGCTTGTTCAGTGGTTCTGCAGACCACCAAAAGTGCAAGGTGCAACTGTCACAATCAATCAAATAGAAACAAAATAAAAAATTATGAATATTGCTTTGTATAGGAGCCATTGTTTTCCTCAGTTCCCTCTTCTTGAGTATATGGGGTTATGCAGTGGACACAATATTGTCCACCCTACCATAGTATTAAAGAACCAGAGGTTGAGACACTGAACTTTCCTCATAGAAATGCATTGATTCTATTCATGTCCATGAAGAGATGCTGACTGGCCAGAGCTTTGTTTGATTTGTGCTGGCTCTGCCCCTGATCTCCTTGACAGTCTCAGCCAATCCTATTGGAAAGCATTGTGATTGGTCCAGAGAAATACTTCTGATGATTTCAGCCAAGCAGGCAGATCAGGGGCAGATGCAGCAGATGCAGACTTAAATACAAGTAAGATTTTACTATATTTAGGGAAGCAAGGAGGGGCCAGGGATGCAAGATTGTGGTTTAACACTATAGGGTCAGGTATACATGTTTGTGTTCCTGACCCTATAGTGTTCATTTAAGCCAAAGCTCCAATTCCTGACTAAACAATATGCCGTCCCATGAATTTAAGTTCTTAAAAAACATATAATGTTGTATTTTGGTTTAGTTTTTGTGCATATCTTTAAGTTTTATTTCTAGATATATTTTTTCAGGCATGTATTTGTCTTTTCTTTTTTTTTTTGTGCTAAATTATCAGTCTTGTGGCTGGCAAGTTTTATTTCTTCTTCTGCTCTGATTTCCCTTTTATTGCTCTGTTATATTTTGTATCTTTAGTGCTATAAATCATCTCGTAAATTTTTTTTGTTTCTCTGACTCAATAAGTTTGCAATCAGCCTTTGAAGCGTTGGAGTGTTATCTAATTAAATTAAAGCAAACTGTCTTATCAAGGCAAGAATACTAGTTCACTATGGGAAACAAATTAATTTTGTTTGTGTGTATTAGACCAATTCTAAGTTATAAAATCCTGAGCTTTATATATTAAACTATCAGATGAGTGCAGATTTTATTAAATATATGTATTTTTGTGTACATTTCATACAATTTACAGCCGTTTTACTAAGATAAAGTCACTACCCTGGTAAAAGTTGGAAAGTTTAACTGCACCTCTTCTTCAGTGAACACAAATGAGGACCTGTACTGATATATCATAAAACTTCTCACAGTGCCGAACTGGCTGAGCAGATATCTGGCCTTTATGCTGACTTATAGACCGTATAAATTCTCAAACAAAAGCTTTAAATGAGCCAGGCAGGAAAATCTCATTTTGCCAAATTGATTTATTTGTAAAATGGCTGAAAATTTATGAGTTGTGTTTGGGCTAAAGTCATGCTCCCAGTCTGTGAAATTGAGAACAAGCTAAAATTGAAATGGTCCATTTTGGTATCTATTTTTTGGTCTATCGATGTGTAGTATGTGGATATATGTAACTGACAGACAGAATATACACAAATACAGTGTGCTGTGGTTGTCGGGAAAAGGAATAGGAACCAAATATATAATTTTAATAATGATAACTGTCCACTTAAATAGGGCATTTCCCCTTCGAGGTGATGTAAAGTGCTTGGCACATGATCTTAACCACATCAGCAGCAAATAGAACAGATATTATGATCACATCCTTTTCATCAGTCTACAGAGGATGTGTTTGCTAGGAATTTGAACTCTGCTTTGTATTTTACATTTGCAGATAATTTGTATGCGTCTTGATATGTGTTGATAGGTGAATTCATGTCAAAGATAAAAACTTTACATTTCCATTTCGCTAACAATGTGTGTTAGTACTTTCTATATTTTTATTAACAAGGCTTATGGTCATGCAGGTGTTGACAACATGTGCTATAATTACTGCGAACAAAAACACCCATTTGTGCTGCACAGTGTTTGATATATATTTATATATATATATATATATATATTTCCATTGTGTATCATACATATATAAAACATAATGGTGAATCATATGTTATCATTATTAAGAAAGGATTGAATTAAAGTGGCAGCTACTGAAAATAGATTCTTCTGCTTAAGAGTTTAATTCCCTCTTCTATTGGTTAGGCTGGGACACGTATGTATGCATGCAACTTAATGTGGATATAAGACATCAAATATAAGCAATCAAAAATATATTATAATAGAGATAATCACATCTGCTATTCCTGTGTTTGCTGCGCATGTGCAACCAGGAAATATCTTGGACCTTTCAGCCTGTGCAACCTAACAAGACCCTAACATGAGATCATCTCTGTCCCGCTTTGGGTGATATAAGAATAGGGAATCATTAGGGTTATGTTATAGGGAAGGGATGGATGGGGTGAAATGGTGACTAATTGTGTTGTAGAGGAAAGTGATGGATGATGTAATGTGTTGGATAATTGAGTCTGTTTATGTTTGTGTCTGGGAGTATGCTTTTATGTGCTTGTGACCCAGAGGATTTTTCTGGTATCTCTTTCAGCCTATGTGTCTAAAAGTATTTACATATGTGCATGCGTTTGTCTAATAATATGTAGCTGTGTCTCTGTATGCTTTCATTTGGATGATGGTTGCTTTGTTAAGAGGCTTAAAATTTTCTGAAATTGGCTCTGTTTGCATAAAATGAGTAGGGGATATTTAATACAACACGGCAGTAATTTAATCAACCCTTTAATGACCAGACAGTTTTTCAATTCTCTTACCGTTAAGGACCATGGCTGTTTTTAAATTTCTGCAGGGTTTGTGTTTAGCTGTAAATATGCCTCTTACTCATTTACTGTACCCACACATATTATATACCATTTTTCTCACCATTAAATGGTCTTTCTAAAGATACCATATTTTCATCAGATCATATAATTTGTTATTAAAAAAAAAATGATAAAATATGATGAAAACTATTTTAAAAAACCACACGTTTTCGAACTTTGACACCCAAAATCTGTTACACATCTACAACCGCCAAAAAACACCCGTGCTAAATAGTTTAAAAATTTTATCCTGATTTTAGAAATACCCAATGTTAACATGTGTGAAAAACTCTCCTTTCTAAGTGAGTTTGCCCCGAGTTCCTGGAGGAGCCTGCTTTCCAGCCTTCTGCCCACAGACTATGGACATGTGATGTAAAAGTCTCCGTTCGTGTATTTGGACTATATGGTTCGGGAACCGAGCAGCCGCATCAACCGGAGACCACCCTTGAGCTTGTTAAGCATAATGGCTACTTACTAACAATTTCCACCTCAGTGTTCGTCTGGGTGGCCGCAATTCCTATGGACAACCACGACGTGTCGGCCATCTTGTTCACATAAACGCAGGCAGCGGTATTTGGTCGTCGAGTTAATGGAACTATTTTGGATGCTGAGCCTCCTGAACACCGCTGGACTTCCCTGATCACCTCCGTTCGGTTCGACAACACTTAGAAAGACACTGTTCGGTGCAAATGTTCCCACGAACAAGGGAACACGGTGACTGTGGGCTAGAAGTGCTGTGGTTTGTCCCCTGTTCCAGCTACTAAGCATTCCTTAGCAGAGGTACCCAGTCAGGGGTACAGGGAGCTCCGCTACAACAAAACATGTTCTTAAATTTTTTAGTTATAGGTCAATACATACAAGTAGCACCTTGCTATTTCCAAACCTTTTTTTTTTATTATTTTTTTTTAAATTAACTAAAGTTATATTGTAACACTGATATCTGTCAGGAATCCCTGAATAACCCTTCACATGTATATATTCCATTTTACCACCAATCTATGAAAAATAAAAATAATTGATGATTTTTTGACACACATACTAATTTAAGAATACATGTACTGAGAACTTTAAGGGTTACTGCCAAATGACACACCAATATGTGTTCGTCAACATCTCCTGAGTACAGTGATACTACCCGTGTATAGGTGTCAGTCAGGCTCTCTGGGGGCTAAAAGACCTTATTTGGAGGGTGCGCATTCCAGTTTTCCAACTTGGAATTTTCACAGTAAGTCATCATGCACCCATGTCCCATTTGGGACATTTTTGAAGCCGGACAATATAATTTACCCCTCATCAAACTATATATTTTTGAAAAGTAGACACCCTGGGGTATTTCAAATGGTGGTATTTTAAGACTTTCCATGCACTAATTCTACCACCAGTCTTTGTCAATCTTTTGGGTAGTCATTACTTTGTGTTATTTTTCTCTCACATTGTACTTTAGGCATGGAGTCTCAGTTCCTGTTATGTGTTACTGACAAAGAACACACCAATATGTGTTCAGCAACATCTTCTGAGTACAACCAATGATATTCAAAATTGGGTAATTCCAGTCTTTATTAACTAGCCACTTAGTCACAAACCTTGGCCAAAATTAGCGTTTATATTTGTGTTTTTTGCATTTTTCACACATAAACTTCTATTTAACCAATGATATTATTAGTATAATACATTTTACTCCTCTAAAACACTCATATTTGTGTAGAGTAATACAAGTAATGCATCTACATGCAAAATTATCTGGAATGTTTCTTTTCATTAACTCCTTAGTGACCGGTGACGTACCAGGTACGTCTGTGAAAAAACAGTTGTACAAGACCGTGGAACTACCTGGTATGTCATTTAGTACATCCTGACTTACTTGATCGCTGACAATTCCCCACCAGCGATCGCGAACCTGGGAGCTCAGACAGACCCCCACTGCCTAATCCGGCCCTCCCGGGCCAAGTGATTGCGGGGTCCTCGCGATCACGTGGCCGGAATAGCCTGAAGTGAGCTATTATACTCACCAGAACAACTACATTAAGCTGTAGTTGTTCTGGTATCTATAGTGTCCCTTGAATTTTTTAATTTTTTTAAAATTTATTTATTATTTTTAATATGTGTATGTATGTGTGTATATATATATATATATATATATATATACACTTATAATTATACACGTATATATTTATAATTAACGTCATTCTAAGTGTATTATAATATAAATTTCATATATATAATTAATATTAAAATACACTTTTAATAATCGTGTATATGTGTTTATGTGCATGTAAAAGTATCTAGATTATATATAATCTAAGTACTTTTTATGTACTTTTATTTAACTTTTAATAATGTTTTAAAAAAAGATTTTGCAGGCATTAGGGGGACAGCCTGAGAGCTCAGCAGGCCCCCTGCAGGCACTGCACAAGCCGGTGTTATATCAAATTTCCCTACCCGTTAAAAACCCTACCCTTGTCACTTCCTGTGAGGGAAATCAGCTGGATCCTGTGCTGCACATGCGTGCTAGCACACCTGCTACTACTCCACAGCAAGGTCCTGGAAGGTAAGTTTTAAACTTTCACTATAGTTAGTGCCTTCACTAAGCTTAGGCACACGGGACATTTAGGATTAAGTGAGGGTTCAAATTAGGGTTAGGATTAGGGACTTGTTTATATTTAGTGGTATTTCACATTAGGGGAATATCTATAAACAGTGATTATTCACACTTTATTTTAACCCTTACCGCAAGGGTTAGGGTAAGAATAGAGTGTGAGAGAGGTTACAATCACTTACCTAACCCTAATTTGAACCCTCACTTAACCCTAAATGTCCCGTGTGCCTAAGCTTAGTGAATGCACTAACTATAATGAAAGTGTAAAACTAGTTTTACTTACCTTCCAGGACCTTGCTGTAGAGGAGTAGCAGGAGTGCTAGCATGCATGTTCAGCACAGGATCCAGCTGATTTCTCTCACCGGAAGTGACGAGGGTAGGGGATTTTCGCGAGGTAGGGGAATGTGATAGAACACTGGCTATTCCGGCCATGTGATCGCGAGGACCCCGTGATCACTTGGCCCGGGAGGGCTGGATTAGGCAGTGGGGATCTGCCTGAGCTCCCAGGCAGACCCCAGGATCGCAATTGCTGGCGGGGAATTGCCAGCGATCAGGTAAGTCCCGATGTACTAAATGACGTACCAGGTACATCCATGGTCTTGATAGACTGTTTTTTCACAGACGTACCTGGTATGTCACCGGTCACTAAGGGGTTAATGAAAAGAAACATTTCAGATAATTTTGCATGTAGATGCATTACTTGTTTTCCCTTTGAAAAGTATGGGGAGATTTGTACAAAAATTAGTGAGATCTAGTAAGGTCTGTTGTACAAGATCTTGTACAATTAAGGAGAAATATAGTTTCACATTTTTTTTTATTTTCTACTGCTATTTATAAAGTGCCAACATACTCCGCAGCGCTGTAAAATTGGGAAAAATACAACACAATAAGAACAGACCGATACAACAGGTAGAGGACCATGAGCTTCCAATCTAAAGGACTGTAACACAGGGGTTCATTAATGTGGTGGTTTCTTCAGTTTGATATAGGTGACATATTTTTGTTGAAGGACATAGCTATTAATGGTGCCCTCATGAGGGTTTTTATGTACTTGGATTTACACCTGCTCTTATTTAAAACTCTTCTTGTAAAAGCACTGGAATAGATTTCCAAGAGAAAGCAGACAACTATATTGTTGATTTGTTCAAAATATTTATACTTTGAGGGCATTTTGCATTTTAATATGTGAATTGGAATAATGTCAAGACTGGTAAAACAAGTTTAAAACTTCAGCAATGTTTGCCTCAAGGCACTTCCATAATCAATGAACTTATGTAATGCATCGGTATAAACTATCTAGTATACATTGTACAGTGCGTACAGCATTTATTTTACTTTTAGTAAGTAACATTTACATTTAGTTCATAATGGGCAGAGGTGTTCTTATGTCCCACTCTTGTTGATTTTGTCTTGAAGGTTGCTTTTCCAGTTTTCAAAGAACTACAGTTTACTGCTTAGCAAATATAAGGTCAATCTTGCATTATACCCAATTGCCAAAATGCATAACATGCCACTACAATACTTGGCTCAAAGCTGAGTAATCGCTTTAGTAAAAGATTTAAAGTTTTGAGGTGTGTTACTGAATGTCTATTTTAACAAAGTGCTTAAAGAACAGTTAATTTCACATCGAAAAAAAAAATATTCCGAAGGCTTTTTATTCCTCCCGCCCCTCGTTTTTCTTTTATATGTTTAACCTGTATCTTATTAAGTACATAAAATGACTAAAATAATGTACTTGCAAAACTTTAAATTGTACTTAGCTGCTGATACGAAGTACTTTTTGTTCTTAGAAGATTTAATTATGCAATTTACTAACCATTTTAGATCTTTTTTTTTTGTTTTGTTTTTAATGTAATTCAAGCACTTTGCAGAAGCATCAGAGCGATGTGAAAAAAAATGCACCAATGCTTTATTTTTTTAAGTAACTCTTAGATTCCCTGGGCTAATGTTCATTTTAAAATTGTATGGTGGGCATTGTGATGAAACCAGCAGAAAGCACTACTTTAGCAGTATTGATTTTTCAGTGCAAACCAACCTTTCATGACAACTGTCATAAAATGTTATTGATTAACTGAAAACATGTATTCACTCCTCTGAAACATATAATCTGAGCCATTGTGTCCCTTTAAATGTTATAACTTACAGCAATTCTGGGGCAGGGTTTAAAACTGGAACAGTAATCAGAAACATTCCATTGGTTTCAAAAATGATTGCTCCATCTTTTGTTTTGTATATCCGCCTTATTTGTTGACATAGTCGATTCTCTTCTCAAAAATACAGACACTGGGACACGAAATGTGTTTTATGTCCTGCTTTGTTTTTGTGGTTTTTGTTTTTTTTAACTCATGTAATTTTTTTAAAATTGAGGTATATGCAAAGAGCAAGGGCTGAACAAAGTATGTTTAGGCATTGGTTTAAATGTCCATCAACAGCACTCAATTAGAAGCTGGGAGAACAATAACGTTATGATGCATGTACCCAATGACTATGTTCCTATGGTCATGGACATTGAAATATTTAAAGTTGCCATGTCACAAAACTTACCGTTTTCATGCAGCCTGTGTAAGCCTTCCATTAGTTCCCCCAACAATTTTATTTTTTTTTTTTTTTTTTTAAGTGGTGCCAGTCCCTCCAGGTCTTCATTTATGGCACTGTAATCGTTTCTAAGATGGTGACCATTGAAAATTTTCTTCTCTGCCCTTACTAGAGACAACAGAGAAAATAAATGTCAGGATGCTGCCGCAAGTGGCACATCGCTGGATTTTAGTATTAATTTGACGTCCAATTACAAATTAACAAATGACATGGAGCTTGACTAAAGCACCATCGTTTGTCAACTTGCAGGTGATAAATACTTAAGGAAAAGCAGTCCCCTACCATTCTTTATTTCTACTTTAAAAATTGTAATAAAAAACAAACAAACTAAAACTAGCTGCACAGGAGGAGTAACAAAATAAGTAGTTACCAAAATAAAGACAGAGCCGCTTTAAGTAAATAAGTTAAATGGGAGAACAATTGACATGAAATGCCTGACCAAGATAAAATAATGCAGGAAGACACTAGGTTTATTCATCAGGTTTTACCAGGAAAAGCATTTTATAGTATTCTACAAATAGAGCTATTTAATGTGGGGTTATTGAAGGAGAAATATATATAAAGATATATTTTAAGATTCTTACAGTTTCGTTGTGCATAATATTCTATGGCAAATATGCCTCACAATACATAGAATCAAACAATAAAACTGGGTTTGATTACCAATATGTTGAATAAAATGTATACTTTGTAACAGAAGAGATAGAATACACCAAACATATCCTAAGGCATGGTAATTACTTGCAAAATGTAGATGCTGCGTTTCTTTTTCTTTTTTTTTTTTGCAGTTCTCATGGAAAACCAGCACGAAATTGTTCTAATTAATTCTTATTTTGTATTGTAGAAGCAGAGTATAACTCAGCAGGGGGCAAAAGCATATTGGATTTCTCGGATGCTTTTAAAAAGGTGGCAAGGGCAGCAAAACGCTGCACTAACAGGCTTATCAAAATGAATTTAGCTAATGACCCGACTGCAGAATTATGAGGGGTTTCTCCATTCACCTTCATGACGCCCCCAGCAAAAAAAAGAAAAAAAATCATGTAAAGAAAAGAGTATTTGTGAAATTTACATGGATCTGTTCTCACTAATCTCCAGCTTGTAGTCTGTTTCATGAAAGTTGAACTGCTACTTGTGGGGTAACATGCCAACTGTACTAGTAGCAACCGGGAGAAGAGGGGAAATGTAGATACCTCTGTCTCTTTGTTGCTGCCATGTAGCTTGTCAGCTCCATATTCATCTCCCGATGGCTTAGTCTGCCAGAAGCCCATATCACTTGTATACTAACCAAGGATCTGTTGAAGATCCCATTGATGTTATAGGTCCTCCATTGGTGACAGAAGTGATAGTGGTGCATTAACACTAAAAGAGAGCCATGACAAGCGAAGTATTCAAAGGGAAAATATAGTATGCAAATTATTTTTATTTATTTAAAAGGTCCTCATCATTAATGATACCTCAGTATCCCTCCCCCCCCTTTTATGACAATGAAAACGAATAACCATTCATTAACCTTTTTCCAGTGCTGAGACAAAGTCCTTCCAGACTCCCTTGTGGTCAACAAGTATGACAAATGCTTCTCATAAAGCGTTGTGGGCTAAAGTGCATGTGCGGATTTGGTGCACTCTGCCAATCAACTTTTTTTTCTATAAGAAGCATCAGAAGACGTTCAGCATCCTTATGTGGGAGGATATCAAACATCAAGAACTGGGTCTTGCTTGGATCACACAGCAGATGCACCATCGAATTGACTTTCAAGTGTCTGAAAGTGTGTTTAGCCACACAATGTAAACATTGCTTTAACTCCAAAACTGTACTGTTTTATTATAGGAAAGCACTAAAGCTCTAAATATGGTATTTTAGCTGACGCTGGATTTCCTCATGTATAGTGTGATGATGTCCAGCGTCAGGCGACCAGAAGTTGCCTAACGATCCGGAAGCACCTCTAGTGGCTATTTGGTACACAATCACTATCAGTGGAGTTAACCCTGCAATATTGTTATCGCAGTGTCTCAATAACTGCAATAATTACAACTGCAGGGTTGATCTGACAGAGACACTATACCCACACCACTTCAATGATCTGAAGTTGTCTGGGTGCCTATAGTGTATAGGATATAATAATATTATTAAAAATGGAGGTTGAAGTGGTGCCTCAGATGTCCCTGATAGTTAGATATAGAATGAAAAAAAAAAAAAAAAAATGGACGAGGTTGTAGTGGATCATGGTCTTTATCTAAACTTACATGTTCATATTAGTCTAAAATGTGCCCTTGGGCTGTGTGATCCCCTCTTATGGGTAAGAGTGCCCTTCTTGCTTCACATATGATCCATGGCAGAATATAAAACAAAACATAAAGAGACTATATGGCGTAGTATTTTTATGTAGTGTAGTGCAAGTGAGTATATTTATAGATGTGCACTCACATGTGAATTAACCCAAAAGCTTAATTTTGTTGCCATGAAGTGGTACAATTCCCACTCTACAATTTATTTTGATTTGGTGTCCTCAAAATGAATATGTAAAACAAAATAGGACAAATCTAGTGCACACTGTAGCTAGTGATAAACAGTAATAATTGAAATTTTACTTATAAAATAAAGAGCAGTCTGGTATGCTTAAAGAATTACTATAGTGTCAGGAAAACAAAGTGGCGCTGGTTACCTCTCCTCCCCCGCCGACGTCTTCTCCCGAGTGGAGCGTAATGCGCATGCGCGGCATTTAAACTATCTATAGGAAAGCATTTCTCAATGCTTTCCTTTAGGTGTTCTGCACGTTGGATGCGAATTTTGCATCCAGCGTCGCAGATACGCTTCAAGCGGCTGTCAGGAAGACAGTCACTAGAGGTTGGATTAACCCCTACTGTAAACATAGCATAATACGTAAGTATTTGACCCCTTCGACTTAGTACTTGGTGGCAAAACCCTTGTTGGCAATCACAAGAGGTCAGACATTTCTTGTAGTTTGCCACAAGGTGTGCACACATCTCAGGAGGGATTTTGTCCCACTCCTCTTTGCAGATCCTCTCCAAGTCATTAAGGTTTCGAGGCTGACGTTTGGCAACTCGAACCTTTTGCTCCCGTCACAGATTTTCTATGGGATTATGGTCTGGAGACTCGCTAGACCTTAATGTGCTTCTTCTTTAACCACTGCTTTGTTGCCTTGGCATTGTCATGCTGGAATACCCATCCACGAGCAATTGTACATGGTCCCGTCCATCGTCTCTTTGATGCAGTGCAGTTGTCCTGTCCACTTAGCAGAAAAACTCCCCCAAAGTATAATGTTTCCACATCTATGTTTGATGGTGGGGATTGTGTTCTTGGGGTCATAGGCAGCATTCCTCTTTTTCCAAACACGGTAAGTTGAGTTGATGCCAAAGAGCTTGATTTTGGTTTCATCTGACCACAACACTGCAGGATTTCAGTCCTTCACGGCGTACGGTTACCAATTGTTTTCTTGGTCCCAGCTGCCTTGAGATCATTAACAAGATCCTCCCGTGTAGTTCTGGGCTGATTCCTCTCCGTTCTCATAATCATTGACACTCCACAAGGTGAGATCTTGCATGTAGCACCAGACCGAGGGAGACTGACAGTTATTTTGTGTTTCTTCCATTTGCGAATAATCGCACCAACTGTTGTCACCTTCTCAACAAGCTGCTTGGTGATGGTCTTGTAGCCCATTCCAGTCTTGTGTAAGTCTACAAACTTGTCCCTGACATCCTTGGACAGCTCTTCTATGGACAGGTGTCTTTTATACAGGTAACGAGCTGAGATTAGGAGCAGAGTGCTCCTAATCTCAGTTTGTTACCTGTGTAAAAGACACCTGGGAGCAAGAAATCTTGGTGATTGATAGGGCATCAAATACTTATTTCACTCATTGACATGCAAATCAATTTATAACTTTTTTGACATGCATTTTTCTGTATGATTTGTTGTTGTTCTGTCTCTCACTGTTAAAATACACCTACCATTAAAATTATAGACTGATCATTTCTTTGTCAGTGGACAAACGTTCAAAATCGGCAGGGGATCAAATATTATTTTTTCCTTCACTGTAAGTTTAATGGTTATTGAAATTGATTTTAGCATTTCTTTTGGAAAGATATGCAGCTTTTGAGGGGGGTTCCTAAGACATTTAAATGAATGAATTATTGTTGAAATGTGTGATTGCTACCATGGCACTGTTAGCAGACTTCTGTTTAATGATATTGTCATTTAACTGGTAAAGATGTTGTTAATTTTTTTTATGCAGTAAGAATACTGTCAAGCGTTCTCCCCCCTGTTTAGAAATACTTCTGTGGCAATTTATCTTAAATGTCCTTGAGTGCCTGGAGGTGTAGTGAGGTGTGTAAGGTCTGCTACCAGTGTCCTAATTAAAATTGATTTTATTTTTTTTTCCTATATCCCAGAGGTTTCGTATATGCCAAACAACTGACCTTTTTCTGACATGTATACATGCAAGATCTGCAAACACTAATACCTGCCCTGCATGCTTTGAGTTGCTAAACAATTTATTACCCAACGTTTAACTCTAGGGTCTGGGGTATTGTAAATTTAATTTATCGGAGTTCTTGCAACGGCTTGCCATGTTACAAATGAGACTCCATTTTAAACATCATAGGTTACTTACTTATACTATGTAGTGGGAGGTGCAAATATATAGATGTGGGGATTTATATTAGGAGTTTTATTATTATTAAAAAGTCCATGTTCTACCTGCACTACTGGTGTCTGCATGCATTGCAGGCGGCTTTCCCATTTGGAAAGCACATTTAACACACTTGAAGCTGCTTAGTATATAGTATTGATCAATGCTTCAGTCCTCAGATGAGACTTTTCTCAAGATATATATTAACACACACACCATGTTCATGGAGAATGGGGCATGAATGGTATGTTTGCCAACAACCTAAGAGGAGTAAAAAAAATAGTAGATTACATTTTGATGTATTAATTTGTAAAAGGGAAAAAATATATATCACAAGATATAGGGCAGAGCTGTGTACAGAACTGTCACTCGTGGGTGAAAGGCCCACACTGCAGATGTGCTGCAGACTGTTAAGACGTATTCCGGTAAACACTTCATATCTAGAATGTCTTGCAGACACTGGGCGCCGAATTTTAATATTCAAGAGCCTTGCACAATCTAGAATCCTGACAAGTGACAAAGATAACCAGAGGCTCTGAGGGACATATTGAGATTCATCACTTAATTGCGAACTCCAACCTCTTACATAAAATTGGAATTTGTTAACTTTTGATTTCATTTACATTATTTAGCTGACAATGTGATGCTGATGTCTGGGATATGGAGATGAACTCTGCAAAAATGTTTTTAATTTACCTGCAGCACAGTTATTCCATTTTAGCAGTTTTTTTGTGTTTGTTGTTGCACATATGTTCATGTGATATCTACAATTCCACATACACCTGGGAAATCAATTTCATTTATTCATGGCCCAGTAATTGTGCTAAAACCGGACATTCTGATACATAAAATCATTAGCAATTTTGCCATCAGCGCTATTTGTGAACTGTTAATAAGTAATTATACCAGCAATCTGGATGACTGTGAGATTTTCCACCCACTGCCGAATAAGACCCTTAGGCGAAAAACACTATTTTATTATTTATCACGTAAGTGTATGTATACACTCCTTAAATTAAAGGGATTCTATAGTGCCAGGAAAACACAGCCGTTTTCCTGGTATTATAGGTTCCTATCGTGCCCCCCTCCCACAACGCTGAAGGAGTTAGAACTGCTTCAGTCACCTGAATCCAGTGACAATGTCTCTAAGCGCTGGATAAGGCTCCGCCCATGCTCCTCCCCCACCGTCAGCCAGGGCATCAGGATTGTTTCAATGCTTTCCTATGGGGATCTGATTGGCACTGTATGTCCTCATGCACACCGTGAGGACGTCAGTAAGGCAACCTTTGGTCTTTTGAAAGTCCCTCTAGTGGCTGTCTCATAGACCGCCACTAGAGGTGGAGTTAACTGTGGCTAGTAAATTGCCTTTCTTTATGCTATGTGTGATTCCCCATCCTTTCGTTTATTGTGCCCGCTCCCCGTTCGAGAGTTCTTCTACGAAGGGAATTCATTCACCTTCCAAACTGGTCCACCCTGATACCTCAACGCTTACACTTCGCAACATAAGTGGCAAACCACAAAGGGAAACAATTAAAGAGTGCTTCCCTGAGTGGCCGCCATTCATACAGACGAACGCCCACCACGGGGAACATTCGTGGATTGTTTCCCGACTTGTTTGTCTCACTAATTAAGACCTCCCCAATGCCCCATAAGAACGTTCACACCAATTACTCAGAACGTTCACACTTGCAACATAGGTGTGAAACTGCAAGGGAAGCAATTAATGAGTGCTCCCCGGGGTGGCCGCCATTTCTTATAGACTAACACCGTCTGGGGGAGCCTTCGTATCCAGAAAGGAGACGCTTCCCTTGCAGGGTTTCATACAGGGACCTCGTGAGCAGAGACTGGCAGAGGAAGGAACCACTGTGAGGGTCACTGAGGTTGGTGTGGACACCCCTGGGTTACGTGCTAGGTTGGCAGGCTTTTCGGACCACCTCTTTTCCCGCAGCTGACTTTTGTGCCTGGGAGACAAAGGAACGGTCCCTTTTCCCACGCCTGGACTTCCAGGCACAGAGGCCTCTGGCAAGAAGACCCCTGGCGGTTGGTATGGGAAACCCTGTGGATCTAGTGGTGGGCTTTGAGGAAAAAGGTATTGGAGTCCCTTCCCGTGCTAGGACTCCAGGTAGGGTTGTGTGGTAGCAGAGGCGTAGCGTGGGGGGTGCAGGGGGGGCCGGGCGCAACATCTGGGGGGGGGCGCTCAGGGCCGGCCCCCCCATGCTGCAGCCGCCCGAGCGCTCTGTAGAGAGCCTCAGGCGGCTGCAGCTGTGCCCGGGCGGTGCGTCCATGAGGGCGGACCGCACCGCCCGGGCACAACCTGAGGAGAGGGGCTGACAGGAGGGAAACGCTCAGCGCTCCCTCCTGTCACTCCCTCTGTAGTAGTGTGGCCGAGCCCTCAGCATGATTGTCCGACGGGTACAGGGAGCATTTGTCTCCTGTACCCGGCCGGACTAACAGGAAGTGCACACTCAGTGTGCACTTCCTGTTAGTCCGGCCATGTACAGGAAACAAAAGCAACCTGTACCCGCGGACCATCATGCTGCAGGGCTCGGCCACACAACAAAGTGGGGGAAAGGTGGGGGGGGGAGGGGAGAAAGAAATTGGGAGGAAGGGGGAGAAGAAGTGGGAGGGAAGGGGGAGAAGAAATTGGGAGAAATTGGGAGGAGGGGAGAAAGTGCAGGAGGGAAGGGGGGAGAAGAAATTGGGAGGGAAGGGGGAGAAGAAATTGGGAGGAAGGGGGGAGAAGAAATTAGGAGGGAAGGGGGGGTAAGAAGAGAATTGGGAGGAAGGGGGTAAGAAGAAATTGGGAAGGATACAGGAGGGATGGAGAAGAAGGGTGGGAGGGATGGAGTAGAAGAAAGGGGGAGAAGAAATTGACGGGGGTGAGAGTTACAGGGGAGGAAGGGGCAATGAGAGTGGGAAGGGGGAGGGGAGAAGAGAGTGACAAGGGAGGGAGAGGGGGGAGAAGAGAGTAACAAGGGAGGGGGGAGAGATTGACATCCATCACACACACATGCAATGCACCCCTTGCACACAGAAAAACACACAATGCATTACACACACAGACACACACACACAAACAATGTAACCCTTACACACACTGCATCCTGTACATACACAGAAACACACCTTGCAGCCCTTACACATACAAACACAGATTCACACAATGCATTCCTTACACACATATCAGGACATCCCCTACACACTCCACCCCTTGTGAACAAACTCATTTGGTGGAACATGAAGGTGGACCCTGGGACCCAAACCTTGAGCTGTGTAAAGGGCCCCCCAAAAATGGAGCTGCTTCCCGTTCTCCTAGTATATTGATTTTTGTGACCACTGTTACAAACAGCCTCCAGAGAGCCTGTTCTACACCAGACCAGTGGAGCCAGACTGCAGCTAGAGCCCATCATCATCCTCATCTCGTTGTAAGTAGGCAATCTAGTATATTATTTGTGGCACTAATCTCTAATTTACCTCACATTAAAGAAACACTATTCCGTTGTTGAAAAATTTGCGCTAATTAAAAGCAGGCGAATTTAAATTAATCTGTATATTATATACAGATTGATATCTTGCACTTCTATTAAAGAATTACAATTAGAGGTACAGGATTGAGGAAGTTGGCTCCATCTAGCCCAGTCTTGGATCATCTCCAGGGTATGGTTCCATTTTGATGTTTAGTTTTTGTTCTTGATATTTTTTGTCGTTTACGATGGTTGTGAGACGACATATAATAGCATGGCCCATGCTAGGTTACTACATTTGTATATTTGTATTCATAGACCTGCTGAAAATGTGGAGAATGTATGTAATGCATGTTCGCACTCAATAAAGTGTTGGAAAATAAACTTGTATTTAGATGCATCTTACTTTAATTACATAAGTATTTTCATAACAAACAATACATGTGCTTGGGGGGTAAGGGTTTCTTTAACTAATCTAGTGGAAGAGACTCGAGTGCTAAAATCCACGGGTAAGGAGGCGCAAATTACTTGCCTTGACCCGGGTGCTGACAACCCACGCTACGCCACTGTGTGGTAGACCCCTTGCATGGGTTTATGTATAAAAGCCGTGTGTGGCCAATAAAATTGTGTTGTCCCTCCAGGCCTGTGTGTCATCCAGTTACTGGGGAGAGAAATGGGTCTCTTTGTACTAAACGGTTCCTGACCGGTTGAAGGAAGTCAATTAGCAGAGGTAACCGGTCGGTTTACCCATGGTTCGCTGCATTAACCCTGAGAGGTAATTATTGCAGTTTCTAAGAAACTGCAATAATTACCCTTGCGGTGTTAAGGGTGCTGGGACATCGTTTATGTCAATAAACTGTAGTGGTCTGGGTGCCTATAGTGTCCCTTTAATACTAGACATGTATGGAAAGGACAGAGCTAAACAAGTCAAATAAAAGAAATGCATTATGTGGAAAAAATCATCAGATACAAAGCTTCATTGAGAACCATTGTATAAAATCCTTCTCGATTCAGGACAGTTGCGGATACTCGTTTAATGATCCAAAACAAGAAATGAAATGAGGATCTTTTGAAGGAATATACTTGCCTGGAATCAATTCCTATTGTAATGTTTGCGCATAAAAGATATACTTTTTGAAATCCCTAGAGATATGCATATTGGATATGGGCATTGCCCTTTAGCAAGTAGCAGATATGTCAACCGATCATAACCATCCGTTTATTTCCATTGGGAGTGCTGACATATACTGTAGACTTATGCTGAGCAGGGGTTTCTAAGAATCGTAATCCCACATTTAGAGCACTTCAGTTTATTAGAAAATGTGAGTGGAACTACTACTGATAGCAGAAACATAACAGGTCAGACTCCCTTTTGCCCTAAGCTATGCAGTTAGCTTAAAGGCATACTACAGGCACCAAAACAACTTTAGCTTAAAGAAGCAGTTTTTTTATGTATAGATAATGACGTTTGTTTAGGAGTTAAATCATTTTGTTTATGCAGCCCTTGCCACACCTCCCCTATCTGGTACACAGCCTTCCTAAAGACTTGAAAGAGAGAAATAATGTTTAAACTTCATTTATTGCATAGTGTGTTTAATTTAGAATGTATAATCTTCTGCTCTGTTAATAGTCTGCATTAGCATCCTGTGTGTAATTACATTTCAGAGCAGGATATATAAACTTCTAAAGTAAGTTAACCCCTTAAGGACGGAGCCAAATGTACACGTTGTGAACAAAACAAAATGTAAACAAAACCTGGCATTTGCGCTACATGTCTGTCCAACCGTAATACACCTCTTTCATAGTAAATGCACCCACCCTTATTATATATCATTTTATTCAGGGGAAACAGGGCTTTCATTTAATATCAAATATTTAGCTATGAAACATAATTTAATGTGAAAAAAATGGGAGAAAATACGTTTTTTTTGGATTTTTTTAGTTCTACATGACATTTTAACGGTCAGTGTCATAATACTGTTTGCTTTTACTGCAATAAAATACACATATTTGTATTCAGCAAAGTCTCACGTGTAAACAGTACCCCCTATGTACAGGTTTTATGGCGTTTTGGGAAGTTACAGGGTCAAATATAGCACGTTACATTTGAAATTGAAATTCGCCAGATTGGTTACGTTGCCTTTGAGACTGTATAGTAGCCCGGGAATGAAATTTACACCCATAATGGCATACCATTTGCAATGGTAGACAACCCAAGGTATTGCAAATGGGGTATGTCCAGTCTTTTTTAGTAGCCATTTGGTCACAAACACTGGCCAAAGTTAGCGTTAGTATTTGTTTGTGTGTGAAAAATGCAAAAAACGCCAATTTTGGCCAGTGTTGTGACTAAGTGGCTACTAAAAAAGACTGGACATACCCTGTTTGCAATACCTTGGGTTGTCTACTATTGCAAATGGTATGCCATCATAGGGGTAATTTTCATTCTTGGGCTACCATAGGGTCTCAAAGGCAACGTAACCAATCTGGCGAATTTTAATGTGAAAAAAATGAAGCGCAAGCCTTATATTTGACGCTGTAACTTTTGAAAACACCATAAAACCTGTACATGAGGGGTACTGTTGTACTCGGGAGACTTCACTGAACACAAATATTTGTGTTTCAAAACAGTAAAAAGTATCATAGCAATAATATTGTCCGTTTAATGCTGTTTGTGCGTGAAAAATGTAAAAAACGTCACTTTTACTGGCGATATCATCGTTGTAATACATTTTACTGTTTTGAAACACTAATATTTGTGTTCAGCGAAGTCTCCCGAGTAGAACAGTACCCCCCATGTACAGGTTTTATGGTGTCTCGGAAAGTTATAGGGTTAAATATAGTGCTAGCAAATTAAATTCCCTTTACTTTCGGCATGGGTTGTCATGCAGGTCCTGCTAATTGTAATTAATTAAGATACCTAATTATGTAAAAATATTACATAAATATATATGTAGAATCAATATATGTATATATATACGTATGTGTATATATATGTATATATCTATATAATTTTTAAAAAATATTTTTATTTATATATAGGTATTACAGGCAGCCCCCCTGCTGGCAATACAGAAGCCAGCTATCCCCGGCCATGTGATTGTGGGGTCCTCGCAAGGACCCCACTCTCACATGGCCGGGGGGCTTCGTGGAGGACGGAAGTGCCGCGG
Organism: Pelobates cultripes; assembly: GCA_933207985.1. Taxonomy (NCBI): domain Eukaryota; kingdom Metazoa; phylum Chordata; class Amphibia; order Anura; family Pelobatidae; genus Pelobates; species Pelobates cultripes. The sequence continues at coordinate 279,235,694 of OW240913.1, forward strand.
GGGGCTCCCTGGGAGTCCCCCCCACCGCGATCGCCGGCGTGGGACCGCCGTCGACCGGGTAAGTACCGAACGACCGGAGGGCGTAGAGCCGCCTATAATAGGGCGTAATAGTACGCCCTCCGGTCTGAAGGGGTTAATGCTGTGATATGAGTGAGAGGGATGCGTGTGTGGTTTGACGAAAATACGTTTATGGAAGGTGTCTTCCTGTGTTCAATTTACCGCATGTAAAATATATAGGCCCACCCCTGTAAAGGCCTGAGAAGTGGCTGCACCTCGTACCTGACGTCTCCACCCCCACTACGATAACCACCAACAAACTCATCTAGACAAAGTGGTCGTGGTAACTGGCTTGTAGTGTTGGTATAAGAGACCAGCAGTTGTCCTGAGTGTGACAATCTAAGGGGTGTCGTGATCTCCATGTAACAAAATACCGCTTAACAAAGACACAGTAAAAATCGCGCATTCCGGTGATACCGAAAACCGTCCACGTCAAACGCCAGTACATCTGATACCCGACGAAAAGACATAAAATTAACGTTACTTGGCCGACGGCTGACAGAGATATGTCCGTGTTATCTGACTAGTCCCAAAAGAACCAAATCAACATCCCACCAACAGATATACTATGCCACAGGGATCTGGACAGATCAATACCCCGCAGTAAGCGGCATATGAAAGGATCCTGACCGACCGGAGTGTCATGAATCGTAACATGCGTCGTCAAAATCGCGGAACGTATCATGTTAATGGAATGGTACAATCACTTGTAATGAAAAGGCGTGATAAAGATTCAACATCAAGTAAAAAGGGGCAGTAAAGGGATCGCAGTCCCTTCCCATACACCATCGACTCCAGGTGTTCTATGCGGATAAGTAATTTTGTTGAATACCTGGTGCCCATGAGTCCCATAATAGGTCTCTAGTTGATTGTGATAGTCCCTAACGTTCCAGGCTCCTCTGAATGACTCCAAGCCACCAACTCCAGATGCTCCTGCATTAACAACGGGTGCCAGAAGGCAGGTAAAACTGGAAGGAGCAGAGGATGATATCGAGGAGGGTCAACAATTCTGGGTGCCACGCTTGATTCCATTACAGCGGTGATGATTACTAGTGATGCACCGAATAGTTCGCCGGTGAACAGTTCCTGGCGAACATAGCGTGTTCGCGTCCGCCGCGGACGGCGAACGCATGCGCGGTTCGATCCGCCCCCTATTCGTCATCATTGAGTAAACTTTGACCCTGTACCTCACAGTCAGCAGACACATTCCAGCTAATTAGCAGCACACCCTCCCTAGCAGACCCTCCCACCTACTGGAAGGCATCCATTTTACATTCATTCTCAAGCTGCATGCTTAGTGAGAGGAGGGAAAGTGTAGCTGCTGTTGATTAGATAAGGAAATGCATAGCTAGGTTAGGGTTAGGGTATGCTTTTTTTTTTTCTGTGTAATGTAATTGCAGTTAGTTGTCTGCCACTGCTGCCAGCTTCTGTGTCAGGCTCACAGTGGATACTGTGCCCATTTGCCCAGTCAGTGCCACCACTCATATCTGGTGTCACAATAACTTGCATTTAAAAACAAAAAACTTTTTTCACTGTTATAGATTGAATAGCAGTCAGTTGTCTGCCACTGCTGCCAGCTTCTGTGTCAGGCTCACAGTGGATACTGTGCCCATTTGCCCAGTCAGTGCCACCACTCATATCTGGTGTCACAATAGCTTGCATTTAAAAGCAAAAAACTTTTTTCACTGTTATAGATTGAATAGCAGTCAGTGTCCTTAAAGCGGGTGTGTCAGGCTCACAGTGGATACGGTGCCCATTTGCCCAGTCAGTGCCACCACTCACTCATATATGGTGTCACAAAAGCTTGCATTTAAAAACAAAAAACTTTTTTCACTGTTATAGATTGAATAGCAGTCAGTGTCCTTAAAGCGGGTGTGTTACGCTAACAGTGGATACGCTGACAAGTGCCACTAATTAGATCTGGTGTCACAATGGCTTGGATTTAAAAACAAAAAACTTTTTTTACTGTTATAGATTGAATAGCAGTCAGTGTCCTTAAAGCGGGTGTGTTACGCTAACAGTGGATACGCTGACAAGTGCCACTAATTAGATCCTGTGTCACAATAGCTTGGATTTAAAAACAAAAAACTTTTTTTACTGTTATAGATTGAATAGCAGTCAGTGTCCTTAAGCGGGTGTGTTACGCTAACAGTGGATACGCTGACAAGTGCCACCAATTAGATCTGGTGACACAAAGCTTGGATTTAAAAAAACAAAACACTTTTTTCACTGTTATAGATTGAATAGCAGTCAGTGTCCTTAAAGCGGGTGTGTTACGCTAACAGTGGATACGGTGCCCAGTGCCACCACTCACTGGTGTCACAATAGCTTGCATTTGAAAACAAAAAACTTTTTTCACTGTTATAGATTGAATAGCAGTCAGTGTCCTTAAAGCGGGTGTGTTACGACAACAGTGGATACGGTGCCCAGTGCCACCACTCATATCTGGTGTCACAATAGCTTGCATTTAAAAACAAAAAACTTTTTTCACTATTATAGATTGAATGGCAGTCAGTGTCCTTAAAGTGGGTTTGTTACACTAACAGTGGATACAGTGCCCAGTGCCACCACTCACTGGTGTCATAATAGCTTGCATTTAAAAACAAAAAACTTTTTTCACTGTTATAGATTGAATAGCAGTCAGTGTCCTTAAAGCGGGTGTATTAAGCTCACAGTGGATACGGTGCCCAGTGCCACCACTCACTCATATCTGGTGTCACAATAGCTTGCATTTAAAAACAAAAAACTTTTTTCACTGTTATAGATTGAATGGCAGTCAGTGTCCTTAAAGCGGGTGTGTCAGGCTCACAGTGGATACTGTGCCCAGTGCCACCACTCACTCACTGGTGTCACAATAGCTTGCATTTAAAAACAAAAAACTTTTTTCACTGTTATAGATTGAATAGCAGTCGGTGTCCTTAAAGCGGGTGTGTCAGGCTCACAGTGGATACTGTGCCCAGTGCCACCACTCACTCACTGGTGTCACAATAGCTTGCATTTAAAAACAAAAAACTTTTTTCACTGTTATAGATTGAATAGCAGTCAGTGTCCTTAAAGCGGGTGTGTTAAGCTCACAGTTGATATGGTGCCCAGTGCCACCACTCACTGGTGTCACAATAGCTTGCATTTAAAAACCAAAAACTTTTTTCACTGTTATAGATTGAATAGCAGTCAGTGTCCTTAAAGCGGGTTTGTTAAGCTCACAGTGGATACGGTGCCCAGTGCCATCACTCACTGGTGTCACAATAGCTTGCATTTAAAAACAAAAAACTTTTTTCACTGTTATAGATTGAATAGCAGTTAGTTGTCTGCCACTGCTGCCAGCTTCTGTGCCAGGCTCACAGTGGATACGGTGCCCATTTGCCCAGTCAGTACCACCACTCACTCATATCTGGTGTCACAATAGCTTGCATTTAAAAACAAAAAACTTTTTTCACTGTTATAGATTGAATAGCAGTCAGTGTCCTTAAAGCGGGTGTGCTAAGTTCACAGTGGATACAGTGCCCAGTGCCACCACTCACTGGTGTCACAATAGCTTGCATTTAAAAACAAAAAACTTTTTCACTGTTATAGATTGAATAGCAGTCAGTGTCCTTAAAGCGGGTGTGTCAGGCTCACAGTGGATACTGTGCCCAGTGCCACCACTCACTCACTGGTGTCACAATAGCTTGCATTTAAAAACAAAAAACTTTTTTCACTGTTATAGATTGAATAGCAGGCAGTGTCCTTAAAGCGCGTGTCAGGCCTCCTTCAGCGTGTGCTCTGCAGACCTCTGCCCGTGTACTTTGCCACTCATATCTGGTGTCTCTGTAGCGTGCTTTTACAAAGAAAAAAAGGTTTCCAGTGTATGCTAATAGCAGCCAGTCAGTGTCCTTCAAGCGGCTGTGTCAGGCCTACAGCCTGTGCTCTCTCACAACTGTGCCAGTGCACATTGCCATTCATATCTGGTCTCACATTATCTTGCACGCATAGTACCACTAATCCCCCAAAGAAATGACAGGCAGAGGCAGGCCACCCCGCAGGGGCCATCGTGGTCGTGGTGCTGTGATTCCCTTTGGCCCTAGAATAATGCCCAGTTTTCAGAGGCCACGTACCCTGAACTTGAAAAGTTCTGAGGACATAGTTGACTGGCTAACACAGGACACCCAATCTTCTACAGCCTCCGCTCAGAACCTTGACGCACCATCCTCCTCCAGCTTAGCTTCAGGCACCTCTCAAGATACCACTCACCCGCCTGCCGCCACCACCAAAACTAGCACCACAGCAGCTTCAGTTGGTATGTCAGAGGAGTTATTCACACATCCGTTTGAAGAAATGAGTGATGCGCAACCATTATTGCCAGAGGATGTAGATAACAGGGATATGTCTCAGGCAGGCAGCATTACACACATGGACGTACGGTGTGATGATGATGATGATGTTGTACCCGCTGCTGCTTCCTTTGCTGAGTTGTCAGATACAAGTGAAGCGGTTGATGATGACGATGCGTCCATGGATGTCACGTGGGTGCCCGCTCGTCAAGAAGAAGAACAGGGCGAAAGTTCAGATGGGGAGACAGGGAGGAGGAGGAGACGAGTTGGAAGCAGGGGGAGGTCGTCGCAAGGAGCTAGTGGCACAGTCAGACAGCATGCATCGACACCCGGGGTCAGCCCGACAGCACGCCAATCAACGCATGCTGTGTCCACCACCAGAATGCCGTCATTGCAGAGCTCAGCAGTGTGGAATTTTTTTTGTGTGTCTGCCTCTGACAACAGCGATGCCATTTGCAACCTGTGCCAAAAGAAACTGAGTCGTGGGAAGTCCAACACCCACCTAGGTACAACTGCTTTGCGTAGGCACATGATCTCACATCACAAACGCCTATGGGATCAACACATGAGTACAAGCAGCACGCCTACTCAAAGCCGCCATCCTCCTCCTGGTCCAGCATCTTCAGCCACGTCAACCACTGCTGTCCTCCTTGCCCCCTCTCAACCATCCGCCACTCCGTCTCCCGCCTTGCGCAGTTCCCGCTCATCTGCCCACAGTCATGTGTCTGTCAAGGACATGTTTGAGCATAAGAAGCCAATGTCAGAAAGTCACCCCCTTGCCCAGCGTCTGACAGCTGGCTTGTCCGAACTATTAGCCCGCCAGCTGTTACCATACAATCTGGTGGAGTCTGAGGTGTTCCAAAAATTTGTAGCTATTGGACAACCGCAGTGGAAGGTACTCGGCCAAAATTTCTTTTCACAAAAGGCAATCCCCAACCTGTACTCGACTGTGCAAAAGGAAGTAATGGCATGTCTGGCACACAGTGTTGGGGCAAGGGTCCATCTGACCACTGATACCTGGTCTGCAAAGCAGTGGGTACTTTATAAATGGCTCCACCTGCCACCCGTACAGCAACACAGTCTCCAGTTAGGAGGACCGACCAAGCATCTTCTTCCATCTCCCTGTTACAGAAATCACTGCCATGTACACGTCCACTGATAGGAGACGCGGAAGGTATTAAACTGATAAAAATAGTACTAAACACACCACTCCTATCTGGTGTCACATTAGCTTGACCGCGCAGTGCCCAAAATTTGCAGTAAGAGGACCGACCAAGCATCTTCTTCCATCTCCCTGTTACAGAAATCACTGCCATGTACACGTCCACTGATAGGAGACGCGGAAGGTATTAAACTGATAAAAATAGTACTAAACACACCACTCCTATCTGGTGTCACATTAGCTTGACTGCGCAGTGCCCAAAATTTGCAGTAAGAGGACCGACCAAGCATCTTCTTCCATCTCCCTGTTACAGAAATCACTGCTATGTACACGTCCACTGATAGGAGACGCGGAAGGTATTAAACTGATAAAAATAGTACTAAACACACCACTCCTATCTGGTGTCACATTAGCTTGACCGCGCAGTGCCCCAAATTTGAAGTAAGAGGACCGACCAAGCATCTTCTTCCATCTCCCTGTTACAGAAATCACTGCCATGTACACGTCCACTGATAGGAGACGCGGAAGGTATTAAACTGATAAAAATAGTACTAAACACACCACTCCTATCTGGTGTCACATTAGCTTGACCGCGCAGTGCCCCAAATTTGCAGTAAGAGGACTGACCAAGCATCTTCTTCCATCTCCCTGTTACAGAAATCACTGCCATGTACACGTCCACTGATAGGAGACGCGGAAGGTATTAAACTGATAAAAATAGTACTAAACACACCACTCCTATCTGGTGTCACATTAGCTTGACCGCGCAGTGCCCCAAATTTGCAGTAAGAGGACCGACCAAGCATCTTCTTCCATCTCCCTGTTACAGAAATCACTGCCATGTACACGTCCACTGATAGGAGACGCGGAAGGTATTAAACTGATAAAAATAGTACTAAACACACCACTCCTATCTGGTGTCACATTAGCTTGACCGCGCAGTGCCCCAAATTTGCAGTAAGAGGACCGACCAAGCATCTTCTTCCATCTCCCTGTTACAGAAATCACTGCCATGTACACGTCCACTGATAGGAGATGCGGAAGGTATTAAACTGATAAAAATAGTACTAAACACACCACTCCTATCTGGTGTCACATTAGCTTGACCGCGCAGTGCCCCAAATTTGAAGTAAGAGGACCGACCAAGCCTCTTCTTCCATCTCCCTGTTACAAAAATCAATGCCGTGTACACGTCCACTGATAGGAGACGCGGAAGGTATTAAACTGATAAAAATAGTACTAAACACACCACTCCTATCTGGTGTCACATTAGCTTGACCGCGCAGTGCCCCAAATTTGCAGTGAGAGGACCGACCAAGCATCTTCTTCCATCTCCCTGTTACAGAAATCACTGCCATATCCATACAAATTGTTCAGAATGTCCAGGATAGTTTTCCAGGGACAAATGTTGTCGATTGTTGAACGAGGTGACCTTGCTCGGGTCCCAGGTGTGCGGTTCCTAAAATGGCTGCCATATACACGTCCACTGATAGGAGACGCGAAAGGTATTAA
>OW240913.1:279242834-279272497 GCA_933207985.1 Pelobates cultripes
TAGTAGTTGGTGGCAAAACCCTTGTTGGCAATCACAAGAGGTCAGACGTTTCTTGTAGTTTGCCACCAGGTTTGCACACATCTCACGAAGGATTTTGTCCCACTCCTCTTTGCAGATCCTCTCCAAGTCATTAAGGTTTCGAGGCTGACGTTTGGCAACTCGAACCTTTTGCTCCCGTCACAGATTTTCTATGGGATTATGGTCTGGAGACTCGCTAGACCTTAATGTGCTTCTTCTTTAGCCACTGCTTTGTTGCCTTGGCATTGTCATGCTGGATTACCCATCCCAGAGCAATTGTCCATGCCCTGGCTGAGGGAAGGAGGTTCTTCTCACCGAAGATTTGACTGTACATGGTCCCGTCCATCGTCTCTTTGATGCAGTGCAGTTGTCCTGTCCACTTAGAAGAAAAACTCCCCCAAAGTATAATGTTTCCACATCTATGTTTGATGGTGGGGATTGTGTTCTTGGGGTCATAGGCAGCATTCCTCTTTTTCCAAACACGGTAAGTTGAGTTGATGCCAAAGAGCTTGATTTTGGTTTCATCTGACCACAACACTGCAGGATTTCAGTCCTTCACGGCGTACGGTTACCAATTGTTTTCTTGGTCCCAGCTGCCTTGAGATCATTAACAAGATCCTCCCGTGTAGTTCTGGGCTGATTCCTCTCCGTTCTCATAATCATTGACACTCCACAAGGTGAGATCTTGCATGTAGCACCAGACCGAGGGAGACTGACAGTTATTTTGTGTTTCTTCCATTTGCGAATAATCGCACCAACTGTTGTCACCTTCTCAACAAGCTGCTTGGTGATGGTCTTGTAGCCCATTCCAGTCTTGTGTAAGTCTACAAACTTGTCCCTGACATCCTTGGACAGCTCTTCTATGGACAGGTGTCTTTTATACAGGTAACGAGCTGAGATTAGGAGCAGAGTGCTCCTAATCTCAGTTTGTTACCTGTGTAAAAGACACCTGGGAGCAAGAAATCTTGGTGATTGATAGGGGATCAAATACTTATTTCACTCATTGACATGCAAATCAACTTTTTTGACATGCATTTTTCTGTATGATTTGTTGTTGTTCTGTCTCTCACTGTTAAAATACACCTACCATTAAAATTATAGACTGATCATTTCTTTGTCAGTGGACAAACGTTCAAAATCAGCAGGGGATCAAATATTATTTTTTCCTTCACTGTAAGTTTAATGGTTATTGAAATTGATTTTAGCATTTCTTTTGGAAAGATATGCAGCTTTTGAGGGGGGTTCCTAAGACATTTAAATGAATGAATTATTGTTGAAATGTGTGATTGCTACCATGGCACTGTTAGCAGACTTCTGTTTTATGATATTGTCATTTAACTGGTAAAGATGTTGTTAATTTTTTTTATGCAGTAAGAATACTGTCAAGCGTTCTCCCCCCTGTTTAGAAATACTTCTGTGGCAATTTATCTTAAATGTCCTTGAGTGCCTGGAGGTGTAGTGAGGTGTGTAAGGTCTGCTACCAGTGTCCTAATTAAAATTGATTTTTTTTTTTTTTCCTATATCCCAGAGGTTTCGTATATGCCAAACAACTGACCTTTTTCTGACATGTATACATGCAAGATCTGCAAACACTAATACCTGCCCTGCATGCTTTGAGTTGCTAAACAATTTATTACCCAACGTTTAACTCTAGGGTCTGGGGTATTGTAAATTTAATTTATCGGAGTTCTTGCAACGGCTTGCCATGTTACAAATGAGACTCCATTTTAAACATCATAGGTTACTTACTTATACTATGTAGTGGGAGGTGCAAATATATAGATGTGGGGATTTATATTAGGAGTTTTATTATTATTAAAAAGTCCATGTTCTACCTGCACTACTGGTGTCTGCATGCATTGCAGGCGGCTTTCCCATTTGGAAAGCACATTTAACACACTTGAAGCTGCTTAGTATATAGTATTGATCAATGCTTCAGTCCTCAGATGAGACTTTTCTCAAGATATATATTAACACACACACCATGTTCATGGAGAATGGGGCATGAATGGTATGTTTGCCAACAACCTAAGAGGAGTAAAAAAAATAGATTAAATTTTGATGTATTAATTTGTAAAAGGGAAAAAATATATATCACAAGATATAGGGCAGAGTTGTGTACAGAACTGTCACTCGTGGGTGAAAGGCCCACACTGCAGATGTGCTGCAGACTGTTAAGACGTATTCCGGTAAACACTTCATATCTAGAATGTCTTGCAGACACTGGGCGCCGAATTTTAATATTCAAGAGCCTTGCACAATCTAGAATCCTGACAAGTGACAAAGATAACCAGAGGCTCTGAGGGACATATTGAGATTCATCACTTAATTGCGAACTCCAACCTCTTACATAAAATTGGAATTTGTTAACTTTTGATTTCATTTACATTATTTAGCTGACAATGTGATGCTGATGTCTGGGATATGGAGATGAACTCTGCAAAAATGTTTTTAATTTACCTGCAGCACAGTTATTCCATTTTAGCAGTTTTTTTTGTGTTTGTTGTTGCACATATGTTCATGTGATATCTACAATTCCACATACACCTGGGAAATCAATTTCATTTATTCATGGCCCAGTAATTGTGCTAAAACCGGACATTAAATCATTAGCAATTTTGCCATCAGCGCTATTTGTGAACTGTTAATAAGTAATTATACCAGCAATCTGGATGACTGTGAAATTTTCCACCCATTGCCGAATAAGACCCTTAGGCGAAAAACACTATTTTATTATTTATTACGTAAGTGTATGTATACACACCTTAAATTAAAGGGATACTATAGTGCCAGGAAAACACAGCCGTTTTCCTGGTATTATAGGTTCCTATCGTGCCCCCCTCCCACAACGCTGAAGGAGTTAGAACTGCTTCAGTCACCTGAATCCAGTGACAATGTCTCTCAGCGCTGGATAAGGCTCCGCCAATGCTCCTCCCCCACCAACGTCAGCCAGGGCATCAGAATTCCCTACAGGAAAGCATTGTTTCCCTTTCCTATGAGCCAATGACACTGTATGTCCTCATGCACACCGTGAGGACGTCAGTAAGGCAACCTTTGGTCTTTTGAAAGTCCCTCTAGTGGCTGCCTCATAGACCGCCACTAGAGGTGGAGTTAACTGTGGCTAGTAAATTGCCTTTCTTTATGCTATGTGTGATTCCCCATCCTTTTGTTTATTGTGCCCGCTCCCCATTCGAGAGTTCTTCTACGAAGGGAATTCATTCACCTCCCAAACTGGTCCACCCTGATACCTCAAGCTTACACTTCGCAACATAAGTGGCAAACCACAAAGGGAAACCATTAAAGAGTGCTTCCCTGAGTGGCCGCCATTCGTACAGACGAACGCCCACCACGGGGAACATTCGTGGATTGTTTCCCGACTCGTTTGTCTCACGAATTAAGACCTCCCCAATGCCCCATAAGAACGTTCACACCAATTACTCAGAACGTTCACACTTGCAACATAGATGTGAAACTGCAAGGGAAGCAATTAATGAGTGCTCCCCGGGGTGGCCGCCATTTCTTATAGACTAACACCGTCTAGGGGGAGCCTTCGTATCCCGAAAGGAGACGCTTCCCTTGCAGGGTTTCATACAGGGACCTCGTGAGCAGAGACTGGCCGAGGAAGGAACCGCTGTGAGGGTCACTGAGGTTGGTGTGGACACCCCTGGGTAACGTGCTAGGTTGGCAGGCTTTTCGGTGCCTGCGGGGACAAAGAGACCACCTCTTTTCCCGCAGCTGACTTTTCTGTGCCTGGGAGACAAAGGAACGGTCCCTTTTCCCACGCTGTAACTTTTGAAAACAGAGGCCTCTGGGTACATGAGGGGTACTGTTGTACTCGGGAGACTTCACTGAACAGTGGTATTTGTGTTTCAAAACAGTAAAAAGTATCATAGCAATAATATTGTCCGTTTAATGCTGTTTGTGCGTGAAAAATGCAAAAAACGTCACTTTTACTGGCGTGTGTGGCGTTGTAATACATTTTACTGTTTTGAAACACTAATATTTGTGTTCAGCGAAGTCTCCCGAGTAGAACAGTACCCCCCATGTACAGGTTTTATGGTGTCTCGGAAAGTTATAGGGTTAAATATAGGTCTAGCAAATTAAATTCCCTTTACTTTCGGCATGGGTTGTCATGCAGGTCCTGCTAATTGTAATGCAATTAAGATACCTAATTATGTAAAAATATTACATAAATATATATGTAGAATCAATATATGTATATATATACGTATGTGTATATATATGTATATATCTATATAATTTTTTTAAAATATTTTTATTTATATATAGGTATATATATAGTGATATATACGTATATATTTATGTGTATAAATATATATATTATTTCGTTCTATGTGTATTTTGATATATATATATATATATTAATTTCACAATACAGTTAGAACGAAATAACACACATCTATATATTTTTTAATTATTTATTTTTAATTATTTTTGTAATTTTATTTTTTAACGTATTTACATTTTAATTTTTTTTATAATATATATAAATATATATATAACAATAATTATATATATATTTAATCAGTATCAGTCTACGTGTAATTTGATATTAATATATATATATAATTATATATATATTAATAGTAAAATACACCTAGACGGTGTACATGTGTGTATGTATATGTGTATATATATACTTTGATCATATATATATAATATATATATATGATCTAAGTATATATAATTTTATTTTTTTACACTTTTAACTTATTTTACTTTTATTTTCAGCCAGCAGGGGGACCCCCTGTAATTACAGGCAGCCCCCCTGCTGGCAATACAGAAGCCAGCTATACCCGGCCATGTGATTGTGGGGTCCTCGCTAGGACCCCACTCTCACACGGCCGGGGGGCTTCCTGGAGGACGGTCGTGCCGCGGGGGGCTCCCTGGGAGTCCCCCCCACCGCGATCGCCGGCGTGGGACCGCCGGCGACCGGGTAAGTACAGAAAGACCGGAGGGCGTACTATTACGCCCGGCGGCGTTTAGAGCCGCCTATTAGAGGACGTAATAGTACGCCCTGCGGTCTTAAGGGGTTAATATCTGAGAGACAAAACCATATTTTATTGCAGTCCGTGTGAGTCACAGCTAAGACTGCATGAAGAGAAACAAAAGTGATTTAACTCCTAAATGGCAGAGAATTACTGTACATTACTGTATTTCATATGTTTAGTGTTCCTCTCTTTTGTATAAAATATCTTTAGTAAGCACCACGACCAGATCTGTGCTCTGGTCCTTAATTGTAATTGAAAAATAAAGTATAACTGAAGAAAAAAGCTGCTTTGTATTTCACACTTTGTGAATATTTAAGAGTTTTATCGCCTCTTTTTCTTGACAAATGTTTCATTCTGATCTGCATTGAAACATTTCATATCTGATTATATACTAACTGCCACTGTGCTCCAAGTATTAGTGCTGCTCTAGCTGCCTCTAAAATAAAATAAGATCAGATGTAATTGTGCTCTTCAGCTTCATGAGGTGAGCATTATTTTCTTAGATCTATATATTGACTGCAAAGTAAGTTTGCAGAGTGAACTCTGCAAACCTGACTAGTATAGTGAAAGTACAGGAATAGCTCTTGGGTAAAGGTGCCAAGACGGCACTGATGGAATTGCTGGGAAATATTATAAAAGTGGAGCAATCACAATGGCAACTACTGGAATCAGTAGGAACATTTTATGGTGATTCCTCCATTTTGCCCTAGTTTTCTTTATTGTATAAACTTCCCTCATCGACATCTCTATATGTGTGCTTACTCACAAGTAAAATTTGTCAGAAATTGTAATAGGGCAGCAAGAGAGGTTTTTTTGAAGAGTAATAATTTTTATCCGATCTGTCTGGCCATTTGTCTGTCTGTCTCAGAGGTAAATTTGGTTATAGTACCTGAAATGGCTTTTGTCATACAAGCAATAGGTCAGCCTCCTCAAAATGTGCACCGTCAACACCACAAATAGAATTTTTTAGTGCGTCACACAGTTAAGGTGTGGCCGCACCACATTTATAGTCTATTAGTACCATAGTTTGGGGCTGTAGAAAAACATTATTGAATGTCATTGCCAACAATGTTAATCTCTATAAGGTAGTGTTTAATTATTTCATGACAGATTCCCTTGGCTTACAGTGTTTAAGTCTTAATTGTATTGTATTGTGACATTGTAAGTGAATTGCTACGGAAGAAGATTCGTACTTCATTCTTAATTTATGAAACTGCAGTGTGTAGATACAGACAATGCGCACACACACACTGAGCCATACAGACACACACACTGACATGCATAAACATACTCACTGAAGCAGACGAACATACATTCTCTGACATTGCTGTTTATTCCCTGCACCTGGCTACCATTTCTCTGCACATTTTGCTCCCACCTACTTTTCCACATGTACAGGGGAAGGGGTGGGAGCGAGAAATTGAAGTGCCCGCGCACTGCCGCAATGACACCCGAGAGTGGGGGGGCCTGGCTGAGCGGACTGATCTGTATGCCGCCGAACCTGTGTTCTACGCGCTAGTGAACAATAATGTAAGTGCTTCCAAGCTACTCCCCAAACAGCCTAGACGGCCTTTGTTTGCTCATATAGGAGCCAGTCCTGGAGTTCAGCACTCTCCTCACCCATTCACCCAACCAACCTCCAAAAATGAAAAGTGTGTGTGTGTGTGTGTGTGTGTATATATATATATATATATATATATATATATATATATATATATAGATAGATAGATAGATATATTTGTGGTCGGGGACAATAAGCCAAGCTATAGTAGTGGTGGCATAAGTTTGTTGTGGTGTACGGGAAACAGACGTTCGGGTAAAAAGAGGGCCCACCAAATGGAATATATTATTTATATGAGCACTGAGCCCATGTTATTTTGGCAGCCTGTCTCCTCTGCTGGATGTCAGGGAGGGTGGGCTGAGAAGAGCACATGGGGTGGGGGTAGAGAGCATGCTGCCATTGGACACCTGTGCTTTATTACACTGTGATTTATTTCTTTTGTGTTTACTTTTTATGAATATAAACAGACTGCTTTTTAGAAGATATTCCCCACATGAGAGGCTGAAACTTTTCTTTATAAGTATTCTTTGTGTACTTTTATTGTGTTGGTTTTATTTTTTGAAAGGATCACTATAGGGTCATGAACACAAACATTTATTCCTGACCCTATAGTGCTAAACCCAACATTTAGGTGGCTAAGCCCCCCTTTAAAAGTTTTAAACTTAACTTATTTCAAGTGCCAAGCGGGTCCGGTGGCGCTTGGTCCACCCCATTTGTGACATCATCAAAATGGGTGATTTTTAGCCAATTCAATGCTTTCCCTGATTTGCTAAAATCGGCACGAAGCCAAATGCCGTTTTGGCCAATCAGGACCTTCTCAATGCATCTCCTGTGCCAGGAAGCCCCTCCAGTGGCAATTTAAGGAGTGGCCACTTGGAGGTGTCTCTAGGGGCAATTTAAAAACTGGCAGGGGCGGACTGACCACTCAGGCACTTCGGTCATGGACCGAGGGCCCGAGACAGCCAGGGGCCCGGCCGCACAGCCATGCTCCAGCTGGAGAGATCAGAGATCTTTCCAACTGGAACGGCAAAAAAAAAAAAAAAAAAATTTCCTTCAATAGGTTGCTGGGGCCCCAGCAACCCCCCTCACATGAGACCTGGCAGCTTCACCTCCCCTCCGCCAGGTCTCCTTCTACCTGTCGCGCGGTGCTCTGTGTGATGGGAGAGGCGGGGCCAGGAAGTGACCTCAGTTCCTGTACTCTCCTCTCTCACACAGAGCCCGATGAGGGGAAGGAGCAGCAGCCGGGGAGACCACAAGGAGCAGAGAGACAGGTAGGATACAGCCACTCTATCACTACTCACCCCTCTCCATCTATCACTAGTCACCCCCACTGTCACCTAGATCCACCCCCCCTCTGTCACTGTCACCCCCCCTCTGTCACTGTATCACCCCCCTCTGTCTTTGTGTCACCCCCCCTCTGTCACTGTCACCCCCCCTCTATCACTGTAATGCCCCCGTCCTGTGTCACCCCAGTCACTGTGTCACCCCCTCTGTCGCTGTGTTACTCCCCCTGTCACTAGTCACCCCTCACTCTGTCACTTGTCACCCCTCCCTCACTCTGTCACTTGTCACCCTCACTCTGTCACTAGTCACCCCTCACTCTGTCACTTGTCACCCCTCACTCTGTCACTCCCTATCGGCCACTAGTCCTCCCCTAACTCTGGCCCTATCACTTACCTCCCTCACTCTGCCACTAGTCACCCCCTCCCTCCCTCTGTCACTTGTCACCCCTCACTGTCACTAGTCACCCCCTCCCTCACTCTGTCATTAGTCACCCCTCCCTAACTCTAATACTAGTCACCCCTCCCTCACTCTCACTAGTCACCCCCTCCCTCACTCTCACTAGTCACCCCCTCCCTCACTCTCACTAGTCACCCCCTCCCTCACTCTGTCACTAGTCACCCCTTCCCTCTGTCACTAGTCACCCCCTCCCTCACTGTGTCTCTCCCTCACTCCGCCACCAGGTGCCACTCTGAAAAGGCAGTGTTTACATGAAAATGCCTGATAGGAGCTATTATACTCACCAGAACAACTACATTAAGCTGTAGTTGTTCTGGTGCGTATAGTGTCCTTTAAGGTAGAGGAACAGTTTTGTTGTTGTTTAGCGATTGTGTAAAGGTTCTTTTTGCCGTGATATTACTTTTTATTGCATCAGTTGAATTTACAAATATATGTATGGAGGATATCAATAGAAAGTGACTTTTAGGCAAACTTTTAAAGACAGAGCCATACCTGTGGAAACCCAATTTTTTTTTGTTCCTAATGACTCTTGTTTCCATAGTAATTGCCCCATTTTCGAATTTAGCCACAATTTCACTACTTTTCTTTTAAATGCAGGCAGGCATGTGAACAATTGCAAATGTGTTTGTTTAAAAGCAAATCCACTTTAATATTAATATTTAATACAAAAAAATTATGTCTTTTGGGCATTCGGAGAACAAATGGCTACATAGATGCCAACCTAACTGTTAATATTCATGCTATAAATACTGAAGTAGTTTAATCTTTCATTCTCCATTAAAACTGCTACATCCTATAAAGCAATTGCCATTAGCAGTTAAATGTGATTTTAAGGAGAAATATTATTTTTTTGCCTAAGATAAAAAAAACTCTGAAATAAGAGTTGGCAAGAAAGAAAATTGAACCCATTCACCGTACAATTGAAGAGAGAATTGCTTTCAAATGGACTTCCTGTGATCTAATTATTTTGAAATATTTTCATTGCGTACTCAAGAGCTAATAACGTACTCTTTCATCCCAGTTTCTCGAAGTTTATTTGGAAAGTCTAATATATCATAGTTCTTTAATGTTTGAAAAGTGTTTTTATTGCTAGTGGTACACTAGTTAACAAAATGTTTTGTAACGCTCAACATGAAATCCATATCAGAGGTAATCAAACATGAAATCCATATCAGAGGTTATCAAACATGAACTTCGGCGGTAAGCATTTCATAATAAAAGTTTACTCTTTATATAGGACTTAGTGATATATATGTATATATTTATGTATGTAGATATATATATATTATTTCGTTCTACGTGTATTTTGATATAAATATATATATATATATATTAATATCACAATACAGTTAGAACGAAATAACACACATCTATATATTTTTTAATTTATTTTTAATTGTTCTTTTTATCTTTTAACGTATTTACATATTTATTTTTTATTATATATAAATATATAAAACAATAATTAGATATATATTTAATCAGTATAATTAGATATATATTTAATCAGTATCAGTCTACTTGTAATTTGATATTAATATATATATCTATATATATATATATATATATATAAATAGTAAAATACACCTAGACAGTGTGTGTGTGTATGTATATGTGTGTGTGTGTGTATATATATATATATATATATATATATATATATATATGATCTAAGTATATTATTTAATTTTTTTACACTTTATTAACTTTAATTTATTTTATTTCCAGCCAGCAGGGGGACTAACTGTCATTACTGGCAATGCAGCAGCCAGCTAACCCAGCCATGTGATTGTGAGGTCCTCGAATAAAAAAAAAACGGAGGGCGTACTATTACGCCCTGCGGCGTTTAGAGTCGCTTAAAATAGGGCGTAATAGTACGCCCTCCGGTCTTAAGGGGTTAATTTATGTCCACCATTTTTGATCTACCCCTATTTTTGTTAGTTTAGAGTTGTTGTTATTATTATTAGTTTAGAGTTATTGCTGATAGTCTTGTTAATTTGCGTCCACCATTCATGATCTACCCCTATTTTTGTTAGTTTAGAGTTGTTGCTGATAGTCTTGTTAATTTCTGTTCACCATTTATGATCCATCCTCATATCTTTAAATCGCTTTCTCCTCTATTTATTTATTTTTCCTCATTAACTGCCATTTCTCACCTCAATATCTGTCTCATCCCCACCTTTAACCCCTTAAGGACCAAACTTCTGGAATAAAAGGGAATCAAGACATGTCACACATGTCATGTGTCCTTAAAGGGTTAAATTGCCGTTTGAAAAACGCAACACATGGCGGTGGGCACCTGGTCGCAGGGGTTACAGGGCTGCGACCGCGGTATGTACGCCAGTGCATACAGATGCACACACACTTAAAGGACCACTCTAGGCACCCAGACCACTTCAGCTTAATGAAGTGGTCTGGGTGCCAGGTCCAGCTAGGGTTAACCCATTTTTTCAGAGAAACTGCTATGTTTATGAATGGGTTAAGCCTTCCCCTATTTCCTCTAGCGGCTGTCTCATTGACAGCCGCTAGAGGCGCTTGCGTGCTTCTCACTGTGATTTTCACAGTGAGAGCACGCCAGCGTCCATAGGAAAGCATTATGAATGCTTTCCTATGTGACCGGCTGAATGCGCGCGCAGCTCTTGCCGCGCGTGCGCATACAGCCGACGGGAAGGAGAAGAGGAGGATCGGAGGAGGAGAGCTCCCCGCCCAGCGCTGGAAAAAGGTAAGTTTACCCCTTTTCCCCTTTCCAGAGCCGGGCGGGAGGGGGTCCCTGAGGGTGGGGGCACCCTCAGGGCACTATAGTGCCTGGAAAACGAGTATGGATCGCGTCGCGGTCGCGTGAAGACTGAAGGCCCCAGCGCCAAAGAGGTCGGTAGCTGGAGAAAATATGAAGGTACACACACACACGCCTGAGCGCGCCACCACACTAGCTAACAGACACACACATTACTGACAGGGTCGTCAGCGACAGACATACATACACTCTCATTGACAAACACACACTCACTAACAGACATCAAACAGACTCACTAACACACACACTCAGTAAGACACACACAGTAACACACTCACTGACACTCACTAGCAGACACACACACTCACTCTAACACTCACACTAACACTCACTAGCAGACACACACACTAACACTCACTAGCAGACACGCACACTAACACTAACACTCACACACACTAACACTCACTAGCAGACACACACACTAACACTCACTAGCAGACACTAACACTCACTCTCACACACACACACACTCACACACACTAACACTCACACACACTCAAACACTAACACTAGTTTTTTGTTTTTTTTTAAATTTAATCCCCCCAGCCTCCTTACCTTTTGGTATGCTGGGGGGATTCCCTGGGGTCCAGTGGTGCTCCTGGGCGGGCAGTCTGGGTGGCCGGTCAGGCAGGCGGGCGTGCGAGGGAGCACTCAGTGCTTCCTCTTCAGCTTCCTCGCGCGCCGCTTAGGGATGCCGGCGCCGGAAGATGACGTCATCTTCCGGCTCCGGTATCAGTGCGGTGCGCGAGGGAGCTGAAGAGGAAGCACTGAGTACTCCCTCGCGCGCCCGCCTGCCTGCCCGCCCGGCCACCCGCCTGCCCGGTGACAGCAGGGCCAGCCTCGGGGGGCCCTGGGGTGGTCGGTTCCTGGGCCCCCCAGGGGAAGAGGCTGGCCCTGTGGGTACATACCGGGTCGCAGGGGCGGCCGGGCCCCCTGGTGGGCCGGGCCCGGTCGCAGCCGCGACCCCTGCGACCCTGGTATGTACGCCACTGCTCCAATCTCATACCCATCTCACGCTACTCTTCCTTTAAACCATCTTTCCACACTGCCCTCTGGAATGCACGCTCTGTTTGCAGTATTACTAAATCCACAACTGTGCATGAGCTTTTCATCTCTCTCTCAATTTCTAGCATTAACTGAAACATGGCTCTCTGACACTGCTACCCTTGCCTCTTTATCCTTTGGTGGTCTTCAATTTTCCCACAGCCGAAGAAACTCTGAAGATAAAGGTGGTGGAGTAGGGTTTCTGCTCTCACCTCACTGCTCATTCAAACCTCTACCCACACCCCCTTCCCTCTCTTTCTCATAATTTGAGATGAATTAAATCCGCCTTTTCAAACCCATCTCTGCTAACATTGCTGTTATCTGTCGTCCCTCTGGTTCCCCACTTCTCTCCCTTGACCACTTTGCTGCCTGGCTTCCTTCCTGGGCAACATTCCCATCAACTCACCCTTGACCCCAGCAGCCTCAAAACTACTTTCTATTACCTCCTGCCAGTGGGCTAATTCCCCCACCCACATAGCAGGCAATACTCTAGACCTTATTTTTACTCATGAATGTACAGTCTCTAACAATGTACAGTCTCTAACATCTGCAACACTCCATTTCCTCTCTCAGATCATCATTTCCTATAATTTGCTCTCAATAGCCCCCTCCCCTAACAACCTCTGCCTAACCCCCCTCAACTCAGAAGGAATCTGAGTTCTGTAAACCTCCAGCAGCTGTCAGCTGATATTGATTCCCAACTATTATCCATTCCTGCTTACTCATGTCCCTCACTGGCTATCTCCTCATATAACTCCACCCTCACCCCAACCCTGGAGGCTGCAGCCCCTCTCCAATACGCACCTCGAAGAGACTACGCCCCCAACCATGGCACACTAAATGAACACACTACCTGCAGAGATGTTCCCGTTCTGCTGAACGCTGCTGGAGGAAGTCTCAAACCGAGTCAGACTTTCTACACTACAAATTCATATTGCATACATACAGGACAGCCCTTGCCAAACAGTCATACTTTTCTTCTCTTATTAGCTCATGCTCTTGCAATCCCAGGCATCTCTTTGATACCTTTAACTCTCTTTTTTGCCCTGCTGCGTCCACCCCAAAACTAACCTTACAGCTGAGAGTTTTGCATGCTACTTTACTGACAAAATTGAACAGCTAAGGAAAGCATTCTCACCACCTTTCTCCTCACTTTCTCAACCTCACCTGGATCATGCCTCTCCAACCATTCCAACCTTCTCCCAGGCTACTGACCAAGAAGTGCCTGCGCTTATCCTTTACTCTCGCCCCACCACTTGCCCGCTTGACCCTGTCCCGTCTCACCTTATCAGATCTCTCTTGTCTTGTGCCCTCCTTAACACACATCTTCAACTGCTCTCTTTCTTCTGGCACTGTCCCTGCTGTCCTTAAACATGCTACTATAGTACCCATCTTAAAAAAAAAACATATCTCGACCCATCCTCCCCTTCTAATTATCGTCCTATATCTCTGCTCCCTTTTTCCTCAAAGCTTCTTGAAAGACTAGTCTTTACCCGTCTGACCCGCTTCCTCAACTCCAACTCTCTCCTTGACCCTCATCAGTCCGGCTTCCACCCCCTCCACTCTACTGAGACTGCCCTTATTAAAGTCACTAACGACATTATCACAGCTTAATCCACAGGTCACTACTCCATACTAATTCTTCTTGACCTCTCTGCTGCCTTTGACACCATTGATCATGTTCTCCTTCTCCAAACTCTTCAATCGCTCGGTCTCTGTGGCTCTGTCCTCTTGTGGTTTTCCTCTTATCTCTCCCAACGCTCATTCAGTGTCTCCTTTTCTAATGATACCTCCTCCATTCTTACTGTCTCAGTTGGAGTCCCCCAAGGCTCTGTCCTTGGTCCCCTTCTATTTTCTCTTTACAGTGCCTCTCTGTACGCTGATGACACCCAGATATATCTCTCCTCCCTGGACCTCTCCCCTGATGTTTTGCAACGTGTCACCTCTTGCCTTTCTTCTATCTCTGATTGGATGTCCTCCCGTTTTCTGAAACTGAATCTTTCCAAAACAGAACTTCTTGTCTTTACTCCTAATATTAATCCTCCTCTCTCTCTCTCCCTTTAGATTGGGGATAACCATATCATCCCATCCTTACAAGCACATTGTCTTGGTGTTACTTTTGATTATGGCCTCACATCCGGTCTGTTGTCAAATCATGCCAATTCCACCTTAAAAACATTGCCTGCATCCGCCCCTTTCTTACACAAGATGCTACTAAAGAGCTTTTCCATGCTCTAGTAATCTCTCGCATGGACTATTGTAACTCTCTCCTAACTGGTCTTCCCAATAACCGTTTTGCCCCGCTACAGTCTGTAATGAATGCTGCTGCCAGACTGCTTTTCCTCTTTAGTCGGTCCTCTCACACCTCACTGATCTGTCAGTCATTACATTGGCTTCCTGTATGCTATAGGAGTCAATTGAAAGTGCTAACCCATACCTATAAAGTACTGAATAATCTTAGCCCCCCTTATATTTTTACAGATCCATAGGTATGTCACTGCCTCTGGTAAGTGACTGAAGGGTTTTTCACCCCTTCAGCTACTGGGAGGGAGAGGGGACCTGCAGTGCCAGGAAAACTGATTGTTTTCCTAGCACTGGAACTTCCCTTTAATGAGGTTGTTCAGGTTAGAACAATAACTCCCTGCAGCCTGTCTCATGTAAACACTGTATTTTCTGAGAAAATACAGTGTTTACCTTGGGAGCTAGCAACACCTCTAGTGGAAGTCACTCAGACGGCCACCAGAGGGACTTCCGGGTTTAGAGCTGCCTAACTCGCATTCATCACGTTTGACGTCTTCACGCTTGGGTGAATATATCAAACATTATATCTGGAGACAGGAGGCACTGTGAACGCCTCTGAAAGCACCTTTGCCTGTCCACAATCAGAGACAACAGTGTGTGAGATAACGATCTCCTGCACTCAGCAGATATGGATAGATAGAAACAGATAGATGGATAGAGATAGTGTGTGGGTGTATGTTTAACAATATTTATTTAAAATGTGTGTGTTTGTATACAAACACTATATATGGAGATATCTCTCGATATAGTGTTTGCATACAAACTTTTGGCTTAGGAGGGTTGCCGTAGGAGAGGGGCGGGCATAGACAGCGAGCTGAGCTGTCAGTTTAGCTCGCGAACGCGCATACCGCGCACATACGTGGTAGAGCGCTCAGTTCATTCATAGAGTGGCATTCAATGCCGTTCTATAAAGAACCTGATTGGTGCAGGGCGAAGCTGCGAATGCGCACCAAAGAGAAGCGTCTAACTGAGCCCTGCTATTTCGCTTTTTGGCGAAAAGGGGGAGTGGCCTGCCGAGCAACGGAGATAAGTTTTAGTGATAAAAAGCACTCTGATTTATTTATTTTATTTTAATGGCAAACTAATATAAAAGCAAGAAAGAAGGCTAGGGGAACTACGTCCTATGTTGACAATAGTGATCCTTTCATCTGACTTTTGTAAATTTCTTAATTTCAATTTCCATTAACACAATATCCAAGTGCCATTTGGTAGTACCCCCCTATAAAACCACCACTAGGGAGTTGGAGAGGCGTATTGAAGGTGTTGCTATATGCCTGATTTTGAATCTTAAGCGGTGGTGAGACACTATTTAACGGTACCAAGCCCAGATTCTTAGTCCCCCAAAATTGTTACCCCGTATTTTCAGGCTGCTATTATTCTTGTTAACACCATAACACTACCGACAGATGTAGTCGTTATAGCCCGAGAAGGCAGTAAATACAGCCCCTCGGATTTTTTGTTACCCTGAAAAAAGTGAAGGATATGTTGGCATTCTAAGCTCACTTTGCTTGGAGTGGCATAATGAAGATTTAATTTCTATATTATTTTTTTTTTCTTTTCTAAAAAAATTAATGTTGAAAATGCAGTCCTTCTATCATGGCCAACACACTGTTAACCCTTTTTATGGTGCTAAATTGGTACAAGCTCCTTTGAAAACAGTTTTCTCTTAACCAGAGAGGCTCTACTTACACTGTCACCACTACAATAATCTGTAGTAATGTAGTGCAGTTTGTAATTACTTTTCAGGGCTGTCATAACTGGAGATTTACCTAATCATTATTCTGAAGGACTTAATGTATGAGATTACATTGTTGTTGTGGGGTGGGGGCATGGGGGTTTCTATTAAAGTGTCTTAGTGAATTGTGGTGCACAGGGCCGTCTTTAACGCGGGGCAAACGGGGCAGTCGCCCCGGGCCCAGTTGCTCCTGGGGGGCCCAGAGCAGCTGCTCTGTGGGCCCCGCGATTTGCGCAGCCCCTATGGACCGGGCAATGCGGCTCCTGCACACTGAGGAGGCTCCCCGGGTGTCTCACTAAGGGCCACCCGTGGAGCATGTGTCAGCAGGGGTCCGGTTGGGCGCTGTGGCGCTTAAACAGCGCGACCGGGCTCCTTCCTGTTCTGCAGCCGGCTGGGAGGAAGTGATGTCACTTCCTCCCACCGGAGATAATGGGCGCGCGGGAGGAGGAAGGCAGGGAGGAGGGGAGTTCCAAAGGACTAGAGAAACCACCCTCCTGGTAAAGGTAAGAACCTGGAGGGTGGCTAAATGTATGTCAGTAGGTCTGTGTGTGTGTCAGTATGTCTGTGTGTGTGTCAGCACGTCTGTGTGTGTGTATATAAGTATGTCTCTAAGTGTATGTGTGTGTCAGTATGTCTGCCAGGATATATTTGTGTGTCAGTGTATGTGTGTGTCAGTATGTATCTGTGAATGTTTTAATGTCTGTCCGTGTGTATGTGCCAGTACGTCTGTCTGTGTGTATGTCAGTGTGTCTGTGTGTGTGTGTCAGCATGTCTGTGTGTGTACGTAAGTATGTCTGTGTGTGTGTCAGTAGGCCTGTGTGTGTGTCGTATGTCTGTCAGTGTATGTGTATGTATGTATGTCTGTGTGTGTGTGTGTGTGTGTGTGTGTCAATATGTCTGCCAGGATATATTTGTATGTCAGTGTATGTGTGTCAGTATGTATCTGTGAATGTTTTAATGTCTGTCTGTATCTGCCAGTACGTCTGTCTGTGTGTATGTCAGTATGCCTGTGTGTGTGTGTCTGTGTGTATGTCAGTATGCCTGTGTGTGTGTGTCAATGTGTCTGTCAGTATGCCTGTGTGTATGTGTCTGTGTGTGTCAGTATATTTGTCAGTGTATGTGTTTGTGTGTGTGTCAGTATATCTGTTAGTGTATGTAACTGTGTATGTATGTATGTATGTCTGTGTGTGTATATATTTGTGTGTCAGTGACTGTGTGTGTCAGTATGTATCTGTGAATGTTTTAATGTCTGTCTGTGTGTGTATGTGCCAGTACGTCTGTCAGTGTGATTGCGGGTTGGGCGTAATTGGGGGGTGAGGCGGCGGGAGGGTGAGGGCCCAGGGGACCAAAGAAAATGCATTGCCCAGGGTCCTAATCATATTATAGACGGCCCTGGTGGTGCAGCTTATTTTTATTTATTTTTTTTGCACCATGCCTATCATTTTTTAATATGCTCCATTTTATTGCCACGACTACAGATACATGATTTTTTCCAACAGAAATGTCGGAATTTTCCCACAAGTATAAATTCTACAGGTTGTTGGAATAGAAAGCTCCACAAAAGCTGTTGGAATTTTTATTAAGAAACCAGCTTTTTAGATCACATTATAATTGAAAATTGAAGATCGTAAGGTTATAATTCCAATGACAGGATGACTTTAATAATAAATTCATGTAAATGTTCTTTCGTTAAAATAATCTTAGACTTGGAATTAGGCTTATATTTTATTATGTAACTCAGAACTACCTCAGCACTTTTAGATTAACCCCTTGAGGACCGATGATGGTTCAGGACCGTCATCGGAGACATCCCCTTGAGGACCGGTGACGGTCCTGAACCGTCATAACAGTGTTATGTACTTACCCAATCGCCGTCGTTGCTCCCGGTCCGGGGGGACTGCCTGACAGCCCAGGCAGTCGCCCTGCAGCAAATTAGGACCCCACGGCCACAGAGCGATCACATGGCTACAATAGGTGTCCAAGTGTCTGCCTGCAGGGGGACTGTGCTGACAGTCAGTCTCCCTGCTGCTGTAAAACAAAAAAAATTTAGTAAAATAAGTGTTTTAAAAAAAAAAATATATATACATATATATATATATATATATATATATATATAATGTCATACTAAGTGTATTTTTATATTAATATATACATATATTAATATAAAAATACACTTAGAATTAAATTGCACACGTGTGTGTGTATGTATATATATATATATGTATATATATATATATATATATATATATATTAACTATATATATATATATATATATATATATATATATATATATATATATATATATATATTAACTATATATATTGTATATATGAAAATTACTGTCAGAAGCACGGAAGCGCCTCTAGCGGCTGTCAGTGAGACAGCCAGAAGAGGCTGGATTAACCCTAATGTAAAAATAGAAGTTTCTCTGAAACTGCTATGTTTACAGCAGGCAGGGTTAACCCTAGATGGACCTGGCACCCAGACCACTTCATTGAGCTGAAGTGGTCTGGGTGCCTATAGTGGTCCTTTAATATAATAAACAGACGACTTCTCAAGCTTTAAGTCATCATACCCTTGGGTGAATAAACCCTTTTGAATCATCTGCTTTTTAATAACTTTATTTATATGTATCATGAATAACAAAATTGCATATTTCCCAATCAAATTTGCTAAGCCATAGTTTTATTTTGCTAATCACTTGAGCTTTCTTCTTTTATCCACATCGAATAGGTCATTAACTGTGCTTTAGACATCTCATTTCTCTTTCTCACTTTAAATCTGCAGTGTGATTTTACTTAGCCTCACTGGAAAACAAAACAGTCCAATATGGTTTCATTATAACAAATGATCTCTTTCCATTATGTGCAAATTTAACCAAGTGTGATGGTGTAATGATTAGACTGGCCAAATGTTACTAGACATGACAGTTCTGGGTTAATTATTTGCAGTCAAGTTGCAAAGTGGCTAAATGCACAGCTCTCCAGCTTCTCAACATTTTTTTTTTCTCTCCCTTGTTTCCCTAAATTAATAAAGGCGATTTCAAAAGCAACATTAATATGGCTTTTTTTTTCCTTTTGTAGTTTCATTTTATTTTCTTTGCCAGGCAATTCACATTCATTACAATAAAGATCACCTGGCAGATTTCTCATTATTGGGTGTATTGATTAGTAACAATGTAAGGTAGACCTTATTAAGACAGACATATTGAGCATTGCTGTAGACAATTTCTGTCCTTCCTCTGCTGATTGTCCATTCATCTCAGTAAACTTTTCAAATCAAAATAGGTTGCCGCAGTGCTCTCATTGTATATCGAGCTTCTAAATAATATCAGTTGCCTGCAGTTCAATTAAGGTCACATTTTTTCCTTGCTAAATAGAAATCAATTGACTATAGCGGGAAAAAAAAGCAAAAACAGATAACTATTGCTTTTTGCGAAGATGGTAATATTAAAGAAATGGAAAGCATAGCAATTGCAATGATACAATCACAATATCCTTGGTCAATATTGGAAGAATTATATTAACATAATCAGTGTTGGCAATTGTATTAACATAATCAGTGTTGGTATTTATACTGCAGATGTCAAAAAAACCAAGATAGAAGCAAATGCAGTGAAAGAGCCACGCAAACAAAACACTTTAGTTTAAATGAGCACTATAGGGTCAGGAACACAAACATGTATTCCTGACCCTAAAGTGTTAAGACCACATTCTAGCCACCCTGGTCCCCTCATGCCTCCCTAATTATAGTAAAATCTTACTTGTATTCAAGTCTGCATCTGCTTACTTTGTCCCTTTTTCGTTTAGACCTGCCCCCCTGCCTGCTGACATCAGCAGAAGTGGTAGCTTCCCCATAGGATTGGCTGAGACTGTCAAGGAGGCAGATCAGGGGCAGAGCCAGCATGATTCAAACACAGCCCTGGCTAATCAGCATCTCCTCATAGAGATGAAATGAATCACTGAATCTCTATGAGGAAAGTACAGTGCCTGCATGCAGAGGGAGGAGACACTGAATGTTTGGATGCATTTTAGGCAGCCATGACCCAGGAAGGATCTCTAACAGCCATCTAAGGAGTGGCCAGTAAAGTTATCACTAGGCTATAATGTAAACACTGCATTTTCTCTGAAAAGACAGTGTTTACAACAAAAAGCCTGAAGGTTATGATTCTACTCACCAGAACAAATTCAAAAAGCTCTGGTGACTATAGTATCCCTTTAAGGTGTTTTGTTTTTTTTCAGCCAAAAAGCCACGACTATTGAAAAGATGAGACTGATAATCTTAATTAATTGTTTCCTAAACTTTACGTGACATTTTGTAAGCTACACAGCTTTTTGTAGTGTCTGCACATGCCGTTCTCCCAGTTTATACAGATTAAGGAACAGTGCACACATGCAAATAATAGTTTTACATTTTATAAGGCTACTTAAAATAGAGTTAGCGTTTAGCTTACTAAAATACACTTTAGCTCGTTTAGCACTAGCACAATTTAATTTGTCTTCCACGTTGGAATTAGTGTAGTACCCACTGATACTGGGATACTGTGAAGTAGTTGTGGGATTAACACAATATGGCCACATGGTGAAACTGAATCCCTATGTTTGTTTGCTGAGCTAGGTAATTTTAAGTAACCTTATAGAATTTAGAAACATATTTTTATGTGTGTGATGTTCCTTAATATGTATTATGTATACATTTTAGTCTCTACGGCAGAACCATTCCTGAAAAAAATCATGTTCCTTGTGTGCCGCTAATTCCCTTTTTGTTCTCCCAGTTTATGTCAAACTTCTAGCATCTGCAGTTGAGGCCTTCTGCTGCATCTTGTCTAATGCAATGCCATTGGTCAATAGTAATAAATTTAAGGCAATACGGGGCTAGCCCATCTTCAGTGCTGCCATCTTCAGCCTGCCATTGGTTCAAAGTTTGACATGTTTATGTGGAAGACCACTGGTCCTTAGCCAAACTGCAGCGTAGAGGCTGGAAAGTAGAGCCCAGATTTTGCTGCAAACCGGGGGACTGGAAGTGAATCCATAATTCACAAGTAAACAAACCCCTTGACACTGGATATTATTTGAACACTTTCCTGTTATAATTCACTTTAACTACTAAGAGGCCTTAACTGTAACATCTGCTCACCTATGTGATATATTAAAGGGGGGAACCTTCACTTCCCAGAATTTTAATACAATGTTTACTAAACTCTTTGTTTAACTAATATGTATTTATGACGTGTGAAAATGAAAAATTAATCCACAATGCTTTAGCCTTTAACTGGGGCCAATCATCTTAGCTCCCTGACAATCATTGGTATAAATCCTGTCCTTTGCATCTGGCAGTTAACACATTTGCAGTGTGTGCCAAGGCTATGCCTGTAAAGAACTGGATTATAATGTGATGTTCTACATTTTGAATATAAATTTAATAGATTTCATTATTACTTTGTCCCAGAAAAGCAACAGCATTGTTGAATTTGGACAGTGTTTCATTTGTACTAGACAATGGATTTTAACTCAAATGTGTTGAGATAGTGATTAAACAGAGATGCCAACTTATCTTATTCTCGTTAACCTGCCTCTTATATAATGGTAGCTTGTGTATCTAAATTCACCTTTAAATATGTATTTTGTGATTCTAAAATATTTGAAATCATTTTAATTTAAGTAAAATTAATGTGAACCATTAGTACTGTGTTGTGGTTCACTAAAATGATGTATCTGTTCTTTAAGAAGGAGATTAGTTTATATTTAAATATCAAAGACTTTATTCTAATGAAAAAAAAAAAAACGTAATAAGTTCAGGGTGACCTAACCATTGTGAGATAAGAGAATGCTTTGCTCATGGGAATCTTTAAAAAGGAAGAAGCGCTGTATTATCAAATAAATGACAGGTCATTTTGACCCTTTCAAATTGTATGGAAAGGGCATATTAAGCACATTTGACATTGTGAACTTAAAAATTGCTTGTCCCCATGACTGCTGAACATTTGATGTGATTAGAAAAGTCTGCCGTTCAGTTGGTTTTGCAAACCATTGTGCAAAAGTTTAAGAATAAATGCAGATAGTTACATGTTACTGTACTTTAATGTCCATTGTTTTTGCCGGAAAGACAGGCATGTTAAGAGTTAGGATGGTAGCGCTGGATGTAGGACCTGTTTCAGAGGATAGCCATCATCCATAATTGTTAATAGTGGTCACCATTCTAGGCCCATTGCTTGTAATAGGTGATAAGGTACAAGAAATCATTGTCCTGAGCCAGAAATAGATATTATGTCCTAGACCAGGGATAGGCAACCTTCAGCACTCCAGATGTGGATTACATCCCCCATAATGCTCTTACACCCATAATGCTGGCAAAGCATCATGGGAGGTGTAGTCCAAAACATCTGCAGTGCCGAAGGTTGTCTATGCCTGTCCTAGACAATGGCATAGCGTGAAAGAATAGAAAAAACTTAACAACTTGAAGGAATATAAGTAATTTTGGAGGCCTGGGCCAAATCAGATAGATATAATATATCAAGCTGTCAAAATTGATTCAAACTAAAACTGGGATTGAAAGGTACGCTAACACACAAAGCATGGCGCCCTGGACTGGATGAAGTGGCTTTGCACATAACCTCCCTGCCACTAAATTATTCAAACTGTTTGATATTATTAATACTATAATAATTTATTCTATAATAATTATTATATATAATTCACGGCTCGTAAATTTGGTCATTAACATACTTATAAAAGAAGCCACTCTCTGTTCTACTGGTATTTTTAGAAATTCTAGACTAGGTGAGATGCCTGCACATTTGTTTTCTTTCTCAAATTCTTGAAATAAATTCTCACCTCCAACTTATTCTTAAACACCTCGGATTCTTGGATCATTGCACGCATCATTTTCTGTCACATTTTTGACATCCCTTTATCTGCTAGAATTTTTAAGATATAGAAATTGAAATCCATTAATATTGAAAGCTTTTCCTACTTTGAATGTATGCCTGCATTTCATCCTGTCTATCGCCTCTTCAGCAATGAACGGATTATTTTGTGGAACTGTTTCTGATGAAAAAACACATGTATTTTAGTAATCTAGCATTTCAATTTAAAATAACAAGCCATAAAAAATAACAAGGCATTTTGGTTTCTTAATATGGAAATAAATGTAGAGAGAGCGCCAATTTAATAATTTAATTACGTACCATTTTTCTTAAACGTGAGAGCCTGTGAAACATATTGATGTGCTGCTATTATTTACACAAGTAATTGTCATTGAATGTCTTTAGAACCATGAGACTAATGTATGTGAGTATATTGTATTAAATCTGAGCAAAAGGTTATTTTTGTGTTCCAAAATAATGACTGCTTTATTGAGTCAGGAATGCTGATATTGAAAGGTAAACCTATTACTAAAGAGGTACTAAATGTATCACCAAAGAAATGGAAAAAATAATATACAAGCAAGGAGAAACCATATTTGAAATCAGGGAACCAGTATATAGTAAAAACAAAGGATGGATGCCAAGGCGCGCTCTATCTAATTGTCAGCAGCAATCCACCTACCAAGGAGTTTCTGCAACCTGGTGCAAAACAAATATACACAAAATGGTAATGAACTGCGCTTCGTGATTACAAGTTCAAAAAAATGAATATTTGCATACAAATAGTGGAGATAACTTTTTCAGAGTATATCTTTGCAGAGAAAAATAATATAACAGTGCAATGCAACTGGACATATAGCTTAGTTAAAAATAAAGTGCCAAAGGAACACTCACACTTTCTAGAGCTAATATAGCTCTATTATGGAAGACAGAGACATTATAATCCCTGTCTGTGGATATAACGATGGAATCCAGGAATCTTGGCTTCCAACAGTAGTAAGTGACATATGCAAAGAAACACATACAAGGGGCTCTAATAGTGTCATATTGTAACAGTAATTAGCAATATATGGGGAAGTACCCTATTTACAAGAACCAGAGCATGGATCTGCTCTAGTATATAGAAACTTGAGTGAAATAATTCCAACCTAAGGATATAAATTATGTCCACGGGCCAAACCGTAAAGGTGGTGAAAAAAAAAATATAATATAATAACATTTCAGGGACTGAATAAAATTGAATTTAAAAAAGCATTTTATTTCTACAGTGAATATAAATAGAACACGTAAAAAGCATATATAAAAACAGTAAAAAAAAAAAAAAAAAAACAGTCCACAAACCGAGGATTGTGCATTTCCTATATTTTTAAGATTGTATTACACTATTATATTTTTTATTTTTTCTCCGCTGATATACTCTGAAAAAGTTATCTCTACTATTTGTATGTATATCTCCATTTGTTTTTAAACTTATTGTCACTAAACACAGTTCACCAGTTTGTGTATATAAGAAAAGATAAAGTGAGAGAGAGATGAAATGGGTTTATAGGTTAAAGACATTAGAACCGAAAGGATCAAATATAGAGTTTGATCTATTTATTTTTTTGTGAATTTTTATAGGGTTTCTTTTTATTTTATTGATATTGGACTTTTGAGTACGTTGAGTATTTATATTTTTTTCTCTTTCTCTCCGTATAGTAGGTTATCTTTTGAATATATATTTTTATATTTCTTTTTTATATAAATATTTTTTTATGTATATCTTATTATTCTGTAGTTTTTTTATGCAATAAAATTGTGTAATATAATTTATTAAATATTTCATATTGTTACGTAACTGCTTTTTTCCCACAATTTATCACAATATTCTACCAGAAGACTGTTATTATAAGTGCCTTTGCATTAACTTGTGTTTTTTTTTTTGTATTTCTGTAAACCAGTATATAGTCCAAACATAGAACAAGCTAAGTAGGTTGATATTATAGGATGTTGTTATCCGTGGATGATTACGGTATATCATGGTAAACTCCAGTTTATGTTGTGTATCTGTTTTAAATGTATTGCCATTGTCTTTTTTTCATGGCAAGTGGTACCCTTTAAAGTCACAAATATTAAGCATGTTTGATATTTCTTTAGTTTTGTACATCTTGAGACTACTTCGCCCTTTAATCACTTTTTTTTTCTAAATAAATAGCCAGCACTTTCTAAAAGCCGAACAAAAATGTGTAAAAAACTAACAGCTTGTAGCAGAGAGCTCAAGAACATCTTGTCCTCAAGGCTAAAATGTATGTTTTCGCAATTTTTCTAAATAGTAAGCCTATTTCTCTTTAATATCTGCGCATGACATGTCAAGAAACCTTCACTAATTTAAGCTAATAAACAGTACTTTACGATATATCATCATATTTAAATATAAAGGGTGAACAGTGAATTACATACGCTTCAAAAAGATCATTCCACGCTTTATATTTTCGTGATCAGCCTGAGAGGTTTCAGGAATAGTTGCACAGTAATTAAAATTCAATAACGTTACATTAGATGTATGTGTTGATGTTTTTAGTAACATACACAGATAATAAACTATATAGTATGAAATTCAGTCTTTTTTTCACAAAAGTGGACAAAAGTAACTGGCAATAGGCATATGTTTGCAAGCTCACAATTTATTTAAAAGTGATATACTTGCTAGATTTTAGGGTCACCTAAAACTCGGAACTTAATTTCCTTTTGTACCAGTTTGTCTAATTGTGTATTGCTTTGTCTTTAGTCCATACCTTATTTTATTGTACGTATTGTAGAGCAGTGCACTGCAGAAAACGTACATACATTTATTGATAATGTTTGAAAATGCTTTTGGACTTATTTTAATATGCGGTTTCATATGAACAAAACTTGCCTTGAAGTATTGCTGTGTCTCTAAACCACAAGTGTAAAACTGTTATCACATACAAATGTCAACACGGACTAATGCTGGAAAAAGCACGAAGCAGAATGTGCAAGGATTAGCATCCCAGTTCTACAAATGTCACTGCATTTCAGATAGTTTGTACTGGGTTCCAGTTCACTACATGTGTACGTGATAGCCTTGCTGGTTGAGGGCAAATGACACAGGTCTAATGGCAAGAATGAAAGACAACTATTAAGTATGTAAAGTGATAATCTGATAACAAAAATTTGGATTGCATAAAAATAAAAAGCAAGAAAAACAAATGCTTGCTGTATCGAGGAACATTTAAATTACATATAGGTTTCTTTTCTCTAAACAGCATGTTGAAGTGAGGACCAACTCTTAACATTAAGGACAAAATTGCCAACCTGGGAGTAATCTTCAATTTAGCACGTTTGATACTTTTTCTACAGCTCTGTTATTTTGGTCAAAATTTTGCAAGTACGTCCTCACTTCAACCATGCTCATGTAGACTGAAAGAACCCAATCGCGTAAAGGTAGTGGTAGGATCTGTTTTATTATGGAAGACTGAAAGCTGAGAAGCTTCCGCTGCCGTGAACATCAGCTGAGCCACCAACAAGAAATGTGAATGTATCAGTTTCCAGTTTCTGGTGAATGATGGAGAATCTTGTAACATTTCTGTGTGACAGGTTTATTGAATTGCGTAAAAGTCCCAATGTCCATTTATAGCGTAGTGTAGGCGATGAATATCAACACAGATAGCTCCGATTTCCTTCAGTCAGGCAAAAAGCAGGCCAGCTACCGTTCGATCTGAGTCTCTCACTCTTTAAGGAATAATTGAGTTTAAAAAATGGTTTCATAAGAAAATAATGTAACCTGGTGTGGAGCCATGTTTGAATTTCAATAACTTTCCCATAGTTTCCCTTTTTATGGCAGGTTTTATCGGTCCAGCATTCATTTTGATTTAGGCATGTGGCTGAAGTGCACGCTACACTAATAACAGATTATTGCAGCATTTGTATGAATATAACGTCAAATAATATATGGAATCTTAAGTAACTTGTCACGATTTGAAGGATTTGACAGCATAAAGCCCTGAAATCCTTGCTCTTGGGATGACAACCAGACAAGGGGAAGGTGACATACTGTCAGTCGTGGACCATAAAAATACAATCAGGGTGTTTTAAAAATCATCTCCGTGTTCTACAAGCTGTTGGCTGGGTTCTGCTACATTTTGTGTTTAGCTGCAGCCAGAACAATAGCAGTATTTAGAATATCAAAAGAACAGGACAAAGTCAGTGTCGTGATTGCACATTTCCGCTTTACACATGAATGTCTTTTCATTATAAACTAATCAGTCATTTACCAAACGCTTTTGTCTTCTACAGGTGCAAAGGTCTAGAAATAAGCAGCTAAGAGAGTTGTTTCCAGATGGATTTAGTATTCATCATGCAGGCATGCTGCGGCAAGATAGGAGTTTGGTGGAAAACCTCTTTTCTCAGGGACATATCAAAGTCCTGGTTTGTACAGCCACATTAGCCTGGGGTGTCAATCTCCCTGCACATGCTGTTATCATTAAGGTAAGAGATTATACTTCTAAGCAGAATAAAACCGTCTTTTACTAATTCCACCGTAAAGCATTCCAACAATTGAAGCAATGATACTTTTTTCATGCACAGAGGTTTGCTATAGCCGTGTTCTTCCAAGTACAATGTGTAGCTCTCCGTTTGTTAAACTGTCGGAGTATAGATTTGCTCCTAAATTGACCAACAGGACACAGGACCTAGAACCCTCTTGTAAAAATAGAAATCCGCTCAAGGCAGACTATGCAGTTCAAATCCCTACATGCTGCTTGGAGTCTGGAAAATGTAGCTTGTCTCTGATTGTGAATAATGCAGGTGACCTGTTGGGTTAAAACTTTTGTTCTTTTATGTGAGTCAGAGGAAACTACAGCTTGTGCGCATGTAAATGTTTGAATAATGCCTGAGGATTTCTGAACAGCATCAAAGGTTTATACACAGCTGACACCTTTCAAACTAAAATGGATAAATAAAATGTACTTCTTTTTTTTTTTTCCTATTAAGAGACCATTAAAGCGTGTGTTTACTTCCTGGAAGCTATGGTCAAATTGCTCAGACTGATGATTTTTTAAGCCATTAGTGTTCCAAACAAACAGTCAGAACAGCTACTGTCTGAAATGTAACTATTTATGAAATGGGACATTTCAGTTTCACCGGTACATTGCCATATGGTCAGTGTTGTCATTAACGGTCACTATTTTTGATGCATAAAACTTTATGGAGCGTGAATCATGCTACACTTTGACATCATTTTATTTCTCTTCCTAACACAAATGTTGATGAGAAATGTAAATTCAAATGAAAAATGAGGCATGAATCTGGAATATTCTCTCACTATTTCACCTCAGTTTGGCCATTTGGATTTAATTTGCGAAAAAAAAGTTGCATGCTTTTAGCAAAATGTGAACATAGTACATGACCCATTAATAAACTTCAGCTGTTCCTTAAACCACTGTTCACATGGTGGTCTCACATGTTGTCTGGGAAAAAAGTACTGTTTATGTCAAGTGATGCCGGTAGAAAGATGGTGAATTCAGAAGGCCTGTGTTGATGTAGTCATGGTTTAGGCTGCCCAAAGCCCAGCTCATCAACCACAGTTTGTGTGCTACTCGTATACACTTGATAAGACCATTACATGTATAACACACCATTCGCACATACATATAATGAATGGGTCACTCAACTATTTAGCTATTTATTTTTTTCTGTTTACTAGCACCCTTTCTCCTGAAAACAGAAACCCACTTTCCCTTATCAATTTTCTATCTACTCCTCCCTAATTTACACCTAAGTCTCTTTTATGTTAACCTACTAGCACCTCCTTGTGCCTTATACAAGCACAGTACTGACAAGTGTGCCCCAGAGGTAAAGTTATACACCATCAGCTTGCACATTCAGGCAGTCTAAATCAAGAACTCCCACAGTAAGGCTTGGACTGCCCCTGTCTTGGACAGAGGACAGATACGCGTGAGGGAGCCATACTCCCTGATAGTGGTAGGAGTCTCTCTGGGCATGGCACATGGAGAAGCAGCTACTCTTTTAAAAAGTGCTAGTAAAACAAAATGTATTTATGGTCGAAAAGGTTTAATAAAAAAAAGAAAAATAAAGCATACCCTCTAGCAGGCTAAAATACATCCCTGGTGACACTCACACATGTAGCATTTACATTTCTAAGAAATTACTAAACAGACATTCACCCTCTCCCTAAATAACGTACAAATAAAGGTTCTCATATTGCAGATGCCATGCAAGCAGTGCCATTACCACATCTGAGGTTAAAGTATGGTTTATTACTTCTAAAATACAAATGCCCTGCCCAGCCGCATATACCAAATCACAATCTAACCGTGGGAAATACAGTTATTAGCCAAACCTGCAAGTAACTTCTAAGCAATAAAACAGGAGTTTTGCATTTATTTTTTTTAATTAATTTTTTTACCTACTAGAGAGTAGGGCGTCAACACTGCCATTTAAAGAATTGATTGTGACTTAGGGCTGGGTTTTTTTTTTTTCTTTGTCTCACTCATTCGTCGTGAAATAGATATATATTTTTATCCATAAAGTAGATAATTATTTATTAACCTTTTCTTTGTATATGTTTTGATAA
>OW240913.1:279272597-279307648 GCA_933207985.1 Pelobates cultripes
TAAAATGTCTCCTGTACGTTTGGTCACTTTGTGCACTAGGGAGTGGCCTTTTTTGGTT
This sequence comes from Pelobates cultripes, assembly GCA_933207985.1. Taxonomy (NCBI): domain Eukaryota; kingdom Metazoa; phylum Chordata; class Amphibia; order Anura; family Pelobatidae; genus Pelobates; species Pelobates cultripes. The sequence goes on from OW240913.1 coordinate 279,272,656, forward strand.
GCGGCATGGCCGCCGCGTGGCAGTTTGGATCCAACCCTGGTACAGCGTGTACACGTGGCTGTGTCAGGTAGGCCTGAACTTTACGGACAGTTTCCATACATTGATTGTTGGAGGCAGGCCGTAAACGACTCGCCAAAATGGATCCGGATATGCCACGAGGAGCAATGTCGCCTCATGGTGGCCAGGACTTATTTGTCCACTAGGACTGGTGTTAGGCCCATTTTGGACACGCCCCCTGAGTCCGAGATCCCTTTGCCGCCCCCTTACTTCCCTTTAAGAGGAAGTGACGCGAATGCAGGAAGTTCTGCACCCCTTCCCCTTTTGCCCCCATCCACTTCCGCTTCCTCCTCCAGTACAGAATCCACCCCCCCTCGTATTAAAACTCCCCTTCCTGAACCAGGACCAACCCCCATTAGATCTGAATATCCTGATTTGGCGCCACTTCAAACTTCCGGTCAAGCTTCTTCTAGTTCGGCTCAGAGTATACTATTCACTAATTTTTCACAAAATCAAGTTCCCACATCCTCATGCCCTATTACCTCTCGACCGGAACCTTTAACTGACGCCCCTCCACGTAGCCCCATACTAACCCGACAACTGACCGGTACCCAACAATTAAAACATTATCAGATGCCTCTTCGTCTGAATCCTGGTCAGCCTATATCGATGCCGCAGGTCAAATGGCACATGCTGACCCAGTCTTCGTATATGTCCCGTTCACGACTACCGATCTCTTGAATTGGAAGACCCACAATTCCTCGTACACTGAGAAACCACAAGCTATGACCGATCTGTTCACCTCGATAGTTCAGACACATAACCCGACATGGGCTGATTGCCAGCAGTTATTAATGACATTGTTCAATAATGAGGAAAGGACAAGGATTAACCAAGCGGCCATTAAGGCGCTAGAGGAGAGAGCCCGTGCTTTAAATCAAGCCAATCCGGCAGCATGGGCCGCAACACATTACCCTAACACCGATCCTGACTGGAATGTAAATGGCGCAGATATGGCTCAACTTAAAGCCTATAGAGATGCTATAATTGCTGGCATGAAAGCCGGAGGGAAGAAAGCTATTAACATGTCGAAGACAGTTGAGGTGATTCAGAAAAGTGATGAAGCGCCCAGTGTCTTTTATGACCGATTATTGGAGGCATACCGCTTGTATACCCCCTTTAATCCGGAAGACGCTGATAATTCCCGAATGGTAAACTCCGCCTTTGTCAGCCAAGCTTACGGAGATATTAAGCGCAAGCTACAGAAATTAGAAGGGTTTGCAGGTATGTCTATCACCCAACTAATGGAGGTAGCGAACAAAGTATATATGAATAGGGAAACAGAAAGTAAGAAAGAGGAAGAGCGCAAGATGCGTAGAAAGGCAGATATGCTAGCGGTAGCGATCGCAGGCGTAGATAGACGGGGCCCAGATAGAGGCGATGGTAGATGGAATAGGGAGCCTTTGAGTAGGAATCAGTGCGCGTACTGTAAGGAAGAAGGGCATTGGAGGAACGAGTGTCCGCAAAGAGAGCAGTATGAGAGAGACTTACCCAGGGCAGGTTACGGAAACTTTAGAGGCAGAGCGAGAGGTAGAGGAGGCCCCGGAGGGAGTAATGGTAATAGAGGGAGTAATGGTAATAGAGGGAGTAATGGTAATAGAGGGAGTAATGGGAACAGAGGAAGTGTAAGGGAAGATAGGTACTATCCAGCAGCGCAAAGGTCCCGCGATAGAGAAGGTAGGGACTTTGTGGGATTGGCTGACACGGTCATGGAGGACTATTGATACCGACCGGGCTCCATCCCCCTTGGTCGAGCGGAGCCTATGGTCGATGTATCAATAGGGGAAAAAAGGAGTGCGTTTATGATCGACACTGGTGCTGAACATTCGGTGGTGACTAATCAAGTTGCTCCTCCATCTGGAAGAACTATTACTGTAATAGGAGCAACTGGAAGAAGTGCTGAAAAACCGGTTCTTAAAAGTCGACTCTGTACATTGGGAGGCCACGTAGTAAAACATCAATTCCTTTATATGCCTGAGTGTCCAGTCCAATTGCTGGGACGTGATATGCTATCCAAATTACAAGCGCAGATTACGTTCCTACCAAATGGAACAACATCCTTAAAGTTTAATGGACCCTCAGGTATTATGACATTGTCCGTACCAAAGGAAGAAGAGTGGCGACTTTATACAGTGTTGACTAGCCAAAACCCGAGGAGTGATGAATCCTTATTTAACATACCAGGAGTTTGGGCAGAGAACAACCCACCAGGACTGGCCCGCAATATTCCACCTATTAAAATCGAACTAAAACTTGGGGTTTATCCAGTAAGCCTGAGACAATATCATATTCCGCAGAAGGCTAAGAAGAACATCCAATCTTATCTGGATAAGTTCATACGGTATGGTATCCTAAAGTTCTGTACTTCCCCTTGGAACACCCCATTGCTGCCTGTTCAAAAGCCCGGTACAGATGAGTATCGACCTGTGCAGGACTTGAGAGCAGTCAATGATGCGGTTGTTAGTATACATCCAGTCGTGCCCAATCCATATAACCTGCTTGCTTTAATTCCGGGCGGGGCTACTTACTTTACAGTCTTAGATCTCAAAGATGCCTTCTTTTGCCTCCGAATTGCCGCAGAAAGCCAATGTATCTTCGCTTTCCAATGGGAAAATGCTGTAACGGGCTCGAAACGCCAAATGACCTGGACAAGATTGCCCCAGGGGTTTAAAAATTCACCTACCCTATTTGGTTCAGCTCTAAGTCAAGATCTACTAGATTTCGAGTCTATCCCAGGAGAGTGTGTATTATTACAATATGTAGATGACTCGTTGATAGCAGCAGTTACAAAGGAAGTATGTCAGCAAGCAACGCACGATCTACTACACATTCTCTGGAAGGCAGGATACAAGGTGTCAAGAAGGAAGGCTCAGTTGTGTTTGCCAACTGTCAAATATCTGGGATTCCATATCTCTGAAGGACAAAGAATTATGGGGCCAGAGAGAAAAGAAGCTGTGTGCCAAATACCGATACCCAGGAATAGAAGACAAGTGCGAGAATTCTTGGGGGCAGCAGGCTTCTGTAGGATATGGATTCCCAGCTACGCGATACTGGCAAAACCTCTGTATGCAGCTATCAAAGGTACAGAGCACGACCCCTTCTTATGGACTCAAGAACAGCAAACGGCATTCGAAGATGTGAAGAGGGCTTTGATGAGTGCCCCAGCATTAGGTCTACCTGACCACACACGGCCATTCTACCTGTATGTACATGAGCAAAGAAGAATGGCTGTGGGAGTATTGACACAGTACTTGGGATCATGGCAAAGACCTGTTGCCTACATGTCTAAGCAACTGGATGCAGTGGCCAGCGGACTTCCACCTTGTCTAAGAGCTGTAGCTGCAGCCGCCCTGCTAGTAGCTGAAGCCGATAAACTCACTCTGGGTCAAGAACTTTATGTACGAGTTCCACATGCAGTACAGACGTTGTTGGATTACAAAGGAAATCATTGGTTTAGTAACAGCCGTATGACCAAGTATCAAGCAATGTTGTGTGAAAACCCAAGAGTGCATTTAGAGACTGTAAATACCTTAAATCCAGCTACCCTTTTGCCACAACCTACTGAAAGTCAACATGATTGTTTGGAAGTAATGGATGAAGTATTTTCAAGTAGACCAGATCTTCGTGATTTTCCCATCCAGAACCCTGATGTTCAATATTACACCGACGGCAGTAGTTATGTAAAAGAAGGGATCCGCTATGTAGGATATGCAGTAACAACGATAGACAAGGTGATAGAAGCTCGGCCACTGGCAAAAGGAACATCAGCACAAAAGGCAGAATTGATAGCACTGACACGAGCGTTACAATTGGCTGAAGGTTTAAGAGTGAACATTTACACGGACTCCAAGTATGCGTTTTTAACCACTCATGCCCACGGAGCTTTGTATAAAGAAAGAGGACTATTGAATTCAGAAGGCAAAGAAATCAAATACGCAGCTGAGATCCTACAACTATTGGAAGCAGTGTGGGAGCCGAAAGAAGTCGGCATTATACATTGTCGGGCGCATCTGAGAGGAGATGGTGATGTAACCAAAGGGAATCGGATGGCAGATAGTGCAGCTAAGCGTGCTGCTGAATCAGGAAGACAGGAATATGTGGGGCATATAGCTGCTCTTATACCAGCTCCACTGTCTCAATGGACTCCAATTTATACAGCTCAGGAAGAGGAGTGGTTAAGGACTGAACCTGGAAAGTATTTGGAGAACAAATGGTATCAGTTAGAAGATGGAAGAATAGTTATTCCAGCATCACTAGCGGTAGAAATTGTCCAAAACTATCATAACGGGACACATTCTGGGAGAGACAGTACAGAAGAATCTCTCAGAAAACATTTCTACATACCAAGATTGTCCAACTTGACTCAGGCCATTGTACGTAGATGTGTAACGTGTGCTAAAAATAATGCAAGACAAGGACCAGTAAAGCCACCAGGAGTCCAGTTTATGGGGGGACTTCCCATGTCCGATTTACAAATTGACTATACAGTGATGCCTAAATCGGGTGGACATCGCTACCTGCTGGTAGTGGTGTGCACCTATTCAGGCTGGGTAGAAGCATGTCCTACTCGTACAGAGAAAGCAGGAGAAGTCGTGAGATTCCTGCTACGAGAAATAATACCCCGATATGGACTACCCTGCTCTATAGGATCGGACAATGGTCCAGCTTTTGTTCATCAGTGCTTACAACAACTGACTCATATGCTTGGTATAAAGTGGAGGCTTCATACGGCATATAGACCCCAGAGTTCTGGTAAGGTAGAGAGAATGAATAGAACTATTAAGAATCAGTTGGCTAAAATGTGTCAGGAAACCCAACTTAAGTGGAACGTTCTCTTGCCCATAGCTTTATTGCGAATCCGCAGTACACCTACCAGAAGGATGGGCCTCTCTCCTTTTGAAATCATGTACGGGCGACCACCTCCCGTGCTTGGTAACTTAAGGGGGGATTTGAGTCAGTTGGGAGAAGGAATTACCCGGCAGCAGGTTGTGGAGTTGGGTAAGACTATGGAGGAGGTACAGAAATGGGTACAAGATAGATTACCTGTGAATATTTATCCCCCAATTCATAGTTACCACCCAGGCGACCAAGTGTGGATTAAAGAGTGGAATAATGTGCCGTTAGGGCCCAAGTGGAGAGGTCCTTATGTTGTTCTTCTGTCTACCCCTACAGCGATAAAAGTAGCCGAAGTGGCTCCGTGGATACATCACTCCAGGGTTAAACCAGCAGCAGCCGATTCCTGGCAAGTTACAGCAAATCCAGAGAATCCCTGCAAAATCCGGTTAAAACGCACGACTCAGTCGGAGTGACGAGGAACCTTGTGGATCACAAATTTTATTGTTTCAGAGACTTGGTAAGTGAGTGAGAAGGCCATAATAAAGCCTGTCCACTCACCAACGAGTGTATAAGTCAGGGAAAGTCTTGAGGGGACCCCTGTGAAGACGAGCAGAACTCCATTCCCTGCAGCCCTTACATCCTGGAAGCTGAGGTGCCTTCGCACGGACGAAGACTGAGGATGACGACGAAAGATGTATTTTTAATAATGTTTATTTATGTGTATTTTTATATTCAGGAAGGTAGAGGTACCGACACTCCTAGCTGTGAGGTATGCATTAAGACTACAAGAACAGGTAACCATATATCCCAGACCCTAATTTGGCATTCGCAATATGAGTGTAAAGGAGATGTATCAAGATGTAGATACTTAAATATAGAATATAGTGTGTGTCATTTAGGAGTAGGAGAACCTAAGTGCTTCAGTCCTGAGTATCAACCCCGTACAATTTGGTTGACTCTCAGAAATGGAGATCCTCAGGGAACCCTAATTAATAAGACGGTATTAGAATCCGTATATTCTTCAGGTGCTCTGCTATTTGATGCGTGTAAAGCAATATCAAGTGGTAGAAAGCCGTGGAATGTATGTGGGGATCTTAGATGGGAGAGGACGTATGGGTCTAACGATAAATATATTTGTCCCAGTAGTAAAAATAGATATGTAAGTCCAAGATGTCCAAATAGAGATTATAACTTCTGCCCATATTGGTCTTGTGTGGGGTGGGCGACTTGGGGACAGACAGCAGACAAGGACATGATTGTGACTAAGTTGCCTACTAATCCATATTGTAAGTCTATGGAATGCAATCCAATCCATATACTTATAAATAACCCTGACAAGTTCTTAGATAAATATGGTAATTTATTTGGGTTTCAAATATATGGGACGGGTTTAGACCCTGGGACAATATTGTTTATAGGGATAGAGACTGATACGGTAACCTCCCAAACTCATCAAGTATACCATTCCTTTTATGAAGAGATGAGCATAGATAATAAGATCCCCCATAATGCTAAAAACTTGTTCATTGATTTAGCCGAGAGTATTGCCGGTAGTCTTAATGTTACCAACTGCTATGTGTGTGGAGGTACTAACATGGGAGACCAATGGCCTTGGGAAGCAAAGGAGGTAATGTCCGGTTCTGAGGCAGTTGACCAATTAATATCTACACAAGCCGACTATCATATGAGTGTTAGAGGTAAATCTGAGTGGAGATTGAAGACCTCCATCATAGGTTATGTTTGCATAGCGAGGAAAGGAATGATGTATAATACTTCTGTAGGAGAATTAACTTGTCTAGGGCAAAAAGCTTATGATGATGATACAAAGAATACAACTTGGTGGTCGGCTTCAAATGTCTCAGAACCATCTAACCCGTTTGCAAGATATGCCAATTTAAAGGACGTATGGTTTGATCTATCCATCACATCTAACTGGAGAGCCCCAGCGAATTTGTACTGGATCTGTGGTAAGAAGGCCTATTCGGAGTTACCACAGGACTGGGAAGGGGCATGTGTGTTGGGTATGTTAAAACCATCCTTCTTCTTGTTGCCTATTGAAACAGGTGAGACTTTAGGTGTTAAAGTGTATGATGTGAATCATAGGAAGAAAAGGGGACCCATAGAGATAGGTGCCTGGGAAGATAATGAATGGCCTCCCCAGCGTATTATAGATTATTATGGGCCAGCCACGTGGGCAGAGGATGGTACCTTTGGTTATAGAACCCCTATTTATATGCTCAACCGCATTATAAGGTTACAGGCGGTGGTTGAGATCATTACTAACGAGACATCACAAGCGCTCAATCTTCTAGCGAAGCATAATACCAGGATGAGGACAGCAGTTTACAAAATAGATTAGCCTTGGATTATCTTTTGGCAGTAGAGGGAGGTGTATGTGGGAAGTTTAACCTGAGCAATTGCTGTCTTCAAATAGATGACGAAGGGCAAGCAATAGCTGAGCTTACTAGCCATATGGTTAAACTAGCGCATGTGCCTACTCAGGTATGGAAAGGGTACAATCCAAGTAGTTGGTTTGGTAGCTGGTATGAGTGGTTTGGAGGGCTTAAGGCAGTGGTAGGTGGAGTCCTACTGATTTTAATGTTGTGTCTACTCCTGCCGTGTCTTATACCCTTAGTAGTTAGGTCTGTGCAAAGCCTGATAGAAAATATAGCAGAGAGGAAGGCTGCTGCACAGATAATGGCAATTTATAAATATAAGGCTCTAGATCAGGGAGAACCAATGCAGGAAGACGAGTGTTGAAGATTCACATCATAGGATAAGTCTGGTCTGGTTCAAAGGTAACTTGTGGTGTATGTAAACCAAGGTTAAGTGATGCCTCAAGTAATTGTAAAATATCAAGAGGCATCAAAGGGGGGAATGTGGTGGAATCTCGGTAAAAATAAATTTAGTAGGCCGAGATTACCACGTGGCATGTGTACGTGCATATGCTGACGTATCGATCAGTTGGTTGCACGAGGCAAGATACGATCAGTAGTGTACGGAGCATGTGCAAGAATACAGGATGTAGTATTCCCCTCCTCCATTGTGCTGGACAAGCCATGCGGTCAAGCAGGAAGTTAATTCTTATTTGTAATGATTGGTCAAGAGAATGTGCGGGTGGAGCTTAATATGGGAGGAGTTATGTGCCTATATAGGGAGCCTGCACTATTGTTCAGGGCTCAGAACTTGCTGTATTTTTGGTGACATTAGTCCCTCTGAGTCCCGATCGGTGATCCAATAAAGAATCTCTTCCTTCCTGAAGAAACCTGTGTCCATCCCTCTGTGCTTTGCTTCCGTCAGTTTCTCCGGTATCACTAACTCTGTCACTAGTCACCCCTCCCTCACTCTCATTAGTCACCCCCTCCCTCCCTCTGTCACTAGTCACCCCCTCCCTCACTGTGTCTCCCCCTCACTCCGCCACCAGGTGCCACTCTGAAAAGGCAGTGTTTACATGAAAATGCCTGATAGGAGCTATTATACTCACCAGAACAACTACATTAAGCTGTAGTTGTTCTGGTGACTATAGTGTCCGTTTAAGGTAGAGGAACAATTTTGTTGTTGTTTAGCGATTGTGTAAAGGTTCTTTTTGCCCTGATATTATTTTTTATTGCATCAGTTGAATTTACAAATATATGTATGGAGGATATCAATAGAAAGTGACTTTTAGGCAAACTTTTAAAGACAGAGCCATGCCTGTGGAAACCCAATTTTTTTTTTGTTCCTAATGACTCTTGTTTCCATAGTAATTGCCCCATTTTTGAATTTAGCCACAATTTCACTACTTTTATTTTAAATGCAGGCAGGCATGTGAACAATTGCAAATGTGTTTGTTTAAAAGCAAATCCACTTTAATATTAATATTTAATACAAAAAAATTATGTCTTTTGGGCATTCGGAGAACAAATGGCTACATAGATGCCAACCTAACTGTTAATATTCATGCTATAAATACTGAAGTAGTTTAATCTTTCATTCTCCATTAAAACTGCTACATCCTATAAAGCAATTGCCATTAGCAGTTAAATGTGATTTTAAGGAGAAATATTATTTTTTTTGCCTAAGATAAAAAAAACTCTGAAATAAGAGTTGGCAAGAAAGAAAATTGAACCCATTCACCGTACAATTGAAGAGAGAATTGCTTTCAAATGGACTTCCTGTGATCTAATTATTTTGAAATATTTTCATTGCGTACTCAAGAGCTAATAACGTACTCTTTCATCCCAGTTTCTCGAAGTTTATTTGGAAAGTCTAATATATCATAGTTCTTTAATGTTTGAAAAGTGTTTTTATTGCTAGTGGTACACTAGTTAACAAAATGTTTTGTAACGCTCAACATGAAATCCATATCAGAGGTTATCAAACATGAAATCCATATCAGAGGTTATCAAACATGAACTTCGGCGGTAAGCATTTCATAATAAAAGTTTACTCTTTATATAGGACTTAGTGATATATATGTATATATTTATGTATGTAGATATATATATTATTTCGTTCTATGTGTATTTTGATATAAATATATATATATATATATTATCACAATACAGTTAGAACGAAATAACACACATCTATATATTTTTTAATTATTTATTTTTAATTGTTCTTTTTATCTTTTAACGTATTTACATATTTATTTTTTATTATATATAAATATATATAACAATAATTAGATATATATTTAATCAGTATAATTAGATATATATTTAATCAGTATCAGTCTACTTGTAATTTGATATATATATATATATATATATATATATATATATATATATATATATATATATATATATATATATATATATATATATATATATATATATATTAGGGATCGACCGATTATCGGTCTGGCCGATATTATCGGCCGATATTTGGTATTTTCGGCAATATCGATATCGGCCAATTCAGATACCGATATTGCCGATAATATATAACAGGACCGCCGGGCCCATTACAAGCCCGGCGGTCCTGTGGGGGCCAGCAGCAAGCGCTGACTTACCTTGCATGCAGCTCCTACAGCTCTCTGTGTAAATCTCGCGAGACCCGCGGCCGCAGAGCGTTGCCACGGGTTACCATGGCAACGCACCGCGCGGCACTAAGAGCCGCGAGATTTACACAGGGAGCTGTAGGAGCTGCTTGCAAGGTAAGTCAGTGCTTGCTGCTGCTGAGCCACCACTGTACTTAACAAGCCACTGGACCACTAGGGGATACTATATCCCCCTCCCTGGTAAAAAGCAGGCAGGGGGGACTAAACAAAAAATAAAAACATTTTTAAATATTAAAAAAAATATTAAAATAAAAAATTACACAAATTACATCACTACACACACACCCAAACACACACTACACAAACACACACTGCATTACATACACACTACACAGACACAAACACACTCTACACAAACACACACTGGGGGGGGACTAAACAAAAAAACATTTAAATATTAAAAAAATATTAAAATAAAAAATTACACAAATTACATCACTACACACACACACACACACTGCACACATACTGCATTACATACACACTACACAGACACACACACTGCATTACATACACACTACAAAGACACACACACTGCATTACACACACACACTACACAGACACACACACACTGCATTACATACACACTACAAAGACACACACACTGCATTACACACACACACTACACAGACACACACACACACTGCATTACATACACACACACCACAAACACACACTGCACACATACTGCATTACAGACACACACACTGCACACACTACACTGCACACACACTGCATTACATACACACACTGCATTACATACACACTACACACACACACACACACACACACTACACAAACACACACTTTACATACACACTGCATTACATACACACACTGCACAAACACACACACTGCATTACATACACACACAAAAACACACTGCATTATACACACACAATACATAAACACACTGCATTATATACACACTACACACACTGCATTATATACACACTACATTCATTATACACACCACACACTCTGCATCCACTACACACACAGTTCCCCTGTCTAAAAACACTTCATCTACTACATGTGGCATGTATATTTTGTGCATTTACCTTTCGAATTAGTTTATTTATTCAAAATAGTAAATGTACAGAATATCGGCAAGATATCGGCTATCGGCCTGAAAGTTCGCAGATTATCGGTATCGGTATCGGCTCTAAAAAATCAATATCGGTCGATCCCTAATATATATATATATATAAATAGTAAAATACACCTAGACAGTGTGTGTGTGTGTGTATGTATATATATATATATATATATATATATATATATATATATATGATCTAAGTATATTATTTAATTTTTTTACACTTTATTAACTTTAATTTATTTTATTTCCAGCCAGCAGGGGGACTAACTGTCATTACTGGCAATGCAGCAGCCAGCTAACCCAGCCATGTGATTGTGAGGTCCTCGAATAAAAAAAAACGGAGGGCGTACTATTACGCACTGCGGCGTTTAGAGTCTGGCAATGCAGCAGCCAGCTAACCCAGCCATGTGATTGTGAGGTCCTCGAATAAAAAAAAAACGGAGGGCGTACTATTACGCACTGCGGCGTTTAGAGTCGCTTAAAATAGGGCGTAATAGTACGCCCTCCGGTCTTAAGGGGTTAATTTATGTCCACCATTTTTGATCTACCCCTATTTTTGTTAGTTTAGAGTTGTTGTTATTATTATTAGTTTAGAGTTATTGCTGATAGTCTTGTTAATTTGCGTCCACCATTCATGATCTACCCCTATTTTTGTTAGTTTAGAGTTGTTGCTGATAGTCTTGTTAATTTCTGTTCACCATTTATGATCCATCCTCATATCTTTAAATCGCTTTCTCCTCTATTTATTTATTTTTCCTCATTAACTGCCATTTCTCACCTCAATATCTGTCTCATCCCCACCTTTAACCCCTTAAGGACCAAACTTCTGGAATAAAAGGGAATCAAGACATGTCACACATGTCATGTGTCCTTAAGGGGTTAAATTGCCGTTTGAAAAACGCAACACATGGCGGTGGGCACCTGGTCGCAGGGGTTACAGGGCTGCGACCGCGGTATGTACGCCAGTGCATACAGATGCACACACACTTAAAGGACCACTCTAGGCACCCAGACCACTTCAGCTTAATGAAGTGGTCTGGGTGCCAGGTCCAGCTAGGGTTAACCCATTTTTTCAGAGAAACTGCTATGTTTATGAATGGGTTAAGCCTTCCCCTATTTCCTCTAGCTGCTGTCTCATTGACAGCCGCTAGAGGCGCTTGCGTGCTTCTCACTGTGATTTTCACAGTGAGAGCACGCCAGCGTCCATAGGAAAGCATTATGAATGCTTTCCTATGTGACCGGCTGAATGCGTGCACAGCTCTTGCCGCGCGTGTGCATACAGCCGACGGGAGGAGAAGAGGAGGATCGGAGGAGGAGAGCTCTCCGCCCAGCGGTGGAAAAAGGTAAGTTTTACCCCTTTCCAGAGCCGGGCGGGAGGGGGTCCCTGAGGGTGGGGGCACCCTCAGGGCACTATAGTGCCAGGAAAACCAGTATGTTTTCCTGGCACTATAGTGGTCCTTTAAAGGACCACTACAGACACCCAGATCACATCAGCTCAATGAAGTTGTCTGGGTGTCAGGTCCCTCTAGTTTTAACCCTGCAGCTGAAAACATAGCAGTTTCAGAGAAACTGCTATGTTTCACTGAGGGTTAATCCAGCCTCTAGTGGCTGTCTCACCGACAGCCGCTAGAGGAGCACACTGAACGTCCATAGGAAAGCATTGAGTAATGCTTTCCTATGGGCGGTTTGAATGCGTGCGCGGTCACATTCGGAGCTGAGAGGCTGAGGGATCCCCAGCGCCAAGGGAGTCCGGCGCTGGAGAAAGGTAAGTGCTGAAGACACACACACACCCTTACAGACGCATACACACTAGCTAACAGACACACACATTTACTGACAGAGACACACTCAGCGACAGACATACATACACACTCACTTACAAAACATACACTCTCATTGACAAACACAAACTCACTAACAGACAAACAGACTCACTAACACACACACACTCAGTAAGACACACACACAGTAACACACTCACTGACACTCACTCTAACACTCACACACACTAACACTCACACACACTAACACTCACCAGCAGACACACACACACACTCAACACTCACTCAGCAGACACGCACACTAACACTCACTCTAACACTCACACACACACTAACACTCACTAGCAGACACACACTAACACTCACACTAACACTCACACACACTAACACTCACTAGCAGACACACACACTAACACTCACACTAACACTCACTAGCAGACACTAACACTCACTCTAACACTCACACACACACACATTAACACTCACACACACTAACACTCACTAGCAGACACACACACTAACACTCACACACACTCAAACACTAACACTAGTTTTTTTTTTTTTTTTTAATTTAATCCCCCCAGCCTCCTTACCTTTTGGAATGCTGGGGGGGTTCCCTGGGGTCCAGTGGTGCTGCTGGGCTCCTGGGCGGGCAGTCTGGGTGGCCGGTCGGGCAGGCAGGCGGGCGTGCGAGGGAGCACTCAGTGCTTCCTCGCGCGCCGCTTAGGGATGCCGGCGCCGGAAGATGACGTCATCTTCCGGCTCCGGTATCAGTGCGGTGCGCGAGGGAGCTGAAGAGGAAGCACTGAGTGCTCCCTCGCGCGCCCGCCTGCCTGCCACCCGCCTGCCCGGTGACAGCAGGGCCAGCCTCGGGGGGCCCTGGGGTGGTCGGCTCCTGGGCCCCCCAGGGGAAGAGGCTGGCCCTGTGGGTACATACCGGGTCGCAGGGGCGGCCGGGCCCCCTGGTGGGCCGGGCCCGGTCGCAGCCGCGACCCCTGCGACCCTGGTATGTACGCCACTGCTCCAATCTCATACCCATCTCACGCTACTCTTCCTTTAAACCATCTTTCCACACTGCCCTCTGGAATGCACGCTCTGTTTGCAGTATTACTAAATCCACAACTGTGCATGAGCTTTTCATCTCTCTCTCAATTTCTAGCATTAACTGAAACATGGCTCTCTGACACTGCTACCCTTGCCTCTTTATCCTTTGGTGGTCTTCAATTTTCCCACAGCCGAAGAAACTCTGAAGATAAAGGTGGTGGAGTAGGGTTTCTGTTCTCACCTCACTGCTCATTCAAACCTCTACCCACACCCCCTCCCCTCTCTTTCTCATAATTTGAGATGAATTAAATCCGCCTTTTCAAACCCATCTCTGCTAACATTGCTGTTATCTGTCGTCCCTCTGGTTCCCCACTTCTCTCCCTTGACCACTTTGCTGCCTGGCTTCCTTCCTGGGCAACATTCCCATCAACTCACCCTTGACCCCAGCAGCCTCAAAACTACTTTCTATTACCTCCTGCCAGTGGGCTAATTCCCCCACCCACATAGCAGGCAATACTCTAGACCTTATTTTTACTCATGAATGTACAGTCTCTAACATCTGCAACACTCCATTTCCTCTCTCAGATCATCATTTCCTATAATTTGCTCTCAATAGCCCCTAACAACCTCTGCCTAACCCCCCTCAACTCAGAAGGAATCTGAGTTCTGTAAACCTCCAGCAGCTGTCAGCTGATATTGATTCCCAACTATTATCCATTCCTGCTTACTCATGTCCCTCACTGGCTATCTCCTCATATAACTCCACCCTCACCCCAACCCTGGAGGCTGCAGCCCCTCTCCAATACGCACCTCGAAGAGACTACGCCCCCAACCATGGCACACTAAATGAACACACTACCTGCAGAGATGTTCCCGTTCTGCTGAACGCTGCTGGAGGAAGTCTCAAACCGAGTCAGACTTTCTACACTACAAATTCATATTGCATACATACAGGACAGCCCTTGCCAAACAGTCATACTTTTCTTCTCTTATTAGCTCATGCTCTTGCAATCCCAGGCATCTCTTTGATACCTTTAACTCTCTTTTTTGCCCTGCTGCAGCCCCCCCCCAAATTAACCTTACAGCTGATAGTTTTGCATGCTACTTTACTGACAAAATTGAACAGCTAAGGAAAGCATTCTCACCACCTTTCTCCTCACTTTCTCAACCTCACCTGGATCATGCCTCTCCAACCATTCCAACCTTCTCCCAGGCTACTGACCAAGAAGTGCCTGCGCTTATCCTTTACTCTCGCCCCACCACTTGCCCGCTTGACCCTGTCCCGTCTCACCTTATCAGATCTCTCTTGTCTTGTGCCCTCCTTAACACACATCTTCAACTGCTCTCTTTCTTCTGGCACTGTCCCTGCTGTCCTTAAACATGCTACTATAGTACCCATCTTAAAAAAAAAACATATCTCGACCCATCCTCCCCTTCTAATTATCGTCCTATATCTCTGCTCCCTTTTTCCTCAAAGCTTCTTGAAAGACTAGTCTTTACCCGTCTGACCCGCTTCCTCAACTCCAACTCTCTCCTTGACCCTCATCAGTCCGGCTTAAACCCCCTCCACTCTACTGAGACTGCCCTTATTAAAGTCACTAACGACATTATCACAGCTTAATCCACAGGTCACTACTCCATACTAATTCTTCTTGACCTCTCTGCTGCCTTTGACACCGTTGATCATGTTCTCCTTCTCCAAACTCTTCAATCGCTCGGTCTCTGTGGCTCTGTCCTCTCGTGGTTTTCCTCTTATCTCTCCCAACGCTCATTCAGTGTCTCCTTTTCTAATGATACCTCCACCATTCTTACTGTCTCAGTTGGAGTCCCCCAAGGCTCTGTCCTTGGTCCCCTTCTATTTTCTCTTTACAGTGCCTCTCTGTACGCTGATGACACCCAGATATATCTCTCCTCCCTGGACCTCTCCCCTGATGTTTTGCAACGTGTCACCTCTTGCCTTTCTTCTATCTCTGATTGGATGTCCTCCCGTTTTCTGAAACTGAATCTTTCCAAAACAGAACTTCTTGTCTTTACTCCTAATATTAATCCTCCTCTCTCGCTCTCCCTTTAGATTGGGGATAACCATATCATCCCATCCTTACAAGCACATTGTCTTGGTGTTACTTTTGATTATGGCCTCACATTTGAGCCTCACATCCGGTCTGTTGTCAAATCATGCCAATTCCACCTTAAAAACATTGCCTGCATCCGCCCCTTTCTTACACAAGATGCTACTAAAGAGCTTTTCCATGCTCTAGTAATCTCTCGCATGGACTATTGTAACTCTCTCCTAACTGGTCTTCCCAAGAACCGTTTTGCCCCGCTACAGTCTGTAATGAATGCTGCTGCCAGACTGCTTTTCCTCTTTAGTCGGTCCTCTCACACCTCACTGATCTGTCAGTCATTACATTGGCTTCCTGTATGCTATAGGAGTCAATTCAAAGTGCTAACCCATACCTATAAAGTACTGAATAATCTTAGCCCGCCTTATATTTTTACAGATCCATAGGTATGCCCCTTCACGGTCTCTCCGCTCTGCCCCGACCTCCTTCTGTCTGCTGCTCGCACCCGTACGGCCAACTCGCGCATGCAGGACTACTCGCGAGCGGCTCCCTTCCTATGGAATAGCCTGTCTACCGCCATCAGACTCTCCCCTAGTCTTCAATAGTTTAAGAAGTGTTTTAAAATCCATTTCTTTAGGAAAGCCTATGGCCTCCCAGACTAACCTCTACCTCACATACCTGTCTCCTGCTCTCTCCTACAGGGCAGCACTCTACTCTCTCCTCCAGCTCTCCTTCACTCCCACCTAATTTGACCGCTTTTTCCTGTCCTAATGTGCTTGTACCCCACCCCCTATAGACTGTGAACTCATTTGAGCTGGGCCCTCTTCAACCTATCGTTTCTGTAAGTTTTCTTGTAATTGTCCTATTTATAGTTAAATCACCCCCCTCCAATAATATTGGAAAGCACTACGGAATCTGTTGGCGCTATAAAAATGGTGATATTTAAAGGGACACTAATGACCGCTTAAAGGGACACTCCAGGCACCCAGACCACTTCTGCCCATTGGAGTGGTCTGGGTGCCAACTCCCACTACTCTTAACCCTGCAAGTGTAATTATTGCAGTTTTTTATAAACTGCAATAATTACCTTGCAGGGTTAACTCCACCTCTATTGGCTATCTACTAGACAGCCACCAGAGGGCACTTCTGTGTCGCTAGCATAGGAAACCTGTGCTAGAGCGTTGCTGGACATCCTCACACTGTCTGAGGACCTCCAGCATCCCTCATTTCCCCATAGGAAAGCATTGAAAAGCATTTTCAATGCTTTCCTATGGGGACCTCTAAGGCGCATGCGCGGCATTGACACGCATGCGCATTAGGTCTCCCGGGCGGGTGGACGGGATCAGTCTCGCCCACCGGCCGACGTAATACAGAGGAGGAGCGGCGGCGGAGGAAGAAGCAGCGACGTGGGACATGTCACTGCCTCTGGTAAGTGACTGAAGGGTTTTTCACCCCTTCAGCTACCGGGGATTAGGGGGTGGGAGGGAGAGGGGACCTGCAGTGCCAGGAAAACGGATTGTTTTCCTAGCACTGGAACTTCCCTTTAATGAGGTTGTTCAGGTTAGAACAATAACTCCCTGCAGCCTGTCTCATGTAAACACTGTATTTTCTGAGAAAATACAGTGTTTACCTTGGGAGCTAGCAACACCTCCAGTGGAAGTCACTCAGACGGCCACCAGAGGGACTTCCGGGTTTAGAGCTGCCTAACTCGCATTCATCACGTTTGACGTCTTCACGCTTGGGTGAATATATCAAACGTTATATCTGGAGACAGGAGGCACTGTGAACGCCTGTGAACGCACCTTTGCCTGTCCACAATCAGAGACAACAGTGTGTGAGATAACGATCTCCTGCACTCAGCAGATATGGATAGATAGAAACAGATAGATGGATAGAGATAGTGTGTGGGTGTATGTTTAACAATATTTATTTAAAATGTGTGTGTTTGTATACAAACACTATATATGGAGATATCTCTCTATATAGTGTTTGCATACAAACTTTTGGCTTAGGAGGGTTGCCGTAGGAGAGGGGCGGGCATAGACAGCGAGCTGAGCTGTCAGTTTAGCTCGCGAACGCGCATACCGCGCACATACGTGGTAGAGCGCTCAGTTCATTCATAGAGTGGCATTCAATGCCGTTCTATGAAGAACCTGATTGGTGCAGGGCGTAGCCGCGCATGCGCACCAAAGAGAATGTCTAACTGAGCCCTGCTATTTCGCTTTTTGGCGAAAAGGGGGAGTGGCCTGCCGAGCAACGGAGATAAGTTTTAGTGATAAAAAGCACTCTGATTTATTTATTTTATTTTAATGGCAAACTAATATAAAAGCAAGAAAGAAGGCTAGGGGAACTACGTCCTATGTTGACAATAGTGATCCTTTCATCTGACTTTTGTAAATTTCTTAATTTTAATTTCCATTAACACAATATCCAAGTGCCATTTGGTAGTACCCCCCTATAAAACCACCACTAGGGAGTTGGAGAGGCGTATTGAAGGTGTTGCTATATGCCTGATTTTGAATCTTAAGCGGTGGTGAGACACTATTTAACGGTACCAAGCCCAGATTCTTAGTCCCCCAAAATTGTTACCCCGTATTTTCAGGCTGCTATTATTCTTGTTAACACCATAACACTACCGACAGATGTAGTCGTTATAGCCCGAGAAGGCAGTAAATACAGCCCCTCGGATTTTTTGTTACCCTGAAAAAAGTGAAGGATATGTTGGCATTCTAAGCTCACTTTGCTTGGAGTGGCATAATGAAGATTTAATTTCTATATTTTTTTTTTCTTTTCTTAAAAAAATTTATGTTGAAAATGCAGTCCTTCTATCATGGCCAACACACTGTTAACCCTTTTTATGGTGCTAAATTGGTACAAGCTCCTTTGAAAACAGTTTTCTCTTAACCAGAGAGGCTCTACTTACACTGTCACCACTACAATAATCTGTAATAATGTAGTGCAGTTTGTAATTACTTTTCAGGGCTGTCATAACTGGAGATTTACCTAATCATTATTCTGAAGGACTTAATGTATGAGATTACATTGTTGTTGTGGGGTGGGGGGATGGGGGTTTCTATTAAAGTGTCTCAGTGAATTGTGGTGCACAGGGCCGTCTTTAACGCGGGGCAAACGGGGCAGTCGCCCCGGGCCCAGTTGCTCCTGGGGGGCCCAGAGCAGCTGCTCTGTGGGCCCCGTGATTTGCGCAGCCCCTATGGACCGGGCGATGCGGCTCCTGCACACTTAGGAGGCTCCCCGGGTGTCTCACTAAGGGCCACCCGGGGAGCATGTGTCAGCAGGGGCCCGGTTGGGCGCTGTGGCGCTTAAACAGCGCGACCAGGCTCCTTCCTGTTCTGCAGACGGCTGGGAGGAAGTGATGTCACTTCCTCCCACCGGAGATAATGGGCGCGCGGGAGGAGGAAGGCAGGGAGGAGGGGAGTTCCAAAGGACTAGAGAAACCACCCTCCTGGTAAAGGTAAGAACCTGGAGGGTGGCTAATTGTATGTCAGTAGGTCTGTGTGTGTGTGTATGCCAGTGTGTCAGTATGTCTGTGTGTGTGACAGTATGTCTGTGTGTGTATCAGCATGTCTGTGTGTGTGTATATAAGTATGTCTCTGTGTGTATGTGTGTGTCAGTATGTCTTCCAGTATATATTTGTGTGTCAGTGTATGTGTGTGTCAGTATGTATCTGTGAATGTTTTAATGTCTGTCTGTGTGTATGTGCCAGTACGTCTGTGTGTGTGTGTCAACATGTCTGTGTGTGTATGTATGTCTGTGTGTGTGTATGTGTGTGTCAGTAGGCCTGTGTGTGTCAGTATGTCTGTCAGTTTATGTGTCTGTGTGTGTATGTATGTATGTGTGTGTGTTTGTGTCAGTATGTCTGCCAGGATATATTTGTGTGTCAGTGTATGTGTGTGTCAGAATGTATCTGTGAATGTTTTAATGTCTGTCCGTGTGTATGTGCCAGTACATCTGTCTGTGTGTATGTCAGTATGTCTGTGTGTGTGTTTCAGCATGTCTGTGTGTGTCAGTATGTCTGTGTGTGTATGTAAGTATGTCTGTGTGTGTGTGTGTGTATGTGTCAGTAGGCCTGTGTGTGTGTCATATGTCTGTCAGTGTATGTGTCTGTGTGTGTATGTATGTATGTCTGTGTGTGTGTGTGTCAATATGTCTGCCAGGATATATTTGTATGTCAGTGTATGTATCTGTGAATGTTTTAATGTCTGTCTGTATCTGCCAGTACGTCTGTCTGTGTGTATGTCAGTATGCCTGTGTGTGTGTGTCTGTGTGTATGTCAGTATGCCTGTGTGTGTGTGTCAATGTGTCTGTCAGTATGCCTGTGTGTATGTGTCTGTGTGTGTCAGTATATTTGTCAGTGTATGTGTTTGTGTGTGTGTCAGTATATCTGTTAGTGTATGTAACTGTGTATGTATGTATGTATGTCTGTGTGTGTATATATTTGTGTGTCAGTGACTGTGTGTGTCAGTATGTATCTGTGAATGTTTTAATGTCTGTCTGTGTGTGTATGTGCCAGTACGTCTGTCAGTGTGATTGCGGGTTGGGCGTAATTGGGGGGTGAGGCGGCGGGAGGGTGAGGGCCCAGGGGACCAAAGAAAATGCATTGCCCAGGGTCCTAATCATATTATAGACGGCCCTGGTGGTGCAGCTTATTTTTATTTATTTTTTTTGCACCATGCCTATCATTTTTTAATATGCTCCATTTTATTGCCACGACTACAGATACATGATTTTTTCCAACAGAAATGTCGGAATTTTCCCACAAGTATAAATTCTACAGGTTGTTGGAATAGAAAGCTCCACAAAAGCTGTTGGAATTTTTATTAAGAAACCAGCTTTTTAGATCACATTATAATTGAAAATTGAAGATCGTAAGGTTATAATTCCAATGACAGGATGACTTTAATAATAAATTCATGTAAATGTTCTTTCGTTAAAATAATCTTAGACTTGGAATTAGGCTTATATTTTATTATGTAACTCAGAACTACCTCAGCACTTTTAGATTAACCCCTTGAGGACCGATGATGGTTCAGGACCGTCATCGGAGACATCCCCTTGAGGACCGGTGACGGTCCTGAACCGTCATAACAGTGTTATGTACTTACCCAATCGCCGTCGTTGCTCCCGGTCCGGGGGGACTGCCTGACAGCCCAGGCAGTCGCCCTGCAGCAAATTAGGACCCCACGGCCACAGAGCGATCACATGGCTACAATAGGTGTCCAAGTGTCTGCCTGCAGGGGGACTGTGCTGACAGTCAGTCTCCCTGCTGCTGTAAAACAAAAAAAATTTAGTAAAATAAGTGTTTTAAAAAAAAAAATATATATAATATATATATATATATATATATATATATATATATATATATATATATATTAACTATATATATTGTATATATGAAAATTACTGTGAGAAGCACGGAAGCGCCTCTAGCGGCTGTCAATGAGACAGCCAGAAGAGGCTGGATTAACCCTAATGTAAAAATAGAAGTTTCTCTGAAACTGCTATGTTTACAGCAGGCAGGGTTAACCCTAGATGGACCTGGCACCCAGACCACTTCATTGAGCTGAAGTGGTCTGGGTGCCTATAGTGGTCCTTTAATATAATAAACAGACGACTTCTCAAGCTTTAAGTCATCATACCCTTGGGTGAATAAACCCTTTTGAATCATCTGCTTTTTAATAACTTTATTTATATGTATCATGAATAACAAAATTGCATATTTCCCAATCAAATTTGCTAAGCCATAGTTTTATTTTGCTAATCACTTGAACTTTCTTCTTTTATCCACATCGAATAGGTCATTAACTGTGCTTTAGACATCTCATTTCTCTTTCTCACTTTAAATCTGCAGTGTGATTTTACTTAGCCTCACTGGAAAACAAAACAGTCCAATATGGTTTCATTATAACAAATGATCTCTTTCCATTATGTGCAAATTTAACCAAGTGTGATGGTGTAATGATTAGACTGGCCAAATGTTACTAGACATGACAGTTCTGGGTTAATTATTTGCAGTCAAGTTGCAAAGTGGCTAAATGCACAGCTCTCCAGCTTCTCAACATTTTTTTTTTCTCTCCCTTGTTTCCCTAAATTAATAAAGGCGATTTCAAAAGCAACATTAATATGGCTTTTTTTTTCCTTTTGTAGTTTCATTTTATTTTCTTTGCCAGGCAATTCACATTCATTACAATAAAGATCACCTGGCAGATTTCTCATTATTGGGTGTATTGATTAGTAACAATGTAAGGTAGACCTTATTAAGACAGACATATTGAGCATTGCTGTAGACAATTTCTGTCCTTCCTCTGCTGATTGTCCATTCATCTCAGTAAACTTTTCAAATCAAAATAGGTTGCCGCAGTGCTCTCATTGTATATCGAGCTTCTAAATAATATCAGTTGCCTGCAGTTCAATTAAGGTCACATTTTTTCCTTGCTAAATAGAAATCAATTGACTATAGCGGGAAAAAAAAGCAAAAACAGATAACTATTGCTTTTTGCGAAGATGGTAATATTAAAGAAATGGAAAGCATAGCAATTGCAATGATACAATCACAATATCCTTGGTCAATATTGGAAGAATTATATTAACATAATCAGTGTTGGCAATTGTATTAACATAATCAGTGTTGGTATTTATACTGCAGATGTCAAAAAAACCAAGATAGAAGCAAATGCAGTGAAAGAGCCACGCAAACAAAACACTTTAGTTTAAATGAGCACTATAGGGTCAGGAACACAAACATGTATTCCTGACCCTAAAGTGTTAAGACCACATTCTAGCCACCCTGGTCCCCTCATGCCTCCCTAATTATAGTAAAATCTTACTTGTATTCAAGTCTGCATCTGCTTACTTTGTCCCTTTTTCGTTTAGACCTGCCCCCCTGCCTGCTGACATCAGCAGAAGTGGTAGCTTCACCATAGGATTGGCTGAGACTGTCAAGGAGGCAGATCAGGGGCAGAGCCAGCATGATTCAAACACAGCCCTGGCTAATCAGCATCTCCTCATAGAGATGAAATAAATCACTGAATCTCTATGAGGAAAGTACAGTGCCTGCATGCAGAGGGAGGAGACACTGAATGTTTGGATGCATTTTAGGCAGCCATGACCCAGGAAGGATCTCTAACAGCCATCTAAGGAGTGGCCAGTAAAGTTATCACTAGGCTATAATGTAAACACTGCATTTTCTCTGAAAAGACAGTGTTTACAACAAAAAGCCTGAAGGTTATGATTCTACTCACCAGAACAAATTCAAAAAGCTCTGGTGACTATAGTATCCCTTTAAGGTGTTTTGTTTTTTTTCAGCCAAAAAGCCACGACTATTGAAAAGATGAGACTGATAATCTTAATTAATTGTTTCCTAAACTTTACGTGACATTTTGTAAGCTACACAGCTTTTTGTAGTGTCTGCACATGCCGTTCTCCCAGTTTATACAGATTAAGGAACAGTGCACACATGCAAATAATAGTTTTACATTTTATAAGGCTACTTAAAATAGAGTTAGCGTTTAGCTTACTAAAATACACTTTAGCTCGTTTAGCACTAGCACAATTTAATTTGTCTTCCACGTTGGAATTAGTGTAGTACCCACTGATACTGGGATACTGTGAAGTAGTTGTGGGATTAACACAATATGGCCACATGGTGAAACTGAATCCCTATATTTGTTTGCTGAGCTAGGTAATTTTAAGTAACCTTATAGAATTTAGAAACATATTTTTATGTGTGTGATGTTCTTTAATATGTATTATGTATACATTTTAGTCTCTACGGCAGAACCATTCCTGAAAAAATCATGTTCCTTGTGTGCCGCTAATTCCCTTTTTGTTCTCCCAGTTTATGTCAAACTTCTAGCATCTGCAGTTGAGGCCTTCTGCTGCATCTTGTCTAATGCAATGCCATTGGTCAATAGTAATAAATTTAAGGCAATACGGGGCTAGCCCATCTTCAGTGCTTCCATCTTCAGCCTGCCATTGGTTCAAAGTTTGACATGTTTATGTGGAAGACCACTGGTCCTTAGCCAAACTGCAGCGGAGAGGCTGGAAAGTAGAGCCCAGATTTTGCTGCAAACCGGGGGACTGGAAGTGAATCCATAATTCACAAGTAAACAAACCCCTTGACACTGGATATTATTTGAACACTTTCCTGTTATAATTCACTTTAACTACTAAGAGGCCTTAACTGTAACATCTGCTCACCTATGTGATATATTAAAGGGGGGAACCTTCACTTCCCAGAATTTTAATACAATGTTTACTAAACTCTTTGTTTAACTAATATGTATTTATGACGTGTGAAAATGAAAAATTAATCCACAATGCTTTAGCCTTTAACTGGGGCCAATCATCTTAGCTCCCTGACAATCATTGGTATAAATCCTGTCCTTTGCATCTGGCAGTTAACACATTTGCAGTGTGTGCCAAGGCTATGCCTGTAAAGAACTGGATTATAATGTGATGTTCTACATTTTGAATATAAATTTAATAGATTTCATTATTACTTTGTCCCAGAAAAGCAACAGCATTGTTGAATTTGGACAGTGTTTCATTTGTACTAGACAATGGATTTTAACTCAAATGTGTTGAGATAGTGATTAAACAGAGATGCCAACTTATCTTATTCTCGTTAACCTGCCTCTTATATAATGGTAGCTTGTGTATCTAAATTCACCTTTAAATATGTATTTTGTGATTCTAAAATATTTGAAATCATTTTAATTTAAGTAAAATTAATGTGAACCATTAGTACTGTGTTGTGGTTCACTAAAATGATGTATCTGTTCTTTAAGAAGGAGATTAGTTTATATTTAAATATCAAAGACTTTATTCTAATGAAAAAAAAAAAAAAACGTAATAAGTTCAGGGTGACCTAACCATTGTGAGATAAGAGAATGCTTTGCTCATGGGAATCTTTAAAAAGGAAGAAGCGCTGTATTATCAAATAAATGACAGGTCATTTTGACCCTTTCAAATTGTATGGAAAGGGCATATTAAGCACATTTGACATTGTGAACTTAAAAATTGCTTGTCCCCATGACTGCTGAACATTTGATGTGATTAGAAAAGTCTGCCGTTCAGTTGGTTTTGCAAACCATTGTGCAAAAGTTTAAGAATAAATGCAGATAGTTACATGTTACTGTACTTTAATGTCCATTGTTTTTGCCGGAAAGACAGGCATGTTAAGAGTTAGGATGGTAGCGCTGGATGTAGGACCTGTTTCAGAGGATAGCCATCATCCATAATTGTTAATAGTGGTCACCATTCTAGGCCCATTGCTTGTAATAGGTGATAAGGTACAAGAAATCATTGTCCTGAGCCATAAAATAGATATTATGTCCTAGACCAGGGATAGGCAACCTTCAGCACTCCAGATGTGGATTACATCCCCCATAATGCTCTTACACCCATAATGCTGGCAAAGCATCATGGGAGGTGTAGTCCAAAACATCTGCAGTGCCAAAGGTTGTCTATGCCTGTCCTAGACAATGGCATAGCGTGAAAGAATAGAAAAAACTTAACAACTTGAAGGAATATAAGTAATTTTGGAGGCCTGGGCCAAATCAGATAGATATAATATATCAAGCTGTCAAAATTGATTCAAACTAAAACTGGGATTGAAAGGTACGCTAACACACAAAGCATGACGCCCTGGACTGGATGAAGTGGCTTTGCACATAACCTCCCTGCCACTAAATTATTCAAACTGTTTGATATTATTAATACTATAATAATTTATTCTATAATAATTATTATATATAATTCACGGCTCGTAAATTTGGTCATTAACATACTTATAAAAGAAGCCACTCTCTGTTCTACTGGTATTTTTAGAAATTCTAGACTAGGTGAGATGCCTGCACATTTGTTTTCTTTCTCAAATTCTTGAAATAAATTCTCACCTCCAACTTATTCTTAAACACCTCGGATTCTTGGATCATTGCACGCATCATTTTCTGTCACATTTTTGACATCCCTTTATCTGCTAGAATTTTTAAGATATAGAAATTGAAATCCATTAATATTGAAAGCTTTTCCTACTTTGAATGTATGCCTGCATTTCATCCTGTCTATCGCCTCTTCAGCAATGAACGGATTATTTTGTGGAACTGTTTCTGATGAAAAAACACATGTATTTTAGCAATCTAGCATTTCAATTTAAAATAACAAGCCATAAAAAATAACAAGGCATTTTGGTTTCTTAATATGGAAATAAATGTAGAGAGAGCGCCAATTTAATAATTTAATTACGTACCATTTTTCTTAAACGTGAGAGCCTGTGAAACATATTGATGTGCTGCTATTATTTACACAAGTAATTGTCATTGAATGTCTTTAGAACCATGAGACTAATGTATGTGAGTATATTGTATTAAATCTGAGCAAAAGGTTATTTTTGTGTTCCAAAATAATGACTGCTTTATTGTGTCAGGAATGCTGATATTGAAAGGTAAACCTATTACTAAAGAGGTACTAAATGTATCACCAAAGAAATGGAAAAAATAATATACAAGCAAGGAGAAACCATATTTGAAATCAGGGAACCAGTATATAGTAAAAACAAAGGATGGATGCCAAGGCGCGCTCTATCTAATTGTCAGCAGCAATCCACCTACCAAGGAGTTTCTGCAACCTGGTGCAAAACAAATATACACAAAATGGTAATGAACTGCGCTTCGTGATTACAAGTTCAAAAAAATGAATATTTGCATACAAATAGTGGAGATAACTTTTTCAGAGTATATCTTTGCAGAGAAAAATAATATAACAGTGCAATGCAACTGGACATATAGCTTAGTTAAAAATAAAGTGCCAAAGGAACACTCACACTTTCTAGAGCTAATATAGCTCTATTATGGAAGACAGAGACATTATAATCCCTGTCTGTGGATATAACGATGGAATCCAGGAATCTTGGCTTCCAACAGTAGTAAGTGACATATGCAAAGAAACACATACAAGGGGCTCTAATAGTGTCATATTGTAACAGTAATTAGCAATATATGGGGAAGTACCCTATTTACAAGAACCAGAGCATGGATCTGCTCTAGTATATAGAAACTTGAGTGAAATAATTCCAACCTAAGGATATAAATTATGTCCACGGGCCAAACCGTAAAGGTGGTGAAAAAAAAAATATAATATAATAACATTTCAGGGACTGAATAAAATTGAATTTAAAAAAGCATTTTATTTCTACAGTGAATATAAATAGAACACGTAAAAAGCATATATAAAAACAGTAAAAAAAAAAAAAAAAAAACAGTCCACAAACCGAGGATTGTGCATTTCCTATATTTTTAAGATTGTATTACACTATTATATTTTTTATTTTTTCTCCGCTGATATACTCTGAAAAAGTTATCTCTACTATTTGTATGTATATCTCCATTTGTTTTTAAACTTATTGTCACTAAACACAGTTCACCAGTTTGTGTATATAAGAAAAGATAAAGTGAGAGAGAGATGAAATGGGTTTATAGGTTAAAGACATTAGAACCGAAAGGATCAAATATAGAGTTTGATCTATTTATTTTTTTGTGAATTTTTATAGGGTTTCTTTTTATTTTATTGATATTGGACTTTTGAGTACGTTGAGTATTTATATTTTTTTCTCTTTCTCTCCGTATAGTAGGTTATCTTTTGAATATATATTTTTATATTTCTTTTTTATATAAATATTTTTTTATGTATATCTTATTATTCTGTAGTTTTTTTATGCAATAAAATTGTGTAATATAATTTATTAAATATTTCATATTGTTACGTAACTGCTTTTTTCCCACAATTTATCACAATATTCTACCAGAAGACTGTTATTATAAGTGCCTTTGCATTAACTTGTGTTTTTTTTTTTGTATTTCTGTAAACCAGTATATAGTCCAAACATAGAACAAGCTAAGTAGGTTGATATTATAGGATGTTGTTATCCGTGGATGATTACGGTATATCATGGTAAACTCCAGTTTATGTTGTGTATCTGTTTTAAATGTATTGCCATTGTCTTTTTTTCATGGCAAGTGGTACCCTTTAAAGTCACAAATATTAAGCATGTTTGATATTTCTTTAGTTTTGTACATCTTGAGACTACTTCGCCCTTTAATCACTTTTTTTTTCTAAATAAATAGCCAGCACTTTCTAAAAGCCGAACAAAAATGTGTAAAAAACTAACAGCTTGTAGCAGAGAGCTCAAGAACATCTTGTCCTCAAGGCTAAAATGTATGTTTTCGCAATTTTTCTAAATAGTAAGCCTATTTCTCTTTAATATCTGCGCATGACATGTCAAGAAACCTTCACTAATTTAAGCTAATAAACAGTACTTTACGATATATCATCATATTTAAATATAAAGGGTGAACAGTGAATTACATACGCTTCAAAAAGATCATTCCACGCTTTATATTTTCGTGATCAGCCTGAGAGGTTTCAGGAATAGTTGCACAGTAATTAAAATTCAATAACGTTACATTAGATGTATGTGTTGATGTTTTTAGTAACATACACAGATAATAAACTATATAGTATGAAATTCAGTCTTTTTTTCACAAAAGTGGACAAAAGTAACTGGCAATAGGCATATGTTTGCAAGCTCACAATTTATTTAAAAGTGATATACTTGCTAGATTTTAGGGTCACCTAAAACTCGGAACTTAATTTCCTTTTGTACCAGTTTGTCTAATTGTGTATTGCTTTGTCTTTAGTCCATACCTTATTTTATTGTACGTATTGTAGAGCAGTGCACTGCAGAAAACGTACATACATTTATTGATAATGTTTGAAAATGCTTTTGGACTTATTTTAATATGCGGTTTCATATGAACAAAACTTGCCTTGAAGTATTGCTGTGTCTCTAAACCACAAGTGTAAAACTGTTATCACATACAAATGTCAACACGGACTAATGCTGGAAAAAGCACGAAGCAGAATGTGCAAGGATTAGCATCCCAGTTCTACAAATGTCACTGCATTTCAGATAGTTTGTACTGGGTTCCAGTTCACTACATGTGTACGTGATAGCCTTGCTGGTTGAGGGCAAATGACACAGGTCTAATGGCAAGAATGAAAGACAACTATTAAGTATGTAAAGTGATAATCTGATAACAAAAATTTGGATTGCATAAAAATAAAAAGCAAGAAAAACAAATGCTTGCTGTATCGAGGAACATTTAAATTACATATAGGTTTCTTTTCTCTAAACAGCATGTTGAAGTGAGGACCAACTCTTAACATTAAGGACAAAATTGCCAACCTGGGAGTAATCTTCAATTTAGCACGTTTGATACTTTTTCTACAGCTCTGTTATTTTGGTCAAAATTTTGCAAGTACGTCCTCACTTCAACCATGCTCATGTAGACTGAAAGAACCCAATCGCGTAAAGGTAGTGGTAGGATCTGTTTTATTATGGAAGACTGAAAGCTGAGAAGCTTCCGCTGCCGTGAACATCAGCTGAGCCACCAACAAGAAATGTGAATGTATCAGTTTCCAGTTTCTGGTGAATGATGGAGAATCTTGTAACATTTCTGTGTGACAGGTTTATTGAATTGCGTAAAAGTCCCAATGTCCATTTATAGCGTAGTGTAGGCGATGAATATCAACACAGATAGCTCCGATTTCCTTCAGTCAGGCAAAAAGCAGGCCAGCTACCGTTCGATCTGAGTCTCTCACTCTTTAAGGAATAATTGAGTTTAAAAAATGGTTTCATAAGAAAATAATGTAACCTGGTGTGGAGCCATGTTTGAATTTCAATAACTTTCCCATAGTTTCCCTTTTTATGGCAGGTTTTATCGGTCCAGCATTCATTTTGATTTAGGCATGTGGCTGAAGTGCACGCTACACTAATAACAGATTATTGCAGCATTTGTATGAATATAACGTCAAATAATATATGGAATCTTAAGTAACTTGTCACGATTTGAAGGATTTGACAGCATAAAGCCCTGAAATCCTTGCTCTTGGGATGACAACCAGACAAGGGGAAGGTGACATACTGTCAGTCGTGGACCATAAAAATACAATCAGGGTGTTTTAAAAATCATCTCCGTGTTCTACAAGCTGTTGGCTGGGTTCTGCTACATTTTGTGTTTAGCTGCAGCCAGAACAATAGCAGTATTTAGAATATCAAAAGAACAGGACAAAGTCAGTGTCGTGATTGCACATTTCCGCTTTACACATGAATGTCTTTTCATTATAAACTAATCAGTCATTTACCAAACGCTTTTGTCTTCTACAGGTGCAAAGGTCTAGAAATAAGCAGCTAAGAGAGTTGTTTCCAGATGGATTTAGTATTCATCATGCAGGCATGCTGCGGCAAGATAGGAGTTTGGTGGAAAACCTCTTTTCTCAGGGACATATCAAAGTCCTGGTTTGTACAGCCACATTAGCCTGGGGTGTCAATCTCCCTGCACATGCTGTTATCATTAAGGTAAGAGATTATACTTCTAAGCAGAATAAAACCGTCTTTTACTAATTCCACCGTAAATTAGCATTCCAACAATTGAAGCAATGATACTTTTTTCATGCACAGAGGTTTGCTATAGCCGTGTTCTTCCAAGTACAATGTGTAGCTCTCCGTTTGTTAAACTGTCGGAGTATAGATTTGCTCCTAAATTGACCAACAGGACACAGGACCTAGAACCCTCTTGTAAAAATAGAAATCCGCTCAAGGCAGACTATGCAGTTCAAATCCCTACATGCTGCTTGGAGTCTGGAAAATGTAGCTTGTCTCTGATTGTGAATAATGCAGGTGACCTGTTGGGTTAAAACTTTTGTTCTTTTATGTGAGTCAGAGGAAACTACAGCTTGTGCGCATGTAAATGTTTGAATAATGCCTGAGGATTTCTGAACAGCATCAAAGGTTTATACACAGCTGACACCTTTCAAACTAAAATGGATAAATAAAATGTACTTCTTTTTTTTTTTTCCTATTAAGAGACCATTAAAGCGTGTGTTTACTTCCTGGAAGCTATGGTCAAATTGCTCAGACTGATGATTTTTTAAGCCATTAGTGTTCCAAACAAACAGTCAGAACAGCTACTGTCTGAAATGTAACTATTTATGAAATGGGACATTTCAGTTTCACCGGTACATTGCCATATGGTCAGTGTTGTCATTAACGGTCACTATTTTTGATGCATAAAACTTTATGGAGCGTGAATCATGCTACACTTTGACATCATTTTATTTCTCTTCCTAACACAAATGTTGATGAGAAATGTAAATTCAAATGAAAAATGAGGCATGAATCTGGAATATTCTCTCACTATTTCACCTCAGTTTGGCCATTTGGATTTAATTTGCGAAAAAAAAGTTGCATGCTTTTAGCAAAATGTGAACATAGTACATGACCCATTAATAAACTTCAGCTGTTCCTTAAACCACTGTTCACATGGTGGTCTCACATGTTGTCTGGGAAAAAAGTACTGTTTATGTCAAGTGATGCCGGTAGAAAGATGGTGAATTCAGAAGGCCTGTGTTGATGTAGTCATGGTTTAGGCTGCCCAAAGCCCAGCTCATCAACCACAGTTTGTGTGCTACTCGTATACACTTGATAAGACCATTACATGTATAACACACCATTCGCACATACATATAATGAATGGGTCACTCAACTATTTAGCTATTTATTTTTTTCTGTTTACTAGCACCCTTTCTCCTGAAAACAGAAACCCACTTTCCCTTATCAATTTTCTATCTACTCCTCCCTAATTTACACCTAAGTCTCTTTTATGTTAACCTACTAGCACCTCCTTGTGCCTTATACAAGCACAGTACTGACAAGTGTGCCCCAGAGGTAAAGTTATACACCATCAGCTTGCACATTCAGGCAGTCTAAATCAAGAACTCCCACAGTAAGGCTTGGACTGCCCCTGTCTTGGACAGAGGACAGATACGCGTGAGGGAGCCATACTCCCTGATAGTGGTAGGAGTCTCTCTGGGCATGGCACATGGAGAAGCAGCTACTCTTTTAAAAAGTGCTAGTAAAACAAAATGTATTTATGGTCGAAAAGGTTTAATAAAAAAAAGAAAAATAAAGCATACCCTCTAGCAGGCTAAAATACATCCCTGGTGACACTCACACATGTAGCATTTACATTTCTAAGAAATTACTAAACAGACATTCACCCTCTCCCTAAATAACGTACAAATAAAGGTTCTCATATTGCAGATGCCATGCAAGCAGTGCCATTACCACATCTGAGGTTAAAGTATGGTTTATTACTTCTAAAATACAAATGCCCTGCCCAGCCGCATATACCAAATCACAATCTAACCGTGGGAAATACAGTTATTAGCCAAACCTGCAAGTAACTTCTAAGCAATAAACAGGAGTTTTGCATTTATTTTTTTTAATTAATTTTTTTACCTACTAGAGAGTAGGGCGTCAACACTGCCATTTAAAGAATTGATTGTGACTTAGGGCTGGGTTTTTTTTTTTTCTTTGTCTCACTCATTCGTCGTGAAATAGATATATATTTTTATCCATAAAGTAGATAATTATTTATTAACCTTTTCTTTGTATATGTTTTGATAACTCAATGTGATGTTCTGTACACTGCCAATTTTATGTTACAGGGAACCCAAATATATGATGCAAAGAGAGGCTCGTTTGTGGACCTGGGAATTCTGGATGTCATGCAGATATTTGGAAGAGCTGGGCGTCCACAGTTTGACAAGTTTGGAGAAGGGACCATCATAACAACACATGAAAAGCTAAGCCACTACCTGACTCTACTTACACAGCAAAATCCAATTGAAAGTCAGTTTCTTGAAAGCCTGGCAGACAATATGAATGCAGAGGTACAATTTCACATTTTTAATGATATATTGACATACATGTAGATATATAGATAGAAATAATATAGTGTGTGCATGCTATATTACTGAATGAGCCTAATTTAAATTTTTAATTAATTTTTTTTCACTTGTGTACCCCTTGGCAGCCAATTTCTATAAATTGTTTCATATATATATTACAATGTTAAACAAAAATCTGCACACCAGTCGAGCCATAAGACTTCCTTTTCCCACAGAAATCAGTGATGTTACTACCGCAAAGGATTCTGGGTGGGCATATGCAAATAAGTTTTTTAAACATTTTAAACATGGATTCCTTTGAGTCTGTGTTTGCTGTATACAACAGCTTTGAAACACAACTTAGGAAAAGATGCAAAGCTGTCCATGAGTGGTTCACTGGCTTTGCAACTTTCCAAAAAATTTGTGTTTCAAAGCGGTTGTATACAGCAAACACTGACTCTAAGAAATCCATGTTTAAAATGTAATGAGGCAAAAATGTGATACATACACTGACAACATGCAGACACACATTTACACATGTACAGATTGATACACAGAGCTGTACCGACACACAGATATGATACACATACAGATACACAAACACTGACACACATACAGACACACAAAGTCACACATACAGATACAGACATACAGATACAAACACTTACACATATGCAGATGCACTGACACACATGCAGATTAACAGACAAACAGATACAAACACTAACACACATGCAGATATACACACTGACAGACTTACAGATATAAAAACTATATACATACAGACACAAACAAAGAGACACATACAAAATACAGATACGCACAAAGACACACATAAACACATACAGGTCGCAGTTTTAGCCACCATCCAGTTTCATACCTTTTGGGTACAGGAGTGAGGCTTCTACTGGCTGTGGATGTTGGGAGTTAGGATCTTGCTCTCCTTGTCCGCCCCCTCTCTCTGCCTCCTGTGCGGCTTGGTCCAAGTTAGCTGAAATGAAGTTACCAGCTCTCACAGCACTGGCTACAATATTTCAGGGGCCTATTTGTGCTGTTAGACACACATGTCTACACATGACACATGTCCACTGGGTTCTCTCACCCTACAGTTCCCATCCTGCACGGTGCAGCTGCACCTGTGGTAGTACCACCATTACAGATTTTTTTAGTTTTTTTGTGTACCCTGGGGATTTCGCATGCCACATGCGAGGAAACGCTGTGCTAGATCACCAGGAAAAAACAAGATAGCTATATTAGAGGCTCATCGACTAGGGAAGATAGGGAAAACACAACAAATTTTGTTAAACTACTGTTATTACATAGTGTTTTCCATTTCACCTATAATTTTATAGTTAAACCAATGGCTTTAAGTTATTTTTGACGTACATTTTAGATGTTCTCATAGGGAAAATTAACAAGCTGTGACAAACCTGTTCTTTGTTTACTGGTAAGTGTGTGTGTGTTTGGGGAGGCTTTCTGTGGTTTTATATGCAATTCAAAGCTGCTTTTTAGATTGCATGTGTTGGATAGACTACCTGTGATGTGTGTGTGTTTGAAGAGGCTGCTTGTGGTGTATGGGAAATCTGTTTTTGGGTTTACATGTGTAGTGAAGTTTGTGCTGCAGAAGTTGCATGAGGGGTAGGCTTTTTGTGGGCTTTTGTGTCTGCATCCTCAGACACTTTACTTTTCCCCGCTGGGTATGCAGACCGCTACATCTGGCTTGTGCATTGACCATAATGACCCCCATGTTGGCCAGGTCCGACTGCAACTAATGGTAACAAATTGTGGTCACAGTTAAGAGAGGGGACCCTCAGGTACTATTTAATAGCTCGTTGGTATTATCAGGGATTTTAAAGCATTAAAGCTATGCCGTCAATGGGCATTAAAGTTTTTTTTGCTGCATGATGGCATAAACCATCATGTGGTCATTAAGAGGTTAATGTGGTTTCAGTGCATTGACCCTGTAAATTGTGGGGAATACCAATGTTTAACCACAGTGATTCTGAGTCAGTATGAGGAAGGTATCTCTACATGCCCCTCTGCTTAGTGATCAGTGCAGGGCTTTGCCAGCTGCCCAGCACCAAGCCCAGTTTTAGGAGCTGCAGCATGAAAGAGACTCATACCTCCCATCTCCGGCATCCTAAGAATCAGGACAACGGTGGGAGGAAGGTAAAGGTGTGGCCAGTAACACAATCACGTCACTAGCTCTGCTCCAAAGAGGCCCACAAAGTTTCCAAGTTAGTGGCAAGTCAGCCTG